>JAOTRS010000011.1:6695724-6707382 GCA_028565755.1 Dinotopterus cunningtoni | reverse complement strand
TATAAGATATAAGTAACATATGCATATAATAATTTAAAATATCAAATGAAGTCAATTATCTTCTAACGTAATGATAATAAGATTAGTTTCCTTTACTATATGGGTGTGGCCAAGACCACAGCTCTGACCCTGTGCTCTGACCCCAGTCTCCTAACAAATTATTATTAATTAACGAATTAAGAATTTGACTGTGCAGTAATGTATATGTATAATGTAAATGAATAAAAAACAAATATATATGTATAATGTAGATAAATAAACCTGAATTAAATTAACTGGTGGCCTTGCCAGTGCTACCTTATCATGCAGTCACTCTGGTTACCATGGTAAGCCTTATTAGCAGGGGTCGAACTGTCCCATTCCCTTATTACTACACATGGTTATTGTAGTTGTTTCCGTTCGTTAGGAATGTCATTTGCAAATCGGACGTGGTGTCTGATAATCTGCAATAAGTAAGAAGTATTTTGAATTATAATGGAATGTCTGAGGAATAAAGCAAGTTTAGTTCTGTAACACAGAGCAGAAGTTTTCCCAACTTTACTGCCACCCCAATACAGTCATTGGATCTACCCTGGCTGCCACTAATCTAACACTGTAACATATCTGTCTACATCCCTGCATAACTAGTGGATTATCTTATGTATTCTGGCCGATACACAAGTTGCTATACTCTTATCCTACTATTTATACCTTTAGGTTGTCCATCTCCTGTACAAGCTGCTTGAGGCTCTCTGTGCTGATGCGGTCAGAGGTGATGGTATGTTTCGAGTCAGTCATGCATGTCGACATTTGCTCAGATAGTTTAAGAATGACTTCCTGCTTGGCTTGGTTCTTCTCCATTAGCAGCTTTAAGTTTTCCTGTAGCTCTTTCACATGTGTGTCCCTCTCTTCCAGGCTTCTCTTCAGTGCCTCATTCTCACGCCGCAGCTGCTCCAGACGCTCGCGCAGGTCTGCTATGCAGCGCTCGCTATGACGTATGAGCTCCAGACGCTCCTGCTCACCCTCAGCCGCCAGGTATTGAGCACATGCACGTTTCTCCAGCTGAGCTGCCTCCAGGGCTTTGTGCAGCAGCCAGACCAATTCCTAACACAAACACATATACAGAGCCGTATTACATTTGGTTTCAGCAAATTCAGGAGTGCAAATGTGCAAGCGGGTGAGATGAAAATGGTTTCATTTGCATGTGGTAACAAATTAATTGTAGAAGATTTCTTTGGACTTTGGAGGAACCAAGCCTAACATCAATACCAGTGGTTGTAACAGAAATACATAATAGTATAAAGAAGGGACTGATTTATTTAGGATCCTGACTATAGCCTTTTAGTGACAGTAATATTTGAAAATTACTTCCATTACCAAGATTTGATCTTGATTTGGCACCACATCCATAACTAGAGAGGGTACATCACATGTTATTTACAAAAACATATCCATTATAATTGATTATTAATCATTTTTCATAAAAAGTAAAAGAAAAGAAAAGAAAAAGTCAGATGATGTATACCAATAATACAAATATATAATACATGAGTAAATTGGGACACTGATTGATCAGGCAGTTGAGGATCTGGGTTGCTGATCAGAGGGGTGGGGGTTCGAGCCCCACCTTGACTGGCTTGCCACTTTTGGGCCCTTAACCCTATGCACATATTAAAGTCCCAGCCACGGGTGATGCAAGGCACCCTCAGTGCCAGTCTAGGCAAATTAAATTTGCCTAATTAAATATAATCAAACTCTAACCTAGCAGATAACTGGAAAGTATTTAATATTTCAAACATTAAAATATTACTCAATGTTAATGGTTCATTTTCAAACATTATAATTTAGCCTCCTGTCTAATATCCTGGCCAGCCATCATTAAGCATTGAATTAACAGCAGTTCCAATCTGTTATTATCTGTAATCTCTACCTTCTGGGATTGGACCTCCATGGCCAGTGTGAGATTCTCCTGTTTAAGGCGTGACAGACGGTCAATGACGCTTGCATCCTTGCGGTCGAATGGAAGGGTGGCCGAGTTCGCTTTCTTATGCTTCCCATTGGGTAACGTTAGAGATGAACCACGGCTGGGGAGATTTTCACGAGGCCTCTCGCACTCCACTTCAGAAGGCAAACCTGAGCTCAAAGGTGATGTCGGGACAAGAGAAACGTCATGGTCTGTGGAATGTACGTAATTAGATGCACATTTTAGACATTTTTTTTATAATAAGGAAATAACACATATGGCATAAGGTAATTAAGCAACAACAACAACAATAGTCAATTGTTATTTAAATAAATGAAATGTCAGAAATGTGTAGGAAATAGCCAGAAAGGTCACACTAACTTCCAGTCTGCCAATTTTTCATTGGTGCGTACGGTTAGAGGAGTTTATACTGTTTATTTTATGATACTTGGTGGAACCACATGATTTAAGACTTTTAATTTTTTTAGTGGAGCAAAATGTAAGACTTACTGGAGGATGGATTTGTTTTAAGGCTACCAGCCTGGGAGGACTGTGATTCTACCCAAAATACACTACGGCCCATTTCCATAGATGGTCGACGAAGTAGAAAGCTGTGTACTGAGTTTCTGTAACAGACAAATGGGTATACAAACACACACACACACACACACACACACACATACACACACACGTCACTCATAAATTCTTAAGAAACTTGAATGATCTTGTGGTGTAATACAAACTCGACTTCCTCAAAATTGAAATTGAAGGGAAACCACATTTTATTTAAACAGCATGTTAAGGAAAACGCAGACGTCTTTATTTTGCTACAAATAGAGCAGCACCGTTATTATACTGTATACTGTTACACGTTAAGATAAGTTTGTCTAATGTATTTTCTTGTTTTGTTTTGTTTTGTTTTCAGTAAAGAACTCACTGTATCTCGATGAGCGGGTGTTTAATTGACACATTGAGTGGGTTTGTTTGGACAGGAACATTGGCAGCTTCTACTCCAACCAGACCTGATGGGATCTTCATCGTCGGCAGGAAGTTTGCTAGAGCAAAAAACAAACCCAAACACAGCTGAATCAGCACATGACTGTGATTTTGCAACCTGGTACAGACTGCCTCAAAGCAAAAAAAAAAAAAAGAAAAAAGAAAAAAGATGCAACACAATATGAACCCATAATTGGAGTGAGTTGTACAGATCACTGGCACTATGAGGAGTGCATCTGTATCAGATTAACCTTATTGGTGAGTCTTTAGGACTTTCTGAAATCATTTTAATAAATCACTGTGACCACTATGGGATGGTATTTGTTTTTTAGCTTGTGAAACTCTAAAAAGCAGAAAGTCGACAGAGGAAGGAAATGGATGACACAAAACAAGGTAAAACAGTCAGTGAAACCACAAACTGTTCCACTCAAGTTATTCTACACCCTTATGGAGTGGAATGTAATGCAGGATGAGGTGCTGTCGCATTACAGCAAGTCTAAAAACAGTAGGTGAGTCATTGTTAGCAGCACTGACACAGGAAACACCTCAAACAGTTTAAAACTTAGATTAAAACTGGAAACTCACTAACTCATGCTCTGTACAGCTCATCCTGTACAGCATCATGAAGCCTATCCCAGGGGACTTGGGGCACTAGCCTGGGTACACCCTGAACAGGGTGCCAATCCATCACAGGGCACAAACACACACACTATGCGCAATTTGGAAACACAAATTAGCCTAATCTTTATGCCTTTGTACTGGAATACCCATATGAATCCCACCAAGCATAGGCAGAACATGTAAACTACATGCACACAGACCCGAGGTGGGAATCAAACCCTGAACCATGGAGGTCCATGGTCGCAGTGATAAACCTACATGACCGTGCCAACAGAAAATGATAATAATTGACATTATTGACATTAACAGCATGTTTTTCATAAATAATTAGTTATTGGATTTTCTTGTAGATGTACTGTATAAGAGAATTGTAAATACAAAAATGTAAATGCTACAGAACAAAATAGTGTTTAAAAAAAAATTTAAATAACACAAACTAAAACTATCACAGTAGTTAAGACAAATGACTTTATCTGTCCTGCAAAAAGGGACAGGTAACAGATAACACACGACAGACGGCCGATATGGTGCAACATGGAAACAGTGCAAATAAGAATAGTGCAAATGAGCTTTTAGTTTGTTTAAAGTGGTATGTGTATTCAGTTCTTTATTGCTGGCCCATAAAAAAGCCTTTCTATAAAAACCTCACGATCCCTTCTTATAAGAGAATAACCAGGATGGTTATTGTTTTCCTATAAAAGTACATCCTGCTGTTGTTTTTTTCATTATTTATTATTATTTCTTGCATTATACTATAAGTAAAAGCATAGCGTCTGTGAACATGTAGGCAAAATATTAACAACCGTATAAATGCGGATCTGCCTGAAATTAGTCAAACAATAGTTTGAGTTTAAAATATCCAACAGTTACATTTCCCAAAGTTCCTTTGGCAAACCATCTGGTAAAGTTTTCAGACATTTGTTTCTTCACTTCCTGTAATAGTCAATAACATGTGAGCCTGCATCCTGCAGGTGTGCAAAATCAAGATGAAGTGCTTTAATTTAAAATAGATCTCACAATGTTTATGGAACACAATGTTTATGCAGTTCATCAGCATGAGAAGGAACATGCAAGTGCACATGGTAATTTTGTGGTGTCGGTCACAGCCCAGACTTTCGGGATTACCAGAAAAGATGCCTAGAGGGGATGTGAATCATTAAATATCATTTATCTGATATGCCTCTGGGTCATGTACAGGAAATAGCTGCAATTTGCAAACAGCATAGGAAAAAAACATCAAGGCAGTGCAGCAACACCCAGACTGTTATCCTACAAATCACACCCACCAAGCCAATTTATATATTCTCCTTCAGTGTTTTTAATTTTTATTCCATTTAACATTGTACTGAAGACATCCAAACTGTGAAAGAACATGTATGGAATTATGTATTAAACAAAAATGTGTTAAATAATCCAGAATATGTTTTATACTTTAGTTCGTCCAAAGTAGCTACATTTAGCTTTGATAGCTTTTAATTCTTATCAGAGTCACGTGGAATGGTTTTCAATTCACAGCTGTGACTTGTCAAGAGTTAATTTGTGACATTTCTTGCCTTTTTAATGTGCATTATAGACCATTGTGCAGAGAAAGGGGGGGGGGGCAAAGCCCTATTAGTGCTACTACAACTACTGTACAAACCCATATTATGGCAAAAAACACTCAGTTAAGTAAAAAGAAAAGACAGTCCATCATTTAAAAAAAAAAAAAAAGGTCAGTCAATCCAAAAAAATTCAATAACTTTAAATGTATCCCCACTTTAAATGCAGTCGCCAAAATCACCAAACGTTATGATGAACCTGGCTCTCACAACGACTGGAAAGGAAGACAAAGAGCTACCTCTACTGCAGAGGATAAGTTTATTAGTCCAGCCTCAGACACCAGTGATTTATAGCACCTCAGATTAGAGCCCACATAAATCTTTCTCAGGGTTCAAGCAGCAGGGCCATGACACACAAGGAGTGGACATTTGATCAGTGGAAAACTTTCTCTTGGTCTGATGTGTCCAAATTGTTATATTTTTGGTTTTTACATGCCATGTCTTTTTTTAGACATAGACAGGGTAAATGGACAGTTCCTGAATGTGTGGTTTAGGAGGTGTTGCGGTGCTGGTTACCCTGTTGGTGACCGAGTCAACATTGAAGGCACACTTGACCAGCATGGCTACAACAGCATTTTGCAGCAACATGCCATCCAATTTGCTCTGCTCTTAGTCAGATCATTATTTGTTTTTTTAACAGAACAATGACCCCAAACATACATCTATGTTAAAAGCTATTTGTCCAAGAAGAAGAGTGATGGAGTGCTGCATCAGATGACCTGGCCTCCACAATCACCCAATGGAAATCCAATTGAGATTGTTTGTAATGAGTTGGACTGAAGAGTGAAAGAAAAGCAGCCAACAAGTTCCTCTGTGAACTCCTTCAAGATTGTTGGAAAACCATTTCAAGTGACTACCTCATGAGGATGAGAAAATGAGAGAATGCCAAAAGTGGGCAAGGCAGTCATCAAAGCAAAAGGTGGCCACTTTCAAGAATTGAAAATATAAAACATATTACTAATACCAATAACTTCATATTTGTTCTGTCATCATTTTGACTACTGTCAATTTCTTCAATGTTAATACACAATTTTAAAAACGAATAAAAAAATAAGCAAACAATTGAATAAAAAGGTGTGTCCAAACTTTTGACTGGTACTGTATCTCCTTAGAACAGTTGATATTGAGATCTGCTAAAGAAGAGATGTGTCTGCTACGTATGCTCTGTGAAGCCTACATAACGACTCTAACCTGAGGTGCTGTAAATTGGTGATTTTTGAGGCTGGTAACTCTATATAAAATTCTCCCTTCTATATTTTGTTCTTGCTTCCCTGAGATGGTTTTCGTGAGAGCCGTGTGAGTTTAGTGAGTTTCCTCATGGTGCTTGCTGGGTTTTGCAAATTCGCTTGACAATACTGTTCTTGCAAGAACTATTTCAGAAAAGCTGACCTTCATGTTTTAAAAATAACGACTGACTGTTGTTGTTGTTGTTACTTACTTACTTGCCATATGCATTATTTCATAGTTTTGAAAAAAAAAATCTAGTAGTGTTCTAGAATGTAGAAAATTGACTGGTACTGTATACAAGCAGGTATATAGAGACAAACATGCACAAAGTGAAAGTAAATGAAGAAATGGATGAAAGTGACCGGATGTAGTACAGTATTAGGAAATGAAGAAATGAGGGTACTGAGTAAATGGTTGTACATTCAAATGTAAAGCTGTCCTGAAACCCACTGACTAAACCTCTCACCTCGGTCACAGCTCACTGAAATGTCAGCAGGTTAGGTGTCCTTAAACTAAGCATACACCAGATCATTCTGAAATAGGGGAAATCTAAACTATGGCAATGTGGGCATCATCTCAGATTTCTAAATCTCTTAAGCAATTTTTATCCACTTAGCGTTAGGCAACAGAATACAAAAGATTATGGTGATGAAATACTGCTATGACAATAAGAAGAGCAGGAACCACTAGCTGGTCATTACAGTGTAGTTCATGTAATTGAAGTATCATTAGTGTAATTACAGTGCCGAAAATAATTCTCACCCTCAAATGTGCTGAGATCAGAAATATATATATAGAAAATACATAATGCTATGTTTCCAACCTACTTGTAACTATAGTATGAGGAGACAGCAGCTAACCTAATCAATTTCACATTGTTGGATGGAAGGCTGAGAGCAGTACTGTACATGATTTTGCCCAAGACTAACTATTTTTCAGCTTAGCCAGCGTAACCCGCTGCATAGCTGCCAACCCTGAACTCGTTCCCATGGAGCACAAAATTACCCAAGGTACCCACACCCTCCTCCTGTTCTTATAAAGAATACAGATAAGGGTAGGTCAGATATAAAAAATTTAATCATACCAGATAACAAACAGAACACTCTGTCTTGAAGTATGGTAAAAAAAAAACAAAAAACAAAAAAAAAACCTGTTTTAGGCAAGTTATTTACTTGGAGAAGTTGAATTGTGCAACCACCAGACACGTGTGACTGGTCAGTGATTAGGCCTGTAGAGGGGTTTTCCCATGTTTCCCCTTGTACACTTTCAGATGAAGTATCTTTTGATCACCATCTACACACACACACATGCATTTCCTGCTCTACTTGAAGTGGTCCATAATTAGCCATCATTACTCTTTGCTTTACTCTTTGTTGGAGTTAAGAAGTAAACAAGAACTTCTGATATGGGGTGTGTACTTTATTGTGGGCCAACCTTTGATTTAAAGATTATTTCGTATACTGTTTATGAACTGTTCTAGTTATGGATGTGACTTTACATTAACAAGCCTTAGAATTACAAAATCATACATGTAGGCTGACTAATGGTTTATAATCGAAATATAACATAGGCATAATAAGCAATAAATTCAGGGCCAGCACACTTTTGCTTTACTATTTTCCTCGATTTAATATCATATATTTACACACAACAGTTTTTTTCAAGCAGTAGTGAAAATATAGCAAAGAAAAGGTTTTGAATGCTATTAAATTTTAACTGAACAAAAAGTCCACAGATCCTGTTGCATGTTTATATAAGCTTGCAAGATCTTATCACTTCGAGGAGAAAGGCAATAAAAAATATACAATGAAAGTAAACTAACAAAAGAAAAATGTGTGTTTCTTGTCCGGGAGTTTTTTAAGCTGGGTAAATGTTATTCATGGTTGATTTGACTTCTGCTTCAGTAAATATATATATTATCTAATATCTTACTATTATCTAATATCTTACTATTATAATACTGTATATTTTGTTATAGCAAGAACTCAAAGCTGTAAATGCTTTGGCTAAATCATAAATATTGGCACCTCAGTGACTGAGCACACCTTTTAATTTTACTTTTCTCTTTGTCTGTCTTTAGAGTCAGGAGGTGAAAGAATACCCAGTTTGGAAAAAAAAAAAAAACATGAAACATGAAATCCGAATGATCTTAACTAGTAGAGATTGTGTTCAATGTTAAGCTCTCACCATTGAAAACGCTTTCATGACTTACTCTCATATGCATGCTTTCCAACAATATGCTTTAACATGAATAATTAAAAAAATACTTGAGTTGGTGATTTTCTTTGTGCCATAACTGTCAGACAAATTACACTATATGGCCAAAAGTATATGGACACCTGACCATCACACTCATGTGACTCTTCTCCAAACAGTTGCCACAACTTCTGCACACTATTGTATAGGGGGTTTTGTATCCTGTAGCATTATAATTTCCCTTTACTTGAACTAAAAGGCCTAGACTTGTTAAAGCATGAGAATGCACTTTTGCACAAGGTGAGGCTGATGGTTGATGAAGGCATGGACTGCACTCCAGGCCTTTTCACCCCACATCAGTGCCTGAGCTCACAGCTACGCTCCAAAATCTAGTGGAAAGCCTTTCCGGGAACAGTGGAGATTATTATAAGAGCAAAAGGGGAATAAAACTAAAAGCACATATGGATGTGATGGTGTCCACAAACATTTGGACATTTAGACATGTAGACAGTAAGATCACAGCTCCTCCTTTCCTTTCCATTACATCTACATCTAAGCATTTGGCAGACGCTCTTATCCAGAGCGACTTACATTTTTTATCTCATTATACAGGCGAGCAATTGAGGGTTAAGGGCCTTGCTCAAGGGCCCAACAGTGGCAACTTGGTGGTTGCGGGATTTGAACCTGGGATCTTCCGAACCGTAGTCCAATGCCTTAACCACTATTAACCATTACCATCCTTCACGGGTATGACGGACAGGTCCTTATATCATTTTGCCCAATACCACTGATTTTAGGCTGTCTAATATTTCTTGATGTTATTCTCTTCACAGGATGCTGCATTGTATTTGTACAATACGGAACAATCCTTTATATAGTAAACATGGACTTTACAGTAACTTAGACCTTTTAAGGTATCCTTGAAAGCAAAATACACACAAAAAAGGGGCTGTGTGTAGCTTTTACATATTAATATTAATAATGTATATTCAACTAAAATAAAGTAGGTTTGTAACTTTACTTTTAAATTCAATTTAATGAGTTAGACCTTGACATACCATTTTTAACATTACTTACTATTTATTTTTGTTCAACCTGACATGATACATGAATATATATTTTTTTAGAGTACAAAAAATTCCACATCATGATGATGAAATGTATTCACGAGATGTGAAAGTATATCATGTCTGTGAGAATTCAACAGCTATACCAGCCGGGATTCCCCAGACACATGCGCCTTCCCTGATAATTTACCTACAAATTAATTTTCACTTTCAAGCATAAAGCTGCTCGTCTATTACATTGAACAGTCTCACATCCCCATACCAAAAAATCCAACACTATACAATTACAAAGTTTGCTTGTGCCATACTGCATCATGTGTTTGTCGCATGATGTTTTTTTTTTTTTTTTTGTATCTTGTGACAGCTGTTTTGCTCTTACCAGGGCAGGTGTCTAAATACTGCTGGCCATCCTGAGTGGGCTTCTCTGGCATTGGCAGTGGGGAATCCACACATAGCTGTTCTCTGTGCTGCCAACGTCTCAGCTGCAGCTGCTGAAGCCAGTACATCTTAGCATCTCTGCTTGCTGCCTGAAACCAGATACTTTACTGAGTCAAGATGTAGCTGTTCAATGAGACAGATTAAGCGTATGAGAGCGTAAAGCATCATATCCCTGCCACATGATACAGTTAAGTCTCTGGAAAACTTAGTATTATTGAATACTGAGTTGTAGCAAGTTACATTATTTCCTCTACTGAAATTACTCTAATTAAGATATTTTTTATACAATTTGATTGGATCTACAGAATACCATTTACTCAGTCTTATCACCACCACCACCATCTATAGACCAGTAATTCAGTCCAGCTGGCACTCCTGCATTCTTTCAAGTTCCACATAATAATTTGTACAATGCATGTTCAGATAATCATCTTGAAGCACGTAAAAGTTAATGTACTATAATATCAGCTTCTATGACAAAATTCTATATTATTAGGACAAGAGAATCTGTACCACTAATTATAATAGGGAGTGATATCAAAGGGAGTGTCATGAAAATAAAGTACATTTCATCATTTTATGACTAATAATCCCTCCGAGTGTACCGCTAGCGTGACGTGCTGCTTGGCAGCAACATGTTGTAACATAACATGGACAAAACATGATATGAATCCAAGGGCAACCACCAAAAACATTATACATCATTGATTGTATTCATACATTATAAATCAGTAAATAAGTGGCCATTAAGTGGTAGGAAGGAGATACACTTCTGAAAGGTACTCGTAAAACTACACCTGCTTGGTCATTAAATTGAATTAAAACACAAAACATTATGAACAACATACTTTATGTTCCCTTTGTGTCCCCAGGGTGGCTCTGGGCCCTCAGGGCATGACTCCACAAAATCTCTATGTGTGTACTGTGGTGTCTGGAACCAGGATGTGGGCTTTGCCCCATGCACAGTGGGCTATGGTGCACTGGGATTTCTGATGCCTTTCTATCGTGGCCAACACTGACTTTTTCGGTGAGTTGTGCTGCACTGCCTTTGATGTGGATCAGACAGGATGGGCAGGCCTTTGGTCCCCACTGGCATAAATGAGCCTTGGGTGCCCATGATCTTATCACCAGTTTACTTGTACATAATTGATAATCACTGTTATGGCTGTTTGGTTTATAGTCATAAAAATATTAATTATAATACAAAATAATATTATTATTACTATTAAATAATTTAGACGCAAAGATGTACCCTAGAATATGATGTAGCTATCCATGACCAGTACTTTAGCAAAGTTTAATATCTTTTTTTCCTGAAAGTATTCAATAGAAAAAACAAGATAAATTAAGAGCAAGAGTTTTATGAAAATAAAACAATGGTTGATTGCATAACAGCTCTGTTTACCAATTATTACAATTTATGAAATAATATAATCATTCTTTTCGTCTGTTAGTAGTTACATTAATGTTGCACAATGTCCCTGAAACATGTTAGTTCCTGATATTATTTATAGCAGCTTAGACACACACACACACACACACACACACACACACACACACACACACACACACA
>JAOTRS010000011.1:6677452-6693857 GCA_028565755.1 Dinotopterus cunningtoni | reverse complement strand
TATATTTTTAAAGAAATTTAATTATTTTTAGGTGCAAATTTTGGTGAGTTTTTTTACACCAAGTCTTGGTGTAAGCTGACCGATCAGATCTAAGAACAGCACAGTGGGGTATAAATGATACAGTGTTTATAATTTCTCTTTCTCTCAAATACATACAGATGAGTGCAGTTCCATACATATAAATTACATTAAAGTGTTTCTGAATAAAATTAATATATATGTCGTGTTTAAAATGTGTGGAGTGTTCAAGTCAAACTGGGATTTTGATCTGTTTGATGCCCGAAATGCTGGCATCCCAGGAACTCCTTTAAGTACCCAAATATGCGGAAATGGCTTGGAGTGAACTGCTACCCCCACGACCCGACTTTGGATAAGAGGTTGAAGATGGATGGATGGATGGGCTTGGAGTGAGGTCAGGACTGTAGTGGGGAGCGGCCCAAGTTCCTGTAATGTGCAAGTGGTGTTTGTGAATGATTGTGTGTACAGTTCACAGTTCAGAATGATGGGTCCCTGTTTGACATGAACGAGCTTTTGTGAAATGTGGATCTTTGTGTGTTTGGTAGCTGGAGTGTGTGGGAAGTGTCGACAGTGGACTCACTGCCATGAGTTGGAGTCCAGACCAGGAACTGGTGACGTTCTGCACAGGTCTGTCACTGATCAAGATTTATACCAGCACTGTAATGAATTACTAATATAAGCTGCTATGTGGGTTATCATGTGTTGGTCTACTTTACAGGTCAAGAGACTATCATCTTAATGACTAAAGACTTTGAGCCCATAACTGAGGTGGCCATTCACCAGGATGAGTTTGGAGAAGGTTTTTATTTTTTTTTAATGTTCAGAGCTTAGAGAAGTGACCAAACAGTTTTGTGTTACGATAACTAATTAGCTTTAATGTACTAATTAAGCTGTTGTGTTTGTGCATTAGGCAAATTCATCACAGTTGGATGGGGTAAAAAGGAAACGCAGTTTCACGGCTCAGAGGGGAAGCAGGCGGCACAGAGAAAAGCTACAGTAAGAATTCATTATCTAACATTAATTATTTACATTTGACATTTTTTTCTTTAACAAGTCAGTGTCTTTTCAGCATGATTCTTACAGATATATTTATATGTGTATTTCATATGCATATGAAATGCATATGCATTGGCTACTATCTAGTTTGTTTAAATAAAAAAAAAAACTTAGTCACCTAGGAAAATCCTTCAGCTGGACTCTTCCAGTTTTTTTTAAATCTAATAAGGCAAGCTTCATAAAAGTTATGTGTAAACTATAATATTTATTGAGATTTGTATGTCCTAATATATAACGATTGCACATTTCTGCTGCATGTCCTTTAAGGAAGTGCAGCCTGCAGTGCCATGGGACGACCGCATGCCGAGGATAACGTGGAGGGGTGACGGACAGCTCTTTGCAGTCAGCGCAGTCTGTCCTCAGACAGGCAGGTGTCTCGTTATTTAATAACCAGCGGTGGACAAATCACTTGTATGTTATGTAAAGAAGCACATTGTGTGTATACTCATTTTTTAAAAAAAATTTGTAGTCACCTGATAGATCATCAGGTAAAAAATGAAGAAACTAAAAATGTGGATATGTTTAAACCTAATGTACTTCACCATGATGCGTGCCCCAAAAGGCTGTAACTATGGCTCATGCATTCAAATCCTGATGCATACTTCACTAAGCACATCCAACCAGGTAAATTAATTAGCATGAATGATTGATAGACAATTGATTTAGAACCAGGAACAAAGCTGTCGTATTACTCTCCTGTTACCAGAACTCATAGTCACATTTAACCTCACATTTAAATAAATGAACTGTATCTTTTACATGCAGTGGGAGGACTGCACAACAGCTTATAGCCAAAACAAATAGTTAGTGATTTGCTGACTTTTAATATGCTACGAGGTCCATTTAATTCAGGCTGGGACTTTTGATTGTGCAGAAAAACAATTAAGTAAATTGAGTAAAAACACCCTGTATTTCTCTAAATAATCCCCTGCTACACTAATGCACTTATCTCAGTGTTTCATTAGTGCTTGGACACCATAAATATAAAAAAATTTCTCGTTATGGTGGAGCCATGACCGGACTGCCTGTTTTGGAAACGCTGGTCTCCAAAGAGCTCCTTTAATGGCCCAAACAGGAAATGGCTTGGAGTGAGGTCAGAACTCTATGGGGGATGTGGCAGAAACTCCCAGCTGAGTTCCTGTAATGTGCAAGTGGTTTTCGTAAATGATGTGTGTGTGCAGTTCCCACAGACAGATTTGTCTCTTCTACAAGTTATAAGTGATAAGTTATGCCAGATTTCAAGGATCAGGCGTTCCACTCATTAAATGTTCACTAGAATGACTGCATTAGGCCCCGTGACACACTGTCATATCTTCTTATATCAAATGTTATGTAAGCTTCCACCTTTTAGCCTAGCTAGTCTCCAGACTGGTTTTACTTGCTTAGTGGTCTAGTTGATGAATTTCTCATTTGTGTTGTTTCAGGTGCTAGAAAAGTCAGAGTGTGGAACAGAGAGTGTGTCCTGCAGGCTACCAGTGAAGTCGTCAACGGTCTTGAAGAAGCTCTCTGCTGGAAGTAGGAGCATCTTAAATGATCACTCTGCTATATTGATGCGTCTTTCTAGTGATACATGAACCACTTAAACCTTAAGACCAGATTTATCGCTTCCTTGTAACTACCCACATTTTCTGAAAATTTTATAGTAGTTACTGCATCATTTCTATCATTTCCATTAGCAAAAACAAAACATTTTTGGTCTGTAGTGTTATTATGAAGTCTAATTTTCTATTTATGTTTCAGACCTTCAGGTAGCCTGATAGCCTGCGCCCAGCGGCACCCTAACAAATACAGTGTTGTGTTTATGGAAAAGAATGGTCTGCTGCATGGGGACTTTACTCTGCCCTTTGCCAAGGACCAGGTTAAGGTGAGCCACAATTTATTAGTGTGTTTGGACAAACAGCAGCTGTTTTTGTGTATTTATGCATTACTGTACATAAGTACGTCTCATGTTACAGGTGAAGGAGTTGCTTTGGAACAATGACTCCACTGTGCTGGCTGTTTGGCTTGAGGACCTGAACTCAGAAGTGAACGGCAACTCCAACACATACAGTTAAATATGGCCTCACATTCAGCTTCTTCTGTTTGATTCTTAGCAATTACACACACCTTTTCATTATCTGTTACTGTTTCATTAATTATCTAATTTATACCTTTTTTTTAGTCCAGCTGTGGACAGTAGGGAATTATCACTATTACCTGAAACAGAGTCTCCATTTCGGAAGTGAGCCCTCCAAGGCTCCAGTCTGTGTGTGTTGGGACCCTGTGAAGCCACTCCACCTCCACCTGCTGACTCGTGACTGGAGCAGTTACACATACGACTGGAGCTGGAGCACAGATTGCAGCCAGGGATGTGATACACATGATAATGCCAATGTGGCTGTGATTGATGGAGGTGAGATCCACTTACGTGTGGTCTGAGGCTCTTACAAATCTTTTTATTTAAACACTTTTGCCAAAATTCAGTTAAAATACAGTACAGTACCAACATTTGGACACAAGTTTGGATTTATTTTCTACATTTTCTCAAAACTATGAAATAAGCCATATGGCATTAGGTAATTACATAACAACAACAGTTATCATTCAAAGACACGAAGGTCAGCTGTTCTGCAATAGTTCTTACAAGAACAGTATTGTCAAATGCATTTGCAAAACCCATCAAGCACCTATGATTTAACCGGCTCTCATGAAGACCTTCCCAGGAAAGCAAGACTAAAAATGACCTCTGCTGCGGAGGGGAAGTTCATTTAGAGTTATCAGCCTCAAAAATCACCAGTTAACAAACAGCACCTTAGATTAGAGCCATTATGAAGACTTTACAGAGCATAAATAGCAGAAACATCTCAACATCAACTGTTCATAATGCAACTGTCCATTACTGCATATTTTGGATGCCTTCAGTAGTGTTTTACAGTGTAGAAATAAATAAAAATTAGGAAAGACTATGGAGTTAAAAGGTGTGTCCAAACTTGACTGGTAGCGTATTTGCTTAGAGGTCAGTAATATAAGGTGTCTGTGGCTGTCTAGGTTGTGTGTGTATATAGGGAAAAAGTTTAATAGTGTGGATTATCAGCATTTAGCCAATCAGGACAATGAGGTACAACACTTAGGGTGTCTTACCCAAGATGTTGCACATCCATGTGATTCACCAGGCCCATTTGAAGGGAAACACCACCCTGAAGCATCATGAATACATTTGTATTGAATTATTTGTGATGTGCATAGGGATTATGGTGGATTATTGGTTGATGCTAGGGTTTTTGTTTTAGTTGGCAGTGTGAGAAGCTAGTGGTTTGTCTCCTAAAGAGCACAAGCTTCTTTTCTCGATTGTAAAATTTCCTAGAGATGTCTAGCGTCATATTAATGAGAACATCATTAGGGAGAAACCTGGAAGCTGTGCAGGCAGGAAACACAGAATTCCTGCTGCATGGCCCTTTAAATAGAGATTCATTCCCACTGATGTCTCTATCAGCTGGCAGTTGAACAGCATTGTGGGTGATGTAGGACATATATCGTTTTATGAAAGTGTTTAAACTAGTACATGTTTAAACAAAAAAAATGACTCAATGTTCTGTATACTGTTAAAGCTCACTTGTTCATTATAAAGATTAATATGTTAGTAATTTAAGACCTCTAAAAATCTTAACATCTATTAAAATGGCTGACTATGTCTTTAATGTCTGCATACATTTATATATGAACTACTGTGCAAATGGCTTGAGCTGCTCCAAAGACTTTTTAATGTAATCTTGAGGAATAGTTCTGAAGGCTTTTATTTTGGCTCTCATTGTTGGCAAGTGTTGCTTCTGATTGTCAGTCCAGTCCCTGTACCTGTTCAGTTTTAGAGGAATGTTTTTGTTTTTTAGGCCACACAGTGACATATGAATCATTCAAGCATTAAAACCCATCTAACATAAAGGCATGAACTTTTGCACAGTACAATACCTAAATATAACCCGCTTGACCTGGGGTCTAATGTTTTTCTCCCCCCTTGTGTTACAGATAAGATTTTAGTGACAACATTTCGTCAGTGTGTGGTGCCTCCACCTATGTGTTCCTATGAACTGCAGTTTCCTGCTCCTGTCAATCTGGTCACCTTCCATGCACAGCCTCTGAGTACCAATGAGCTTGCAGCGCTAACAGCAGACGGGTATTTACATATCGCTGGACGAGGTGCGCTGATTTAAAATAATAATAATAATAATGAAAAAAACGTTCACAGTTTTTCTTCCTGTTCATTATGGTACGGTCACATTCATGTTTGTGTTCAATTTACTTGACGGCAAATAACAGTTTTCATCTTTGTCATTCAGATGGTAAGGATGCCAGTGAGCCTGTTAAGGATGCATCTGGATTTAGAGTGGTCTCGAAACCACTGGTTTTACAAAAGAAATACAGGTTGGGTTCTGACTCTGTTAGCGTCTTTATGTTAGCATATTATTCTGATAAGGTGTGCGTGTGTGTTTGTTGGTTAAACACTGATCGTACCTTGTGCACAGTGTTGCAGTGGCCAACGAGGGGGTTCTCGCTCTGCGGCTGCTGATCTGGCTAAGAGAGGACGTGTTCGTGGCCATAGCATGTGGAGACGAGCTAAACCAGTCCCGTCTACTCGTACTGACCCCATCTGACACCCAGAGCTCAGAACCCAGACTGGACATCAGGTACAGAGCAACATTGTAAACCTTCAAGCCCTGCATTTCTTTATGTAATATTTATAGTGTGCGGTGGTAGATTTAATGTCTAAGATGTGCATCTGCTACACAGAACAGGGTTTGAAAGGCGCTGCCTGCGTTTCATACCTGTACTTTTGTTTGCGTTTTGAATCAGGTCAGAGGTCAAGGTTGACGGTCATGTGATCAGCCTGTGCCACAGCTCTAAGAGTGACACCTTGGCTTTGCAACTAGATGATGGACAGATCAGGAGAGTGAAATGGGGTGAGTGAATCCTAGCAATACCTGTCTTGTTTGTATGGAATTTTAGAAATGGCATTATTCAACCCCAGTTAATATTTGATGTACACCTAAAAAAAAAAAAAAAAAATCCTAATTTGTAATAACATAATGCAGTAAAACTACAACTAAAACTTCAACTACAAATATTGCCTACACAAGTATGTGAGTGCTTATTCCATGAAGATGTTTTTGTGTATCTTTTATATATCTCTGGATTTAATATTACTAAATTATACTTTTTTAATATATCTTAATATGGATGAAGCAGTACACTAATAATTATGCACAACTTTAATGTTCAGACTCTGCAGAGATAACAGTGACTGACTGGAAGGATACTTTAGAGTCCAGTGTTAACTTTCCTCAGCCCTGTGTTCAAACCGCACTCTGTACCATCAACGGAGAGGTAAAAATAGTGAAAACATATATTTTCTGTTTCTTTCTCTTGCTTCAATTATGCCTGTTGTGTACATATTCAGATGATTCGTGTCTTTCTGCAGGAACATTTAGTTGGTTTGACTGAAAGATCTCACCTCTATATTGGTAATAGTGCGGTATGTAGAAGTGATCTACTGTACAATCCTTTAATAAGAACGCCACATTTAAACATTTTAATAGCCTGCTTAGTCACGGCTTCATGAATAACAGATTTAACATTGTAAGAGTTGTAGTGATTTAGTCACGTATCTATCTGGTTAAATCCCATTTCTGTTCTGCAGGTCGCTTCTGATATTTCCTCCTTTGTGGTGTATGATGAGTTCCTCCTTCTCACTACACACTCTCATACCTGCCGATGCTTCCGCCTGACCACAACGTCTATTAAAGGTAAGAGGCCACAACGGTCAGAACACTAAAAACATTGCTAAGATTTAATTCATTCAAGAAGTCTTTTTTTTAATTTTTTAATAGTTAGATTAAATCTAACGTCCCCAAACAAGTGTCTCTTATCATCAGCCCATCCTTATAGCATGAAAATAATAAGGCAAAAATCTCAGCTTTTCATGATGCCAAGAAACCACAAATCTGTTATTTCTAAAAGATACTGGAGACGTCTTTCAGAAATGTTAAATCAGAAAATCTCACCACAGGAATTTTTACACATTCCTTTTTTTTCATCTGTTCCTGTGTTTATATTAAAATGAGTTGTCATTATAGAAAATTATTCAACACCTAATGAGAAGATTTGAGAATTTACCACTGCTGGTTTAAACCTTGTCTGCTCATAATATAACGTAACTTTATTTAATTGTATTTTAAATACTCTTATATAGTACGAGGAATAACGCGCTTTGGCCACAAATGTCATAAACATGCTGTTGAGCCTTACGAAGTACAAAATGACACTATATGATCAAATGTTTATGGACATCTGACTATCAAACCTATGTAGGTTTTCAACAAATTGTTAGAAGACATAATTTGTTAGAAAGCATAATTTGTCATGGCTGATGTGTGAAACCTTGAGTGGTCTGCACACAGCTCTGACCTCAACCACATTTAATACCTTTGCAATAATCAGGAACATAAAAAAGCTCCCAGAAGTGCGGAGGTTATTATGAATATAGATGAGATGGTCAAATTAACAAATATCTGTAAGATGGTTAAATGTTCACAAACATTTTCTCATATAGTGGTGTATGTTTTTTATTTTTTTTAAATGCATCACAGTTGTACTAAACTATATTTTAGTTCACTCTATGCACATACAGTACTGTGCAAAAGTCTTGAGACAGCCAGACTTTCTAGTTTTATTAAAGTCGTATTGAGGAATAGTTCTCCAGGCTCCCTAAAGTACAGTATGCTCCAAAATATACAGTACTGAAATGAAAAGATGAACTATATTACCTTATCATCATCCATGAGTTTAATTCTCCTGGCAGAAACTAACGTACACACTATTAGCGTGTTGATTTACCACGGTGTTCATATCGGTCATGCAGATTCTCAACCTAGATTCTCAGGACAAAGGTTGCTGCAGACTCCGATTTGCTCGTGTAATGCAGGCACAGTTCTTGGTGGATCTTCACAGTTTAACACGCACTCCTTTAACATTCCCCACAAGTAGGTATCAGGTGGTGTTAGATCAGGGGAATGGGACAGTTATGGGAATGAATCGTTCTGCCACTTTTTTCAAACTCGGTCCCCGTTCAAGGGGACCACTTCCGTACGGAAATAATACTCAACTATGAATACCTTTTTCTCCATCGAGAGACCCATTTCCAACAACAAATGCAAAAAAAGGAAACACAACTTCTTTTCATTACTGGGAGCACATGTGTCTGGAGCTTTGCCCCGTTGACAAACACATATACGTGTCCGAAATGCACAAGTTTTAATACTGTAGTATATTATGGCGCATACCATACTTATTTGGCAAGTTTTTGATTCTCATTTTCAGTTCAGTCCCTGTTTCTGACCAGATTTAGAGGAATGGTTTTGTTTGTTAAAGATTCATATGTCAAGTGACCCATGACTCTTTAAAGCATAAAAAAAGAATAACTTAAGGTATGAACCAGTGAGAAACAGGTGCAGATAATCAGGCCGGTGTTTAGTATACTGGGGTTGCTGAATGCCGAGGGAAAATCAGGTTGTTGCTGAGGTAGTTACATAAACAACCAATTTTTTTTTGCATTTTATTTTTTGCCACTTTGCTTTCACCATAAACAATTTGTCTTGTTTCTTTAATTTATTCCACATCATTGAATTTAATATGAAGAAATGAGCGGTGACTGAAGAACTTAATAGTCTAAAAGCTAATAAATTGAAAAACATACTTGATGTGCCCAAAAATTCAATAGAGGAAAATATTATTTAAACATGATATACCTCAATATCTCTTGTAAAGTTTTATGAAGCTTTATTAAGCATTATCAGGCCAATAATAAGTATATTGCTGATGCTAAATGCTGAGTATAAATATAATATGAATAAATGAGGGGCTCAAAACTTTTGCACAGTACTGTATATTTATAAAATAACAGGAAAAAAAAGATCTGGTTTTGCCATAGCGTTGTCCTGTAATGTAATATAGTAACATTGTTTAGGAGTAACAATACGGTCATTATTTATCTCGCAAACTTGTATCAGTGAAATCAGTTGTGTTTTCCTATAGATGTGCAGGTGGCTCTGAGTTCAGAAGCAGGTCAGAATGATGAGAGTGTGCGCAGGGTGGAGAGAGGATCTCGCATCGTTACTGTGGTCCCTCAAGACACCAGACTCGTCCTACAGGTTAGCACTGAACTTAGCAACAAACTCGCACTCACTCATCACTTATGCTGCCAGATATTTAAAAGCTTCTGTAAAATAAACTGTTTCGTTTCATATCAAATTTCTGCGATGTTAATTCCATATCATTTTTAATGAGCTGTGTGCATTTTTATTTCTCCCAGATGCCCCGTGGTAACCTCGAGACCATCCATCATCGAGCTCTTGTGCTAGCTCAAGTCAGGAAGTGGCTTGATGAGTATGCTTTATTTATTTATTTATTTATTTTGTTTTTAAATAAATCATAAAGAGCATAAAATTCATGAGTTTACCTTTTCATAGTATGAGAGGGGTTTTAAACGTCTCTCAATATTCTAGGCTGAAATTTAGAGATGCTTTTGAATGCATGAGGAAGCTGCGGATCAACCTGAACCTAATCTACGACCACAATCCCAGTGTGAGTGATCTCATGGCGGTGTGATTTCCTCTTATATAAGCAATTTCCCTCTGGGATTAATAAAGATCTTTGAATTTTTGAATGATGTCGTAAAATAACCTTTTACTCTTTGGTTCACAGGTATTCTTGGAGAATGCAGAATTGTTTCTGAAACAGATTAACTCGGTCAACTACACAAATCTTTTTCTTACAGAGCTTAAGTAAGTGTCTTTCTGTTTGTGCAGTGTCATACCGTATATGATTGAACTTCAGTATAAGCATGATAGGATTTGTTACCCGACAGAGAGGAAGATACTACCAAGACGATGTACCCGTGCCCAGTGAATTCTGCGTGCCAGTCTGCTTCAGTAACAACCAGTGGAGTTCAGGGGGGGAGAAAAGTCGATACTGTCTGCGATGCTCTGCGATCAGCCATGGAGACTCTTGATCCACATAAGTATGTTCTGTTAAATTAATATTCTGAATAAAACTTGATTATGGTTTCTAAAAACAATCACAGGGTTTTTTTTCTCTGAGAATAAAAAAAGCAGGCCTTTTTACACTGTACACTAATAAATATAAGTAGATAATGGATTTTATTAGTTTGAAAGCTTTTTACACCGGCATGTAGTTAAGCATCATATTAGCATGTCTTTTCTCTAATATTTGATTTACGAGGGCGTTCATGTCAACCTGGTTTTGATTGTAATGGAACCGTACTGTGCCCGAAGGCCTCTGTAAATGTCAATCAGTTTTACTCTTTCAGTCATAAAAAAATTAAATCACAAGTCCTAGTTCGACTTGAGTAACCCTTTTGGTATTTTGGTAGCTATGCATGTGTATGACTAACTTCATAGCTATTTATGCATTTGCAGTATGCCTGAATACTTTTGCTGAACAGTAATGAGTATTTTGGGTGACTGTTTTTTTTCCTAACAGATACTACTTGAGCATTTTAACATCTCATGTGAGAAAGACAACTCCTGAACTGGAGATAGCTCTACAGAAGGTTCATGAATTGCGTGGTACGGAATAGGGATGGGTAATCGTCTCTGTCTGTCTCTCTGTCTGTCTTCCTGTCTCTCTCTCTCTCTTTTTTTTTTTTTTTTTTTTAAATGATGTTCAAACATTTTTTTTCATGATATACAATATGCTTTCCAATATTTCAGTTTGCTTCTTCTTACTGGAAGTGACAAAATTCATTTGGAAAAATGAAAATCTATATACCTTTTGGCAGTCTCCCCCCTTGTCATTTTTGGGCACTAGGGGGCAGTAAGATCACTGTGTGTGAGCACAGGATCACTGGTTCATGGAAAACAATTTTGGGATAATGGAATATTTTCGAGTGGCGCTGTGTGACAGATTATCATAAAGCAGTGTGGATTCAAGTTATATAATTTTAAGGTTTTGCTGCTGTTTACCCCCTTAACCTTTTGCATATTTTAATTATGATTATACAGTATGTCATGGTTTTAAACTAAACCAATTGCACTGGAAGTGGAAAAGGAAAAGAAGCCAAGAATGTTTTTTTTTTTCATTTGTAATTTTTTAACTATTGTAAGTTAAGTATTTAACTAAAATTTTCTTATTTTGAGCACATGAAGTATTTTATTCAATTTATTAGCTTCTTAGACTATTAAGTTTGTATACAGTTTTGTGCAGAAGTCTTCAGTCACCCCTTATTTATTCATATTAAATTCAATGATGTGGATTCAAAAAAAAGTGCCTAAAAATACAATTAAAAAATTGGTTGTTTATGTAACAACCTCAGCATCAACCTCATTTTCCCTCTTGTCTGCTCCAACCACTCGGCATTCAGCACAACCAGTATACAAATCACCGGCCTGCACCTGTTTCTCTCTGGTTCATACCCTAATTTAGATTTATTATGCTTTAATGATTCATCGGTCACTGTATGGCTTTGACAAACAAAGAACATTCCTCTGTAACTGTTCAGGGACTGGACTGAGGCAAAATGAGAGCCAAAGATTTCTTCAAGAAACCTGGAGAACGATATCTTAAGACTACATTAGAATACAAGAAAGTGGCTCTTTGGAAGTAAAATGTGAAGAAATGAGGAGTGGCTCGAGACTTTTGCACAGTACTGTACAGTATTTTCATCTCCATTAAGTTTGCATTTTCAAATATTATACTCCTGTTTTTTTTTTTTGTGTGTCTTTAGAAAACCCACCCAGTGCAGAAAATGCAGTGAGTGCAGAGGAGGCTCTGAAATATCTCTTGTTCCTGGTCAACGTTAATGAGTTGTATGAACACTCTCTGGGAACCTATGACTTTGACCTGGTGCTTATGGTTGCAGAAAAGTCTCAGAAGGTTGGGAATGTTTCCTTGTCATTTTTATGCACACTATATTTAAAACTACTAAATACTCTTACCTCTCTGTTCTTGTACCATCTCTAGGACCCTAAAGAATATCTTTCGTTTCTGAACATGCTGAAAACCCTGGAACCTAATTACCAGCGATATACCATAGACAAACACCTGAAGAGATACAAAAAGGCCTTAAATCACCTCAGCAAGTGTGGTGAGAGCTTACACAGCTTATACTATTGGTCAAGAATATAAGGCTTGGTTAACATAACATATAAGCAGAAAAATTCAATTCCTCTCTCTCTCTCTCTCTCTCTTTCTCTCTCTCTCTCTCTCAGGAGAGGAGCACTTCACTGAGTTATTAAACTTGGTGAAGGATCAGAAGTTGTACACCGAAGCTCTTCAGTTCTACCCTACAGACAGCCAGCAATATAAGGTTTCATCTCCTATTAAGGCTGCTATTAAATACCGTTTATATCTTTGGCTTAAATGTTCTTTTCTGTGACTGTCTGCTTTTGCATGAGATCGTCTG
This sequence comes from Dinotopterus cunningtoni, assembly GCA_028565755.1. NCBI lineage: Eukaryota > Metazoa > Chordata > Actinopteri > Siluriformes > Clariidae > Dinotopterus > Dinotopterus cunningtoni. The sequence continues at coordinate 6,681,331 of JAOTRS010000011.1, read as the reverse complement.
TAAAGCAGTTTCCTAAAATTGCATACTGTGCTTAAACGATCTCAGCTGGAGATCAATCTGGATGAATTATTATTTTGTACTCTGATCTGTCTGATATAATATTTAATGGATAAAATTGATAGATATTACTTATATGCAACATACTGTAAGCCGGTATCTGAATCTCAATCAGAAGTAACACAGCTGCTCATAACAAGGCTTCCCCTGAACGCAACCTTGGTATGGCAGAGATGGATGTATATACAATGTGTAGAACGCGCTAAAATAGCAACGTTTTACTCACTCTTTCACTCATTGGCTATACAGCTTTATCGTGTATACATGGAGCCTATACTAAGTGACTTAGGGCATGAGACAGGGTACACCCTGGATGGTGTTCAAATACATCGCAGGACGCGCACACACACACACACACACACACACACTCATTCACACACTATGGGCAATTTGGGAACCACAGTTAGCCTAATCTTCATGTCTTTGGATTGTGGGAGAAAACCGAAGAACTCGGAGGAAACCCACCAAGCACGGGGAGAACATGCAAACTCCATGCACACATACCCGAGGCAGGAATCAACCACTAACCACCCACTACGCCGCCGTGCCGCCCACCCTGTTTAATTTAGATCGTTATTAGATCAGATGATTATCAGAGGATTCTTAATATTTTAACGATTGTTTAGATTGTTAAGACATGACAAAAACAAACAGTCAGTGCCCTGCTTAATTATCCACCCTCAATTATTCTGATGGAGGCATATCCCAGAAGACAAAAGAGGTTTGTTTACTCAGGGGTTAATACTTATGCAATCAGTAAGTGTCTGAAAAATAATTTGCACTTTCAGATGTTAGACATAGAGTGTAAATCAAAGCCCAATTTAATACTTGAAATGAAGTTTTAGTTCCAGTTTTAAAAGTAGATACATGTGGAAATGATTATGGAGAGAAGATTTATGCGAGGGACTCAGAAATCATATTAGCATGTACATATACAGCATATTTTACACAAACAGAAAAATTTTAACGTGTAACTCGTAGACGAATGTGTCTACCAGCACCTATAATAACCCTGTGCAGCAGTGTGTCAGGCGGTCAAGGCTCTGAGTTACTGATCGGAAGGTTGGGGGTTCAAGCCTCAGCACCGCCAAACTGCAGCTATTAACCCTTAACCCTTGCTCCACGGTGCTGTATCCTTCTGACCCGGTTGTCTGACCAAATATACCTATCTGGGATATGCAGGAAAAAAAATATTTGACTGTACTGGAAGGTACATCTGATAAATAAATAACCCTAAATTCATAATTCATAATTCTTTCTATTGATTATTGTAAGTGCTGGTTTGTAGACTTAAAAACAGTACGAAGTAAGACTGGCCTCTCAAACGTGGGAGTCCTAGAGTGTTGGGGTGAGGGTGAATGGGTGACACTTCGGACACTGTATAAGGATTACATGCACATATGTCATGACGTAGGAAGTATTTGTAAATATGCTGCGTTTTTAAATACTCACACTCGCGCTTTTGAATGGCTCCCAAAGGGTGCTGGGTTCACAAATAACTTTGATGTCTCTGTGATGTCATCAGGCTCTAAGTGTGGCCTATGCCGAACACCTGTTGGAGGATCAGCAGGCTGAGCAGGCAGGGTTGTTGCTATGGCGATGTGGAGAGATGCCCCGTGCTTTACAGGCCTTTATCAGCTGCACCAGCTGGAGACACGCCCTCGCCGTGGCAACACACATCCCTGTGCCGCCCACACAGCTAACACAGCTTGCACGAGATCTAGCAGGTGTGTTGTGTGTTTGTGTGTTCACTTGGTCAAGGTACCTGCGAAATACCCATTCTGGTGGTTTAGGATGCATTTCTAATTCTAATTGCTGAAGGAATAACACAAATAAATAAATGTATTCATTGTCTTTATGCTCAGCTCACAAGAGGAATTTCCTACCGTGTTGTGATTGTTAGTATACGTTTAATGTTGTTGTTTTTTTTCCTTTTTTTTTTCCCATGTTTTAGAGAAACTTCTGGGAATGAGGAGACATACAGAGGCTGCTCTTCTGCTGGAGCACTATGCTAAGGTGCGAATAATCAATTAAGCCCTTTAAATTCCCTCTCACTGCTTTGTATCTTTGCAGTGGTGTAGCGACAGGGCCATTATTTAAAATGTTAAAGGCCAACCTCAGAGCAATATACCAGCAGTTTTCTTCTTAATCGCTATCTATTAATCTTTGCATGTTTCCCCATACAAAAAAAAAATAGCTGTTTACTCAATCCTCTTTAAGGGCAATAGCATGAGGTTGAAACTATAATCATTGAACTCCTAAGATGAGACTGACATCCGTCCAATCAAAGCTCATCCTGGATCAATTATGCTTTTTCGGAAGATTTTTAGAAGCAGTAGCACTGCTGTTTGACGAGTTACCTTAAAACACTCCAACACATGACCACAAAAAATGGTTGGAGAGTTAATTAAACCATTTAATTAATTTAAATAATCAATTTTCTGTTTAAGCATGGCAAAGGTTTTCTAATGTTTTCTCATTGCTGGGAAATAGGCTGTCATCTGTAGTCACAGATATGTTTAATATCGTGAAACATTAGTTCCTGTTATCACTTACTGTACTATATACAGGTGTTCTCCCAGCAGCATCTGTTTAGTTAAGGCAAAAATGTATAATAAAAGCGTAAATTTCAGATTTAACTGTGTTAAGTACAAAATGTTGACACTGGAGACTCATTACACAAATTTTAAGTCAACATCTACATATCTACATATATATTTCTGTAGGTTAATGTACATTAAATGTATTATACAAATATGCATGCTGTATATGATGATGGTGGTAGTATTTTGTGGATGTTGTATGAAAGTGGAATATGTTGTAATGGTATATTTCAGGACTGTGAGGAGGCTATTTCTGCTCTGATTGATGGCTCTGCATGGGAGGAAGCTCTCAGATTAGTGAGTCATTTGTGGCTTTAATTTTACATTACTTAAAAAGGTGTGTTCTACATGTTGTCAAACTTATATTTATATTCATCTATCGCTTATTTCTTTATTACAGATTTACCTTTACAACAGACCAGACATCATTGAAACCAATTTGAAGCCTGCACTTTTGGATGGTAGTATACGTTTTCCACACAACGTGTCCTAACAAGCTTTTTTTTTTTTTCCCTGCTTGTTAATTCTCACCTCAAGCTTGATATTTATCTGATTCTGCTCAGCTCACAGCACTCAGATGGCCTTTGTGGACTCTCAGAGGGCTCTGTTCACACGCCATAAGAACAGACTGGCTGTTGTGCGAGAGCAGAAAGAGAAGGCTAGACTGGAGTTTGGAGGTAGGAATCACTGTAAACTTTGCAGCTGTGAAATTTCTAGCTTTACTGTAAACTTTTAGATGGAACACACAGGACTGATTTCTGCTTCATGTTCCTCTACGCTGCAGACGAGGACGGCCCTGACTGCGCAGACGCTGAGCTCTACTCAGAGGCCAGCAGTGTCCTGACCGGCAGCCGTCTCGGATCAAAATACTCCCACAGCAACTCGCGCATCTCCTCGTGAGTATTCAGCAGTAATTAACTTAGTTCTGAAGTTATACTCAGTTCAGCATGTCATAATGAGAGAAAGGACTGTTTTTAAGTCTGTGACGTGGCCTGTCTGTTTGCTTGCATTATTCTCATAAAGATCATCTCACCCTTGTTCATGTTTGATTGAAACCTTTTTTTGTTGTTGTTTTTGCACTATTCTTATTTCTTGTGTCAAGACAATGTTAGCACAGACATACCTACTGTACAGTATGTCAGTCTATACTGAACAAAAATATAAACGCAACACTTTTGTTTTTGCTCCCATTTTTAATGAGATGAACTCAAAGATCTGA
>JAOTRS010000011.1:6581384-6599678 GCA_028565755.1 Dinotopterus cunningtoni | reverse complement strand
GTCATTTCACAAATTACTTTGAATTGCGACTGATTTATTTTGGCTGTTGCCGTTTGCCGCGACAGAGTGCGTGGCAGTCATAGACATTCCGCGTGAGTAACCACTGTACTTTTACTCAAGTAATGAATGTGAATACTTTTGACACCACTGTTCATTACAGATGAAAAAAAGCAGTTATTTAAAATCTCTGCTCACTTATTCGCATTGATAAGGTATTTCTACCAGCAGAATTGTTATTCTCTGAATGGTTTTGTTTTAGCACATTCTGTGTAAACTCTAGAAAATGCAGTGTGTGAAAATCTCTGGAGTTTAGCATTTTCAGAAATATCTGGCAGCAAACAATCATGCCCTGTTTTTTTCAAAAAACCTATTTAAAGTTTTATTTACACAATCATTGAGGGGACCTGAGGAGTTCTGCATAGTTACAGATGGGCTACAGTCATTAAAGTGTACTTATAAGGCACTCTGTGTACCTGATAAAATGAGCAGAAAGTACATATCTGTATGCTCTCTCTCTCTCTCTCTCTCTCTCTCTCACACACACACACACACACACACACACACTAATCAGCCATAGTATTATGACCATCTGCCTAATATTGAGTAGGTCCCCTTTTTGCTGCCAAAAGCAGCCCTGACCCATTGAGGCATGGACTTCTCTAGATCTCCGAATGTACGCTGTGGTATCTGGTACTAAGCCATCAGCAGTAAATCCTTTAAGTATTATAAGCTACGAGGTTGGACCTCTGTGGTCAGACTTGTTTTTCCAGCACATCCCACAGATGCTCAAATGGATTAATATCTAGAGAACTTGGGGGCCAAGTCAACACCTCAAACTACTGTAGATGTTGTGCTTCTCAGACCATTCTTGAACCATCTTTGCCTTGTGGTAAGGCGCATTATCCTGCTGAAAGAGGTCACTGCCATCAGGAAATACTGTTTCCATGAAGGCATATACTTGGTCAGCAACAATGTTTGAGTAGGTAGTACGTGTCAAAGTAACATCCACATGAATGGCAGGACCCAAAGAACATTGGCCCTTGGGGCATCACACTGCCTCTACCGGCTTGCTTCTTCCCATAGTGCATACTGGTGCCATCTCATTACCAGGTAAGTGACACACACACACACACACACACACACACACACAGCCATCTGATCAAAACATAATTTATCAGGCCAGGCCACCTTCTTTCATTGCTCTTTGGTCCAGTTCTGATGCCCAAATGCCTATTGTAGGTGTTTTTGGTGGTGTACATGGGTCAGCATGGGCATCCTGACCAGTCTTCAGCTATACAGCCCCTTGCTAACTTTCTTTCAGGACTGCTTGACTGGTCCTACAATCTCTTAGTGATACTGAGCCTCCAGAACTGGATTAAAGATCCCAGCATGATTGCCACACAGTTGTTGTTTTTTTCCTGTGAGTTCTTGTAGCAGTTACTTGTAAAAACACTGTACTTTCGGATAGCCGTGTCAATATATTTTTAAAAAAATGTATTTAACACTAGTCCTGACCTCTGCAGCCTAGGAACGTCTCATGACACCTGCAGTTTTGGAGTTGCTCTGACTCTGAGTGCTCTAGCCATCACAATTTGCCCCGCCTAAATTCTTACACTTGCCCATTTTTTCTGCTTCCATCACATCAACTTCAGGGACGAAACGTTCACTTGCTGCCTCATATATCGCAACCACTTCCAGGTGCCACTGTAAGGAGATAATCAATAGTATTTACAATAGTAATAATGATCTATGAAGAGAGAGCGAGAGAGGGATGCTGCAGTTTTCAGCAGAACCCCTCTCGAAAATACTAAAAGCACGAAATATCAGTGCTTGCGCTCTGCTAAGCAACCGGGATAGGCATATGCACACACACACACACACACACACATAGACACACGCACTGGATCCCTGCCAAAGCCGCATATTGCAGTCAGCAGCGTGCTGTTTAAAACATAGTAGGCTCTTTAGTGCGGCAGGATGCGGCTATCGCGAGGCAGCGCGCGCGTGACCAATCTCCTCAGCGCGCTCCAAGGACAAGCCGAGGTGAAAACGCGCGTCTGCGCCTCATCACGCGCTCATAACCGGCTCTACATCTGCGCATCAGCCAACGTCGCCCTGCACAAACTAAACAATCATGCACACTGACAAACTGAATTCGATTCCTGAAACAGTAATACAGAGAGACACCGAGGTGACCTTAAGAAGGTGCACACTTATCAGTCCTGCTCCGGAGAGAGCGTGCGCGGAGGGAGGGAGGGAGGGAGGGAGGGATGGAAAAAGAGAGGAGTGTAGGGAGGAAGGGCGCCCCAAGACTAGGCGGTGTTAATCATTGCACTCTCTCTCTCTCACACACACACACACACACACACACACTCTCTCTCTCTCTCTCATAGCGTGTGGGACGTTTCAGTGAGTCCCTCTATCTGCGGCAGCTGCGCTCCCCTTCTCCCAAACACACACACACACACACACTCACTCTCACACTCACTCTCACATCACACTCACTGCCTGTGAATGCAAGGACGTCCTTTCTTTCCTCTACCCGGAAGCTGGAGATGCTAGGGACTTGCAGTTGAGGATCCTGCACTGCTCCTGCACCTGAACTTCACTTAGAGGAGGATCGTCGTGTGTCTGAGAGATCGGAATTCACCGGACACAGGTAATTACGACCTCTCGACATGTGTGTGTGTGTGTGTGTGTGTGTTTTACCCGTTGAAGTGGGACGGACCGGAGCTCTCCAACGGCAGTGGTGCTGAAATATTGACCAACAAGGAAGTGATTCCCCTCGCATATCAAGTACAGGGACATCACCAAAGAACTGGGGCATCTTCATTTCACTACGCAAGCGTTTTAGAGGACAATAGAACACACACACAGAGATAGCTCCGAGATGCATTAGAGCGCATATAAGCACTACAATCAGGTGCCGATTTTCCCCCTTTATTAGAAAAAAGTTAACATGCTTACCACTGTTAATGGGTTTAGGGTGCTGCCCTGGGGATCCTCAAGGACTTGCATTGTTCATTTATACATAAAAAAGTATCACTTGTTTATATGGATGCACATTTGTAGGAAATGTTATGGGTCGACATTTAGGCTGCAGTGTCATAAAATCCTGAGCAATCAGACAAACAAGCATCTTTCATGCCATTGTCTGATCCTAATTCCTGTAAGTTGGATAAGCAATTTAAATCTAAATGATGATGGTGCACACTTTATATTTAACTGCAATTGCTGCATTGACCTTTAATGACCTTCACAGGTCATCTGGTGTGAGCAAGTCAATATGTAATAGTGCAGAGTTACTTCACAGAGAGATAAAGGGAATTCAGAAATAAAATCCCAAAGGAAAAAGAAAAAAAAACTTTATATTTTTTTCATATTTCGGTTGCTGTCAAGTTTCAAACAGTACTACGGCATTAAAGGAGCTCACGCCTTACAAAGCCTCTCTCGCTCTGTGCGTGTATGTGTGTGTGCATGTGTTTGTGTGTGTGTGTGTATGTGTGTGTGTGTGTTTGTGTGTGTGTGTGTGTGTGTGTGTGTGTGTGTTTCATAGATCTGGTGAACAACAAGGGACAACATAAGAAGTTTGAAGTAAATGTAACATCTGACTGTGAAGGAAGTAGGAATAAAAAGCCATCAAGATGAATTTTGTTATGAAGCAAGCGTTGGGAGGTAAGTTCCCCGCAGTCGTGTTTTTCCAGACATGAGGGCGCCTAACAGTTGCATTTATTCACACGGGGATACTTCAGAGAATAACCAAGAAATTTTTTAGGTAAAGTGCAGATACTCATGAAGTTCTGCATTTTAAAGAAATTGAATATAACCTGGAGGTTCACCGCACTGCTTGATTTGTGTGGGCAGAAGGAATTGAAATAAGCATGGCTTTACTTTAAAGATGCCCTCCCCCATTTAGTAAAAATATTAATAATAATTTTTTCTAAGGTCATCTGAACAAGTAAGTGGGTTTGTGATTGTATTTTTAAGTGCCTGACAATGTGCAGTGTTTTGCATTTTATTGAAAAGTGAATAAATTTAATACAGATACAAATAGGCATTGATTACTGTTCTTGTTTTAAAATTTGGAATGCATAATTATGGTGTCTATAATTTAATGAATATGAAAAAAAAAGAAAGGAATGCAGTGTGGCAAGCACTAAACATCAAAATGGTAAACCGTAAAGTTGATCAGTGGTTCGGCATTTACTACCAAAGGTTTAAGCATTGATCTGAAGGAAAAGGCTACTGTACTGCCATGGAATTTACCATCAGCTTTAATAAAGGCTGTTTTTTTATAGTAGATTTTATAACACATGGCAGTTGACTAAAAAAAGTGTGCGGGTAGGGGGTGAGGTTGGGAGATGAAATAAGATCTATGTCATTAACCCACTGCTGAGGATAACAGGGTGTCAGTCCGTCTCAGTATACAGATCTGGTAATAAAATGGGTAAAATAAATGTTGAAAAAAAAAAAAACGCTTGAGAACTGTGCCAAGGTCTCAAGCACTAGCCCTTCAATGCAACCTTGTTTTTCACAAACAGTAAATGTGTGCCCTTGAATAGATTGAACTATCCATTTTTTATTTTTATTTTAAGGTTTAAGTATGCTATCTGTTCTCTTTAAACGAACAAAAAAAAAACCAAACAAACAAGTGTATTTGACAAAATGTAAAAAAGAACATTTATTCATCAAAAAAAAAGGTCATATAAAAGCTTCTAGGAGCCTTTGTTCATCTTTCCACTGTCTCTCCTTCTGACCAGTCCAGTAAATCAACATACAGGCAATTTCCATATAGCAGCCACTGGGCAGTCCCGACCTGCATTAGATAATAAAACCTGGGCTGAGGGGAAATAATGGGTCTGTCTCTGAAAGAGATTTAGAGGCCCAAGGTCAGCCAGTGGAGACGCTATCTGCACTTCACTCCACCGAGGCGCCACCGAAGAGGCACATTAACACTCATGAGGGAAAAAATCCCCAGCGCATGATTGCAGAATCACAGGCAAAGCAGAAGTCAGCCATCCTAACATTCATATTCACACAGTTGCATTTACCTTGCCCTTAATATAAAAAACAAAACGTTTATCTTCTATTGTATCCTGAAAAAAAAATTCTCTATCTTGTAGGTCTGACCTACACTGCCCTTTATTCTGTAAAGTATACTCATTGATTGCTGAGACAGCAGTGGATATACTCCTAGAGTAGCCAAACCCCCCGCATCCACACACACACACACACACACACACACACACACACACACACACACACACACACACACCTTCCAAACACTCACTCATCTTTGGCTTTGTCTTGTCCATACTGTTTCTTTTTTTCTACCCCTGCGATATTAAAAAAGCATAGCAGACCCACAGTACTAACGATGCTGACATGTAGCGTGTGCTACAGGAGGATGCACAAGCACCTGCAGTCCAAATGCAGACTGGTGAATAGACAGATGCTGAAAACTCTCTCATTTTTACTCATGAAAAAACTTTGTGTGCAAAACGTTTCAGACACAGTGGAAACTCTAGGATTCTGATAATAATGCAGCTCAACTCTAAAATAGAGCACTGAAGTAAGGTGTCTTTTCATATCATTTGCACAGTAGCATGTTTGTATACAACAGAATGGCAGGCTGCTGTTTTAAAAATACTCTGTCCATCAGTGCGGAGGGTTTGTGTCCATTTAATGGCTCTCTAATTTCAGTGGTTTAGACAGACTTTCCATAAATACAGTATATGGACTTTATGCCTCATTTGTAGCATTAACTCGTTGTATGGGAAGGATAATAAGCTTGTGTCTAAAGCATATGAATTGAAACTTAATTATTATTATTATTTTTGGTTAATCTTAAACTGATTATTTATATATTTTTAGGCTTTAGCAACCTTTTTAATGCACCCCTTACCTTTTAAGAAATTCCAGAACGTTTCCACTGGATCTTCCAAAGCAGATTTTAATTCTAATTCCAAGAACCTTATTTTAATTCTTACAACCTTCCTCCAGTAGATATTTAAAAAGTTGGATTGAATTTAACTAATTGGCTTAAATGCAAGCTTCTAATTTGCCTTTAAAAAACTGTCCTGTACTGTACTTATTAAACATAGGGTGGATGAAGTTTTTAATATTAGTTGAAGCAGAGCATGACAGATCATGTGGACTATTACAGGAACATTTGGTCTCTACAAGGGTAGTGAGTCACGAATGTCTCTAAAGTATATTTAGAATGTGGTATGGTGTAAAAAATTAAAACTTCACAGTTGAGAAAGGATATAATGATATTTTTTGTTAAAGACTTAGCAGTGGCTCTCTAGGTTTCCTGGGATTCAAACTCACAAATTTCTGATCACTGACTTGGATCCCTAACCACATTGCTGCCACTGTGAGAAACAACATCATTGCAATGCGCTCCAAATGAGAACTATTCTCTTTATTTTGCACAATGGTCACATCTCTTGCAGAAAATGCATTTAAGCAGAACAACACTTTTTTGTTCTTTACAAAAAAGTAAACAAAATTTACTCACTGCATTTCTCAATGGTTTTCTGCACCAGGGGACCTAAATAATTTGTCCTGTCCTTTCCTCTTCTTTGCACTCTGTGTCATTTTACTGGATCTACTACTTTCTGTCAGCATTAAAGATCATATGCTGGGTCAAGTGGAGCTGCAGTGAAGTGATGGCCACTGAAGTGACAGATTCATTACCAATGGCCTGCATGCTGAATCACCATTGCTTCATTGCTTTATGATCACGCCAACCAGAGCTCTCAAACCAACACTGGGTCATGGCTAGATTAGCAGAGAGTCACTGCTCATGGACAAACTAATCAAATATAATTAGAAGATCCACACAAGTGGAACTGAATTAAAACAAACTGAGCTGCAGTGGAGTCAGGAAAAAAATGTGGGTGCATGTACACCTCTATGATTTTGGATGACAGAGGTCCTCATTTATAGCTGTAATGTAACTTTAATAAACATCATCTAAATTAAGCATTCATGCTATCCATGTTGTCTTCCAGAAATACAGCAACAGGGCACATCTAGTTCTGCCCCAAAAGCCTGTGGATCAGAAATCACACTGCCAGGCTGTGTGAAAGCTGATACCTTATTGATTGAAAGGACTGGTCACTGATGCTGAGCAGGCAGGATTTTTAACTGTTCAACAAGACAATCCATAAGCAAGCCTGTGCCTGCAGCGTGCGCCCTGGGGGACAGAAATCAATGTGCGGATGCGGTGATACCAGGTGGTGAACTCCTCAGTAAGGGAGGGGCTTGGTAGTGGATATTGAGTTATGACTATGACCAGTGAAGCAATAAAAATCGATCAAAGCGCCATTATGAGAAAAGAACAGCAAATCCTGTAACAGTCCAGCTTTTAGTTGAAACGTGAGTCTGAGCAGCTTGAGGGCTTGGTGTTATTGGAAAAGAATGACGCAGCATATTGGACAGTAAGTCAGACAAGAAGAAAGACGCTTTTATGTAAAGAGTGAAATATGGATTGTAAAGGAAAAACGGTTTGTACATCCTGATGATAGAGAGGGAAAGGGTAGAGAGAGGGAGACAGGGAAAAAAAGAGAGGGAGAGATCAAGAAAAAGAGAAAGAAAATGAGTATAAAATGACTGTGAAAGCCAATGAGCGGTGAAATTAAAAATGTGAGAATATACTACGCAAACACATGCACTTCACCCATCCTATGCAGCAGTGTGCTGGGGAGCCAGCATCAAGTTTTTTAAACTAAAGTGATGGCAAAAGCATAATAAAGTTATCAAAAGCATAAAAAGTTATAAAAAGCATAAAAAAATAATCGGTCTGAAAATAGCATTACAGTTAGAACAGTCCAGCTAGACACAGCCAGCTTTTTAGATACTCTTAATCTTCTCAGGTATGTTTTCCCACTTTAATCATGTTGCTTTCACATACAAGCCTCTGAATAAAGGTTGTCACACCACATCATATCTACAGAGCCTTCCCTTTGTTAAATGTATGCTTCTGTATGCTTTCCTACAAATCAGTGCATACGATTAGCAGAAATTTCTATTTGCGTCCAACTTTAGAGAGACATATTGTAATGGGTTTGACAAGTGGAAAGAAAACACAGGAAGCAGATTCCACAAGAATTAACAGTCTTCAGCACAACGTTCAGCAACAGGGTTAAACGTATGCAGACTAAGGTGAATTACACTCTGAAGCAGAACAGTGGTTTTGGTGGTGCCTAAGTAAATGGCATGGGTCTACGGGGCATTGCTCAGTGTAGTTAGAGTCCTCTGGTGAAGTGAGCCTCATGGAGCAGGTGGCGCAAGGCAGGCAGAGACAGCGTGGCGCATGCGTGAGCACGAGGCATGCAGATTCCTTCTTGGTGAAACTGTGTCAGAGTTTGCAGAGTCAGAGAGAGACAGAGAACAAGTGTAAGGATTTGAAATTATCTACTTACCAGTTGAGCGTGTCATAGCGTTTTTATAGGCCGCTGGTGATGGGCAAATGTTGGCAATTCTTTCATGCTGGCCCAGGTGTAGCAGCAAGCACCACCCTCTGTGAGTGGTTTGAGCGAGCAACTGTAAGCTCCCCTCACAGCACCCCCACCCCCTCTCCCCGCCCACCTTCAAGGTTGCAACGGCCGACAAGAACAGGGTGTGTCTTCTTGACAGTCAATCTGCGTTTCTAGGTTGAGGTCTGACCCTGTGAACAATAAAAAAAAAACAAGAAATCTTGCCATGAGAGAAACCAGCTTGTAATTCGGGGATTGGTGTTTATAGCTTTTGCCCATCATTGTAAAGGAGCTTGATTTGTAAGGAGCAGCCCTTCTAGATATACAGTAATCTCAACTTCTCTATTGCCCACTTAATGGCAAGAGCCTCCCTCTCTATTGTCGCAAAATTATGTTCTGCATAAGAGAGTTTTTTTTACTTACATTCAAGATGATTACTTACAGTACGTTCTTCACTGTCGAGCTCCTGAGACAGGACAGCTTCAAGCTCAGTCTCGGACGTGTCCGTATGGAGATCAAAGTCAGGGTTTCAGAGGACTAGGAAACTGGTGAGGTGGGCCTTTAGTTGTTTGAATGCCTGGTATTCTTTCTACGTCCAGCCACCTGCTCTGGAATGGCCTTTTGATGCACCATCTGTTTTTTGGTCATGAGTTCGGTCGTAGGATCGGACTCGGGCAGCCCATGGTGACACTTACGGAGTTTTGCCATTAGCGCTGCTAACTCGCCGAGGACCTGTTTGAGGTGGTGTAGATGATCCACTCAGCTACTATAGTGGATGTCTATGTAATTTAAGTACGCAGAGGCATAGGAACAGTGATTTTACAGGACAATGTCCATGAGCCGCTAAAAAGTAGCTGGGGCACCATGCAGACCGAAGAGAAGAGCCTGGTACTGCCAATGGCCCTGGTCTGTCTTAAAGCAGTTTTCTCCTTTGCTTCCAGTATTAGGGGCACCTGCCAGTAGGTCTAAGTTGTTGACGAACCAGGCCTTCCTCAGTCGATCCACAAAATCGTCTACACGCGGAAGATGGAACGCTTCAAAGGTTGAGATGGCATTCAGCCACCAGAAGTTGTACTGAGACAAATCGTATCGTCTGGTTTGGGCCCTGTCATGATTGGGCTTGAGCAGGGGCTTGGTGACTTCTCTATGATGCCATGCTGGAGCATGCTTTCGACTTCTGCTTTTATGGCATGATGGCGGGCACTCAGGTCTTGGTACAGGAGCTAATTACCAATAGCACTAGATGCCATTTTGATGTCGTGGCTTACCAGATGTATGATCCCCGGTTCTGTGGAGAACACATTGTTTAACTGCTCCACTAGCTCACTCAACTCCTGATTCTGTGTTCCTCTCCTTGCTGGATTAGCACCTGGCCCAGCTCGACTGACATAGAGAGGCGAGAGCTGAGATGCGTGGTGTAGGTTCGATCCACTGTTTCACCTGATACAAGTTCACCAAGTCCAAGGTTACCTGATACAGCTCAGTTCTTTTACCCAACTGTTGCAGTCTGTAATTCACCAGCCCGACTTTTTCCAGAATGGTGAATGGTCCTTGCCAAAGGGCCAGGAATTTGCAGGTTGTGCTGGGGAGGAGCAGCAGCATACGATTACTGACCAGGAATTCACGTCGTTAAGCTGGCTGGTCATAGGCATGCTAGGGACAACTTTATTAATATTATGTTGCAGTTCTTTAACATATTTAAGGACTAACGGTGTCCCTGCTCTTTGCAGGAACAAATGCACAGGAAGTTCAGGGATAATACCAGATTTGAAAATGTGTTTATTCCTGTGGTCCTTGACCATGTGCACTTCCAGAACCTCTCGCCTGTACACAGGTATCTGCCATTAGATTTCACGATGAAGCATTGGATGGAAACAGCACGGGGCGGGCTAGTGTGACAACCCTGGCTGAGTCAGTCCAGCTGAGCTCTCAACATGCAAGTCGTACGCCCAGATTGAGTACTGAAAAGCCCACAACGCGTGAGAATTTCCATCTTGAGCAGATCATAATTTTCCATGTCCTCATCGGAAAGAGAAAAATTGCAAGGAAAAGGCTGCTTCACTCGCCGTGAGGCCAGCCTTCCTGTTCTACATTTTGAAGATGTGAAGGAATGCCTCTAGGTCATCATGCAGCATCAGCTTTGTTAACAGGTGCTGTGCATCTCTGTGTGGATCAAAAAGGGGCACCTCTCGAGCCATGCGATGCTGAAGGTGCAAATGCAGACCTTGTGAAAGTTGCTCCAAGAGCGCCTATTGTTAAATGCTTGTTTCGAGGTGTCCAAGATGGCCTAAATATTCCTCTAGAGACCTTTGTGGGCTTGGTTCCGGTCTAGTTGCTTGCATTCGCCACCAGTGTAACAGGATTGACAAGCAGAGAGAAAACACGGAAACCAGATTCGACAAGCACGAATAATCTTTATTGAGCACAATGTTCAGCAAAAAGGTTAAACGTATGTGGTGTTAGGTGCATTATGTTCTGAAGCAGAACAGTGCTTTCGGTGTTACATAGGTGAATGGCGTGGGTCCACGGAGTGTAGCCCAGTGTAGGCAGTGTCCTCTAATTCGCGACAAGGCGAGCCGAACAATTGAGGTGAGCATCACAGAGCAGGTGGTGCAAGGCAGGCAGAGACAGCGGGACGCATGCATGAGTGCGAGGCATTCAGCTTCCTTCTTGGTGAAACCGAGTCAGAGTTTGCAGACTCTTCAGAGACAGAGAACAATTGTAAGTTTAGGCTTTGAAATTATCTACTCCTGTAGGCCGCTGGCAACAGGAGAATGGCCAGCGGTTATTGTGTTCCAGCCCAGGTGTATCAGCAATCCCCGCCCCCTTCTCACATACACAGAGGCTGCAGGTAAAGTGTTGTGTGTGATGCTGTGAGTGTAAGTGGTTCAAGCAAGAAGGTTTAACTAATATGTGCACAGTGGCTGTAAGCCCGCCATCACAATATTTATATATTTTTTTTATAATCTACTGAGTGCCCACCGATTGGATTGGCACTCCATCCAGGGTGTACCCCACTTCAGCCCTAAGTCTTCAGGGATAGGCTCCAGGCCTCCACAACCCTGTATACAGGAAAAGGCTGTATAGACAAAAGTGTGTGGAGAGTGGTGAGTGAAAATCTATTGATAAAACTAGCTATATTTATTCACAATATTCCAGTGGCTAAGGCTTCTTAGTGCTGACGTTGAATATGAAATTAACAAATATATGGTAGCTAGTTAAGCCATTTGTCTTTGTAGGTCGTATTTTGGGTATTTATGTATAATGAGACTATTCCTTATTCCATGTATAATGAGACTATTTTAGCAGTTTTATTTAGATTTGCTTGACCTTTTGCATTTAAGGGTAAAGCTTGAATTGATTGTCCTTAAGGCAACAAAAACATTTTAGAGGGCAATCAATACAGCAACACACGTGCATTTGATAATGATAGTTCACACAGTGTTTATTGAGATGAAGCTGCTGTTCACCTTGCCTGTGACAGGTCACAGTGCACATACAGACACATACAGTACAGTGCATACAGTGATGCAGTTGCTGTGCAATGAACTCTTTTTTTTTTTTTAAGTTTTTGCAGAGCTGTTTCAGTTGCACAGATGCAGACTTCTGCAAGTGTGACCTAATTTTGGGAAATTCTTTTATAAAAATAGCAGACAGAACACATTATTTCATAAGTTTAGTATTATGGGATGTGTCTAGGCGCAGAGGTGTTTTGAGATATTGTGCTTTACGGTTTGGGAGAAATCCAATGTAATCGGTTTAAACATAATGTAATACTAAATACAACCTAATACGCAACAAATCATCTTGTTTATCAGAGGTATCTGTTTATGGGTTATAACGCTTTAGTTTTTATGCAAATCCCTGCTATAATAACGTTAGTCAGCTTAAGTCAAATACTTTATCTGTCAACACTTTATGGTAACTGATGATTTTTAGCTAGCGTGCTACCTAACGTGTTGGTACAAGTGTACTGGTGTCACACCAGCAGCGGCTACAAAATCAGAAGGCGGCCTTCACATACAAACAAGGTGGAAGCAAACTACAACTCCCAACATGTACTGTATGTTAAGTGGTGTTCTCATCACACCTGCAACCAAGTGCTCTGTTGCATAAATAAAATTCAGCCAATGAGAGACTCTTGTGAGTTAATCCACATGTTACTGAGCCTTGTTTTCGTGACTGTTTAATTACGTTTGATGCAATTTTCGTTTCTGGTTTCTGATTTCTACCTAGACCCTCTAACATGGTTTTCTCATCGACCGACCCTTGCCTGTTTCTAGTTTTCGAGCCTGACTTACCTGTGTTTGATTTTCTGCCTTGTTGTAGTTTAATAAACGACATTCATCTTACCTGCTGTCGCGTCTGCTTGTACGTTGCATCCTGACAACTGGGTGTTGCTAGATAAACATTACCTGAATTACTATATAATGTATTGTGCTACACATTGTATCTTGAAAAAAATAGTGATAATAATAAAGGTACTAAAATTATCTTTGTTTTAAACATAAACTTAATTTTATATTATTATTTTAAGTGCCACCTATTAATCTAGCATTATCCCTAATAGCACTGATATGCTAATATGACATAAACAATTTGCTGTGTCACAATGTCCTTTTTTCTAATAAAGAAGACACTGGTGCATTAGTGATTTCTTTCAGCTAGGCTTGATTTTGCACAATGTGTAAAATTCATGTAAACGAATCTGATCAATTGATTATAAGATGTGCATTTTGAAAATATCATTTCAGATTTAGTTCTCCCTTGCTGTTATAACCCCCACTCACCTGTGAAGGCTTTCCACTAGATTTAGGAGTGTTTCTGTAGGGTTCATTTAGTTCATTTAGTCACATGCGCATTAGTGAAATCAGGCACTGATGTTGGATGAGAAGACCTGGTGAGCAGTCAGCTTTCCAATTGATCTAAAAAATGACCAATTAGGTTGAGGCCCCTTAGTTCCAGTGAACAGAAATCTTACTGTTATTATGTGCTCCAAACTTTGTGCCAACAGAAAGACCTACTGTAGTGATGGGTGTCATGCTCAGGTGTCCACATACTTTTAGCCAAATAGTATAGACCCATATTCAGTTGATTTGAGTCACTTTCAGTTTCGTCTTTAAAGCAGCCACTGCCAAGAGGTATCATGAACTATGGTTAAGTGAGGTTTAATGTCTATTTATTTCATATTTTACTTCATTTACACGTCTTTTCTAAATGTTTTGATTGTTTTATAGGCATTAAATATGATTATAGAATTGGAAATTGGTAATATTTTTGGGTGGCGGGAACAGATTATTTGCAGTTGCATTATTTACTATGGGAAAATGAATTTTGCACGATGAAATTTTGGCCTTAAGGCCTCGCCTCCAGAATGGATTAAATTTGTATGCCAAGGTACTGTTGTATTCTCTCTTGCTTCTCATATAGTTAATCTTGACTCGCATTGTGTGGTATGCAGATTCAACTTTAAACTCAAATTCCTTTTATTCAAATTAGAAGACATGATTAATCTGAAGATTATCTACTACATTTTGGGGTCATTCTTTATAAAGGTAACTCAGCTGCAACTAAATAAATATTCCAGCGTATGCATCGTTGTAAAATGTAGAATATAAGAAGATCCACTGAAAAAGAACATAATTCAGAAAGTTTGCCAGTTAGCCAATGTGTTGCATAAGATATTGTTGAGCTCTTATTTAGGAGAAACTGTACCAACATTGTTTAGATATGTGACCTATTGTCAGGTAAGATAGGCTGAGATGCATGCAAATGCAGGGTAGTGTTTTGTAATGAAACTAGCACAGATAAACAAATCCAAATCACAAGGCAGAATCACAAACAGAATCGTGCAATAGGGCAGGCAATCAGCAAACAGAATATCAGATGCAATCGTAGATTCACAAAGCCAAAACACAGGGATGTAATTAAAAGCAGCATACCACAATATAAAAGAAGGCATGCCAATTCAGACCCAAAGACATGGAGCATTACTTTGCAACTCTGTTTAAAGGGTGTGGTGGTGATAGGCATCAGGTGTGAAATATGAGTATTTTCAAGGCCTGGTGAATTATTGCAATGGGGATGGTGATGTGATGGAAAGTGGACTTTAGGGTTGATTTCAGTGATGCCTTGACTACGGTATCCGGGATGACTGGCTTAATCAAATCATAATAAAGTACATTCCAATCTTTATACAAAAACAAAAAGGGTATATTATCATCAAATATATATAATATTAAATGAAGGCTCACCAAATTAAAGAAGTATTTTAAGTATCAATTACACAAAGGAATCTCAAGGGGTAAAAATAGGTTAATGACATCAGTAGTTAGGTAGCCACAATGTGCCCTTTCACCATTTGGGCCCTCAGTTTGGTGCCCCATGTCCTTTAGAGATAACTGCTTCACTAACTGGCATCGGAAATGAGCTCTTTTGGCTGTTCTATCACACTCCCTTGACTTGTGTCCAAAATGGCTGCCTAGAAAGCATGCAGATCTGTCAGGTCTGGGCACTTTTCCCTTTCGCGCTATCTGTATCTCTCTGGCAGGACACAGCATCCTGCAGGCTAGGGAAGGTATGAGCTACTCTCTTTATGTTAGTACAGCTCCATGTACTGTCCTGTTTTTTCGCTTCTGATTGTCTTCTTTTGAGATCCAGGATTTATGCCAACAAAGATCAGAGGAGGTCTCACATAACGCTGGTCATTCGATTTTTTTTATAGTGAATAGCCATGATTGACTCGATGAATGCCTTGAATGTGAAGGACGGATTAATTATGTATATGTAATGGTGTGGGTGTGTGTTTGTGTGGGTGTGTGTGTGTGTGTGTGTGTGTGTGTGTGTGCATCATGGCAGGCCTGCACTGTCTGCAGCTCAAGGTCATGCAGTTTATTCTGCAGTTTATTGCACCTCCATTCTCTCATTTCCATACAGATGGGTTTACAGCCTTCATACAAGTAATGAAGGCACCTCCTCACTGTGAAAGTGGCCATTTGTTAATTTGAATTCACTTTTCCTCTCAACAGGTAATCATCAATAACTTTCCAGCATTTGTGCTTTTGCACCTGACCAGTAATTGCATTGCAGAGATATTGCTCTCTTATTGCCCTTTAAGGAGGAATATTAATAAACATTGCAAGTAGTCAGTCAGTTAATTAGTTTTAGGTTTAAGATTATCCATTACCTCTATCCAAAAGGGATAGGTCTCTCTCCTTTCAAAACAATACAATACACATTTTAATATGCAGCAAAAAACATCCAATGATTTATAAAGTCACAGCTGTACATATGGTTGCATTACATGGCAAAACAATACAAATGTTACAGATAAAATTTTAAATGTTAAATCTTATGGTGTAATTCAGTTTGGTTTTAATTACCCTGGTGCGGGTCACAGTGGATCATCCCAGGAACACAAGACTGAAATTGGGTTTTATGAATGGGATACCAGTCTATCACTGGGCACCTTGCACTGACATATTCACATACATATTCACAGTTTAAAACACCCATTCCACCTAATCTTATGTTTTTGACCTCTGAAGACCCGAGCCTTAATTTCGCATGTATTTTTATTTTTTCCTATATATTTGGGATTAGTATGACATAATACATATAAAATCTAAGTGTTGTCTTTGAACAGAAAACTGAGTTTGACACTTTCTTGTGTTTCACTTTCTTGTATTGTGCTTTGGCTACCCTTAAATGATGCTATAAAGTGTCTACTCTATTTCTAAGTTAGTCAGAATGAAGAATAAGTTGCAGCAAACCCAAAAAGTGATGTCTCCAAGTGAATTTGGGAGGGAATAGAAGAACCTCTGGGATAGATATAAAAAAGAATATATAAAACCCAGAAACATGAACAGTAACCACTGTGAGGATCCAGTGCTGCCTACTGCACAATGTGTAAAATCCACATAAATTAATCTGACCAATTGATTAGTTGATATGCATTTTGAACATCCCATTCCAGATTTAGTCCTCCTTTGCTCTTATAACCTCCACTCATCTGTGAAGGCTTTTCCCTAGATTTAGGAGTGGGGATTTATGTTCATTTAGTCCCAAGAGCATTTGTGAAATCAGGCACTGATGTTGGGTGAGGAGATCTGGTGAGCAGTCAGCTTTCCAATTGATCTAAAAAAGGATCAATTAGGTTGAGGTCAGGGTATAGCACTGTATAGTCCACTCAAGGTCTTCCACTTCAAAGTTGGCCAACCATGTCTTTATAGAACTCATTTTGCTCACACTGGCAATCGTAATCCGGGAACAGGTTTGGACTCCTTAGTTTCAGTGATCAGAAATCTTACTTTTATTACAGGAATGTGCTCCAAACTTTGTACCAACAGTTTTGGAAAGACCTAGTGATGGGTGTGATGCCCATATTCAGTTGATTTACATGTGAATGACATGACTGAAAAAATGTGCATATCTGCTTACAAATACCGGCATATAAATGAAAACAATTTTTAAAACTACAGATATATTTGATATATTTGCACCTCAACCACGCCTTTTGGGAGCATTTAAATCAATGTGCACTTTTTTTTTGCCTTTCTGCAGCTCAAACTTTCACAACATCATACATTTTCTCCATATGGTGCACCATGGGACTCCCTCGGCTCAATTCAAGCGAATGAAAGACAACTGGCTGGGCGTGTTGTAGTGGTTATATGTTGTCTCCAGCATCTCCATTTGCAGGGAATGGCGGCATGTCCATGTGTACACACCTTGGTGCAGTGAGGGGAGTGTTGGCTCTCAGTGTTGGCCCTGGCCTCTGGCCTTCATCATGACTGTGAGAAGGCTGCGTCATTTGCCATCTGTTGAGGGGAGATTCCTTTTCATCTTTGTGAAAATTATAATATCCTGGAGAAAGAAAAGGCAATAATAGGACCAAGGAGGAGCTGACTTGATCCCTGGCTAATCAAAACATTTATTATTCTTTAGTGACATATTTAATGGAACATGAGATTGGCAAAGCCTTGCTGGAGCAGTGTGGTCACTTGTAGCTCTAGATGTTTTTTTATAAGAAAAATAATATATTATTATTTTATGCGATATATTAAAAACTACAGATCCATAGGTATGTACCGTATGTACTATACTGTATACTGTATGTAGTACTGTATATATGATCAGCAAATCTACAAGATGCTATGCACTGCCTTAGCGTTAGATTTATTAGTAGTATATATTAATAGAATATACGAATGTTCTTGAGAGAATTAAAGAAATCAAGTTTCACTCCTACATCCCTCCACATGCATGACCTTTGGAACTTACTTTGATGAGGAAAAGCAAACCTCCACCTCCTCCTGACTCACATAATAGAGGGGTTTTTGTGAGGTGAATGTCTTTGTGGTGCTGTACGCTTTCAGTCGCAGTACCTCCGCAAAGAATGTGGGCGATTAGAAAGACCTCTGTTGATCTACCATCACTTTAAAGCCGTCCCTAAAGAGGGCCTAAAAGAGGAACCTCCTTCTAAACAAATAGGTCAAGCCATTACTGTAGGCTAAGGCTAAGGCTTTTTTCCCTTTTCTCACGATTTTGACTTTTAGTTAAATAACTAGCCTTTGAAACTCTCTCTTTGTATGTTTACATTTTCTACTTTCGGTGTTTAATAAAATGCTTCATTTGAACATATTGGAATTAAGTCAGTAACAGAGAGCTCTTTTTCCTCAGTTGAAGATGCCAGTTTTTCTCATATATAAATAATATTATAATGTAAACAGATATCACTGACAGGGGTTTATCTGTCTGTTTGATAAAGGAATAACTCTCTTTTCCTCTCTTTGTCAGCAAATATTTA
>JAOTRS010000011.1:6552288-6563343 GCA_028565755.1 Dinotopterus cunningtoni | reverse complement strand
CACATGTATGTTATAAATTTTTCTGGAGTAGCAAGAAAACGTTCTTGGAATGTTCTGTTAGTATTGGAAATTGTATACTTTGTACCATTTAATAAAACCCAATAAACTAATGACTTGAGGATGTCCTAGAACCTGAATTCGCTAGACTATTCCTGTGCATATCCGTAAATATGCATATTTTATTTTGGAAGATGTTTTTTTTATGGCCTGCTTGACACTATAGACATCTGCCACATGGAAAGATTGGTTGCAGCCATCAGCTGTTGGTCGAAACTAATCAATATTAAGCATATATTAGCTTTATACATAAATTGGATATTTAGGGCTCTCCTTTGAGGATGCTCATCGACCTTCAGGTATGATGTGATAGCTGTAGCATCTTGTGGGTTAGTATATTGTGCTCGCACATGACCAACAAGAACTGGAAATACAGTAAGTACAGTGTAAGGGATGGGCTATATGTGGCAAAAAAGAAAGAAAGATGGCTTTAGTGGCACATTTAAATGAAAATGGCAAGTAAAAAGATGACAGATAGACATAAATTTCCTACGGATGAGGTCTTAAGAAAAGCTGCGACCTGTTTGACCTTCCATATTGCATCCAATTTTCAGCAGATTTATAACCAAGATGCGATATCAAGAGTAGAAAGGATAGCTCAACTATGATTGTGTGCAACTATGGGTGTGCTGCAGGCTGTTGGATACAGTGTGGTTTATTTCCTTCAAAGAGGGAGGTTGATGTCTCTGTGGGAGGGCAAGGTGGGGCGCTAGGCTCTGCTCCATGAGCAGGTGTCACTAAATGACAGATGGGGAAGACAGAACACAGAGTCCTTGAGCGATCCCGCAGCTCCACATGCATATCTCGGCTCCACAGGGATTCCACTGCACCTTTCAGTGTCCTTCAGTGCACAGCCACAACCTTCAATCACACACATGCACGTACACACCCACACACACACACACACACACACACACACACACGCACACGCACACACGCACAATTAAAGATCCACAATCCTGCAGACACATATCATCTTGGAATGCATGGACACAATTGCAAGCAAAGAAGTGTTCATCAATGTATACTTTTTTTATTGCGCTTACACATGCTCACACAGAGTGGCACAGTTTGTTCTTCTCCACCCACACTCTCACACTGGGAGGGCACACACACACACACACACACACACACACACAGTCTCAAGAACATGCAAGCCGTTGAGCATACCAGTTCTATCACTTTCTCACTTTCATCCTCTCGCACACTGTCACATGCATTGAAGCTTTTTACATAATGCAGGCCATTTTAAGTCACAGTCAGGCCTCTTTCAAAATGGAGCATCTTTTTCTCTCATCTAGCTATTAGAGTCTTGATAGATGGACCTGCATCATCCTGTAAAGAACACCCTTCACGTTTGACAGTATGCACACACAGATCAATAAGTGTTACTAAGATTCAAAATAGAGAAAACCTTCCAAGAATTGAAGCTTCAGCTAAGTTGGTATAGAATACATTCAGTTACTGAAAAATATTACAGTGGGGCATGTAGTAATGAACAATTAATTAGATGAAAATACAAGTCCGGTTTCTCTTAACACCATTTAAAACAGGTAAAGGAAACAAATTGCTGAGAAATTTAGGCATGGAAGAGGCTTCTCTGGGTTGTTCTCTGGCTATGAGTTGTTTAAACAATATTTAATAATAAAATTGTGTTCCCTAGGATGGACTGGGATAAATTCTTCTGTTTTGCTTCTGTGATGCATGCTTCACCCCCACTTCCACCCTGACCAGGATAAAGACATTACTTAAGATGGCTGAAATTAATAATGAATTTCTCTACATTGTATTTTCACATAAAATAAGTGTTAGGAAAAAGCCTTTATTTATCACTCATACATTACACTCTTTCCCTCGCATATCACAGAATGCAGGGTCGGCTGAGATACAACATCGCACAGCCATGCAACATAAGCCATAGTAATATCTCTGTAATCCTATAAAACATACAGTGTCTGCAGTTTTTTTCAGTTTTAGGAGTTTTATAGTACAGTGCCAGATGCCAGAGGCAGTTATGATGTGATAAAATGTTTAATTGCATTAAAATCTTCTGCATATTATCAAGTCCAGGTATACGGTATGTCCTGATGCTAATTAACTATAATATGTACAGCATCTACCTGATAGAGTTTCATCACGTACCTCATATCTGTGAATATGCAAAATTGGCAAATCTCTGCTGCATTGCCTGCATTTGTATATTAAATCGTGTTTTTTTTTTCATGATGTAATAATCCGTGCCTGTCACTTGTTCAGCATACATTAAACTTCTCCAAGGGATTTTTAGCTCCTTTATATCTCAAAAATCATCAAAATCAGTAAGACCTCACACACAAATTAATTTGTCTGAACACATTTAAAAACCAAGATAAAGCATCTGTCAGTTAACCATCTGTGTTAAATGCGGTACAGTTACCAAAGCAATCCCAGCTTTTTTAGGTTTAAGCCAGCTAGCGGCTTGCTCTAAACAGATCACAGGGTGATCTCACTGTGCCTGGCTGAACCACTTGCTGAGTTCCTGCACAGTTGGCAGCACAGATCTCCGCTGCAGTGTCGCAAAGACTTCTGGGACACAGCTGTCTCATTTGGCGGCATGGCAACTCTGTCACGATCACTTGAGCTAATTAGCCTTAAGAGCTCAGATTAGCAGCACTGCACGGTGGAGAGATAGCGATGCAGGAGAAAACAGCCTTAATTAAAAACAGATAATGAAACACGTAGGAGCTCAGACAGGAGAAAACTCCAGTGCGAATGTAATCGTCAGTAATGCAAGTAAGCACAGCGATGTATTGCAAATGGCACACACACACACACACACACACAAACACACAATTTAGTTTTGGTTTATGTGTATGAAGGGATTTTCCTCATTAACCAGTTGCTTAATGAAGCTTAGACAAGAGCAAAATAGAAAGTGGTAACATTTTTTTGCTCATCATATATACTCAAACTATATGATGCAAGATTATCCAAGCAACACTTCATCTGATGACTGTCCTCAGGCAAAATTCTGACCCCAGGCAATATGCTCCATAGAATATTGGCAGTTCAGTCCCTAAGGTTGCTATTGGCATTCAGCACAGTACTCATTACAACAATCCAATAACGTAAAAAACAACCTAATATAGTGTCACTCAGGATTTGAGGATGCTAGTATTTGTGTCAAACTGCTCCAAAAGCAGACTTTATTTTCTTTTATAGACTTAACTATTTCTTTTATAAATGTCCGCATATTCACCAATTGCCCAATGATTTTCAATATTTGTCCAGCACACTAGTCTGGCTAGTATAAAACAATATATCAGTCCTCATAAACATACTTTCTTGTAACTGTATTTCTTAAAGTGTTTTTTTTTTTTTTCAGTTAGACCACATCAGTTTCCCAAAACCATGAGTATCTTATCAATTAAAGAATGACATTTATTAAATTTGCATTATAATGGGCCTTCTCAAATTTAATATTTAAAGGTCAGAATCTGATTTCTATTTAAGGTTAAATGTCCAGAAAGAGTGGTTATAACTCGTTTATAATTTACAAGCAATATACACTCACATTTAAGGCAGTCTGAGAAAAAATACATTGAAACCAAGTGGGAAAAGTGCTGCTGTTTGGCTGCAATTGGGTGTTTAAACTAAAGCAACTCTAACTTTAAAGTGGCATACATTCATGTGCATAAGAAACGGCAATTTTGCCTGCAAATTGTTGCTTGCGAACCTAAAGCTCTAACTTTTAACGTACAAATATAATTATTGTGTGTTTCATTAAGTGATTTATATGCATAAACAAACTAAATAAGCAAAGTTTATTTATTTTCATGCCCAAATAATGCCTGAACTGATTAAACAAACTGACCTTAAAGCACAACACAAGACACTGTAATATTAAAATGATTTTGAAGTAAAAGTTACATACTACTCTAAGGGGCATATGATGTCTAAAAACACGTGGAAAATGCCAGCCATTATTTGTGGACAAGCGCACTCCATCCTTCAAGCATGAAGAAAACAGAGAATTTCACCACCTGATCTGGGAGCACATAAAGAGTGAAGCTGATTGGTTGGTTCCTGTCACATCATCTGCTGTGCACTTGGAGCATTCTAAAAAGGTTTTTCATCTCGCTGAGACGTAGTTAAAATAGCAAAAATACACTGACCTGTTCTTTGCACATTTGACTCATGACATCCTCACCACACATTGAATGTAATGTACACTGACAGAAGTGGACAGATCATGAAGTTAGTCGTTAGCTAACTCGTTAATTTTGAACGGGTTTCTGTTTTGAACCCTTAAACTCTGTGGCATAAAACACCATACGCTTACTGGCTGTCAACATTGCCATGACAATGATGTCAAAGAGGGAACCAATTACACTTAGCCTTAGCCTTGTTTTATAGTTATATTCATTCTTGAGGAACATCAATGAAACAAAATATTTCCCTATATCAATTATTTTTTTTATTCTGAAATTAAAAAAAAAAAAAAAAACACATAGCATGTCCTTTTACCAAGAAACCACCAAGTCCTCTGCCCAAAAGAGTTTTCCCTGTCCATAAAATGGACATCACTGACATCTGCTGACACTGAACACCCTTTCCAAAAATATGCTTCTGTTTATGTGGAGTGTTCACATATAAAATCTTTGTTTGTCATTATTATGGAAACAATAAAGAGCACATTTCTTGGCGCTACTATTAGAGGCATGCTTTTACAGAAAATTAATTGATACATTCTAACCAGTCAGAGTTGACACCTTTAGGAACTAGTGAAAATCATTACCATAGTGATGTCTTTTATCCAGTTAGTCATCACAATACTGTGCTATTAACCAAAGCATTTTCTACAGTATAGCTGTATTGAAAAAAAACCCCATAAAACTCTTCAGATGCTATACGTTTATAAATTACAATAATTTATAAAACGTTACAATACAGCTATACTGTAGAAAATGGCAGTGGCTATGATATCATAAACACATACCTCATTGAAATGCAGCTATATCACCAAGTTCAGCTATATGTCCTAACTCTGTTGAAGCACTTGAAGTTTGATATGAGTTGCCTGAATAAATCTACATTGATCAGCTCTGACATGTTTGCTGTAACTGTATACTGTAATGATTTATAATCCAACTTATAGATGACAGGTTCCATTTCAACTCTTCTTCCTTGTTTCGTTTTCCTTTCCTAGTTTTGTCTCTGGCTTGCTCATTAGGTGTCTAAATCCTATGCTGTGACAATAAACAACTATACAATTTGAATTAAATTGCTTCAAACGTTCAAAAATTCTAACTCACAGTTCTTTCTATTTACAGTTTCAGGTAATATCAAGCATGGATGGGCATGTCCTTATCACTCCCTCCAAAGGGGAGTAGCGTTATCTAGTGTATGTAGTAATAAAAAAAACTGTATTAAAATAGGCTAATATCCCCAGAAAGGATTTTAACAAAATTGTTCTGTTATTCTGAGAGCCATCTGGCATTCTTCCATACACTGCTGTGGTGTACCTGAGAATGATCTCAGAGGAAAACCTCAGCCATCTCTATACTGATGCATAATGAAGATGCTGCCCAATATAAAAGGCATGTTCTTTCTCATAGTTCATTCTTGCCACACTCATCAGCTTCCATTATCCTTATTGGATGTAAAATTGTCAAAGGGTGTTAAGATCTTGTTTTGAATTATTTTTAATAAGTTGCTAATTAGTACCAGTTGCTAAAATTATGTTTAAAAGGTTTGATGCTGCTTGCTGCATTATGCGTGTTAACATCAAATACATTGATTGTGAGCTGTGAAAAATTGAACTGCATCTTCTATTTATACAAAAAATATGTTCTGTCATGTACAATATACTGTACAGCATTGAGTTAAGAACTGAAAATGGTAGGCGATTTGGTACAGACAGTCAGCAGCCTATAAAGACTAGATGTTCTGCTAACGCAGTCCAAGCATCAGTAGAGCCCTACACTGAAACACATACAGCTGCTGCTAATGTGCACATCCAGGGACGTTAACAAGCACTGGCTGTGTCTGTGATGAATGGATGGTTGAGATAATCAAAACTTATTATCTGCATGGTCCACATCCTGCAGTCTCTCACTGTGTTGAACATTGTACTGTTCTGACCCATTGTCCCTTCTGTCCCACCGTTGCATTGAAATAGACAGAAGCTTCCACAGTGGGGAAGATATAAAATAACCTGTAAGCTTGTATTAACTTGGTACTTCTTTTTTTCTTCTTCTACTTTTTTTCATATTAAAACAAATTCACAAGCATGGATGGGCATGTCCTTATCACTCCCTCCAAAAGGGGAGTAGAGTTATCTAGTGTAAGGTGATGCATTGCATTGTAATATATTGTCATCTGAAGTCTTTTTTCCTCTTTTGTTAGGGGCAACCAAAGACATGGGCAAAATGCTCGGGGACAAGGAAGAGAAGGACCCTGATGCTGAAAAAAAGGAGGAGGAAAGACAAGAGGCTCTGCGACAGCAAGAGGAAGAGAGGAAGGCTAAATATGCAAAAATGGAAGCAGAGAGGGAATCAATCCGACAGGGCATCAGGGATAAGGTAAGAGCCAAAAGGAAGTCATTACAAGTGTACAGTACAATTTGTTGCAGATGAAATGTGACAATAATTTCAATAATTTGATTTAATATTTTGGGGATCATTTTAGGCAGTAGCTGAGATAGTTTAATTATTATCTATAATTATTTACATAATAAAGTTCAGTTCATTTTATATATGATCTATCATAGCCTCATGGTTTTCAGCACAGTGTTACTCAGACCTATAAATATGTTTGTGTTCCTAAAGAGAGACATGCGCTGAGGTAAGCATACAAATATTTGCTGAGTTTTAGTCTGTGTATCAGGAAAAAAAGGGCAGGGGATGCTTGTGTTGATTTAGAGAAGGGTGAATAGTTACAGGTTTGACTTGCTGGGCATTTTGCTGTAGACAAAGAGAATGACTGTCCTTGACCTCTCCTACAAAACTTTGACACAGGCTCTCACAAAATTGTCAATTTAATGCCATTGTAGGCAGACTGACGATTTGATTCAATTTGATTTTTTAGCATAATGATTTGCATTGAATTGAATTCCATTTGATAGGACCAATGTTTTTTTTTTTTATCTGATTTGCCTCAGGCTGCTATATTCCTCCAGGCTTTAAGGAATTAAAAAAAAATATTAAATACTGTGTATATTGTGGTATTGAATTTTTTAATTTCATGTCTCATACAAAGTAATTATCTTTTATTCCACCCAATCTTCTGTGCCACTCTCCAGTTCAGTAGGTGTGGTATTGCAATCTTTTTACTCTCTAGCCAAAAAAAAAAAAACACCTGGATTTACCTAAGCAGATAGTTAAGAAACTTCCATTGGATAATTACTCCAATGATTAATATGTTTCATCTGCAACAAGTTAACTGATGCAGTGAGTAGCATCTCATTTCTTAAACAACCATGTCAGAAGACATATCCTTTGGTCGAGGTATTACTCTGTTTTAGAAGTGTCAAATTATTATCCTGCATCAAAAAAAAAAAAAATCTAAGGAGATGGACTGTGAAGCATTGGAAAAAATGTCATGTGGTCTGATGAGTCCAGATTTACCTGCTCCAGAGTACCCTGTTCCATTATGCCTAGTGCCTACCAAACATGCATGTTGTGCAGGGTTATGATCTGGTGTTACTGATTGACCAGGTTTTTCACCAATGGATTTTTTTCTTCCCTGATGGCACGGGCAGATTCCAAGATGACAATGCAGAACTCATCTGGCTCAAATTATAAAAGAGAACTGAATTAATACTTTTGCAAGGCATTGTATTTGGCCATATAGCGTACTATAGTTTGGTAACTTGTATTGGATTTATGCCACTCAAAAATACTTGCAAATTTAAGGAGAAAAAACGTAACAGAGATAAAAGAGCAAGAACAGTAAAACACTACGAGACAATTTCTTTTTTTTCTTTTTTTTTTACAATGCTAAATAGAATTCCCAATGTGTGCCAACAGGTCGTCTCCCTACTTTGAATAAATGTGCACTCTTAACACATGTCTAAGTCCCATTAACACACTTTCCAATGTGGTGACTTTTATTGCAGGTTGGAAGCAGTGCATAATCAATAAAAGGCTTTGAAATGATTGTTGCTCCAATGCTATGAGTATGATCTGGTAGAATAACTTACTGTAGCAGCATTTGTTAAGTGGTGAGGATTTTGTTAGGTTATGTTGTTTTTTTGAGCTAATAGACTATGTGCATGGAAGCATAAAATGGTGAATCATTTCCTACTGTGAGCTAACAGAGTTTGATTAGAACAGATACATTTATATGCTAAGCCCCGTAGTGTGCATTTAGAGAATAAAGAAAGGCATTTCGTTGACTCACCCCATGGGTCTAATTTGTCACAAGGAGTCTGACTGTATTCTGACATTTTCTGAAGACGTGACTGAAATATTGAGGAAGCTCCACGTTTGCTGAACTTTATGGTTTGGCAGGTATCTGCTTTAATGTAACCCTCGAGAGCTTAAAAGTCAAGGCTCATCCCCTACAATATTCATGGTAAGGCGATTATTAGACCAGTGAACAGAGAATTGTTAGTAATTCCTAGCAGAAGAGTCACTGATAGGAAAAGTGTGCGTCTTTTATCAATATTTAATGAGTCAAGAGAGGGTCATCAGACACCATTAAGGAAATCAGACACCAATTAGGAAAGACACCCAATGCTGATATATCACAGTTTCAGAAAAAAAAACATTAAAAACTTGAAATATTAGACAATCTAGACATGTAAAATATATGACGTGATATATTTTTTTTAAATGTTCCAAAATAAGCCAAGTAATCAAATTATTTAAATGCATGATCTCAGCTCTCATGTTACTCTTTTTAAAAAATCTATATCCAAAAAACCCAAAAAAGAAATCAACATTAACACCCAAGGCAAGCCATTTTCTCATTTTGAGCCACTGACTCATGGAGACCAAGTGGAACATTTGCCATCTAAAACACATGTACAATGAAGGCCCTTCCCTGCCAGTATTTGGCACAGCATTTAATCAGAATATTTATTTTAAATGAACAAATGCATGTAGTATAAATTAATTTCTGTGAACCGCTAAGCAAATTGTCAGAACACTGGAGGAATTGAGCTGCTTTGCCAAGTGGCAGTCTGCCAATATTATGAGCTTATAGTCATGGACATATTGTCACAGGCTTTGGTTATGGGCTTGGAGTCACAGCCTTACAGTCATGGTCTTATAGTTATAGACACTAAGTTATGCATTTTCACTTATGGACGTACACATAACACTTCCAGGTTATATGTCAGTTGTTTAAGCCAGTAGTTCTCAAAGCAGGGATCCAGGAATGGGTTCTGTATGTACCGTTCTGTAAGGTACTCTATGTGAAGGAAAGCATTAACACCTCAGCATCATCAAAGCTACTCAATGTATTATTTTGCTCTTATTGATATTATTATGTTTAATGAGTGGTTTGAATTAAAGGGATTTAATCCAAAAATCAAACAATCTAAAAACATTAATAATTTAATATAAATATTGTCGACTTGTACCCAATTAATTGAGTTGGTGGAAAGCCCGGGGAGAAAAACACAATTACCCCAATAAATTACTGTTTGAATATAGATAATAAGCCTAATAATTTAATTGTTCGATTATGCTCATGAAATAAATCTGTTTTCTAAATGATATCCTAGTTAACCCCTGAGGGACAGTGGTAGCTCAGTGGTTCGACATTAAACTACTACATTAGTACCACCACCGAGCTACCACTGTTGTTTATCCAAGTTGTTTTGGATAAGGTTGTCCTCCAAATGCCATAAATGTAAATGAGAACTGGTGAATTCGATGTTATATGTCAGACTGCATGAATGAATTTAGACAGTTCTAAGTATTCTTATTGTTGTGTGTTTCATGTTTAGTATGGAATAAAGAAAAAGGAGGAGAAGGAGGCTGAGGCTCAGGCTGCCATGGAGCAGGCATCTGAAGGCAGTCTGACTCGTCCGAAGAAAGCTGTGCCCACCGGCTGTGGTGATGACGAGGATGAAGAAGAAAGTATTGTGGACACAGTCATGAAGTTCCTCCCAGGTCCTCTTGTAGACATGTTCAATAAGAAGTAACACAATCATCCATGTGTTGTTATTAAACCTGCCATAAATGCCATAACCTTCACAACACCACCCTCTTACTCCCTTCTCTTCACTCATTAGATCCAAACTCAATGGACTCTGTGAACATGCCATGACTGTAGTCTTTAATTTGGAGTGTTAGATCCAGAAATCATGCCTAAAATTGTGCACTAAAATTGTATGTATGTATATATATATATATATATATATATATATACCTTTTCAAATTAAAGATACATTTAATGGCAGAGTCCAGGGGCTGGAACAACACTAATTACCCAAGCACCACATTTTTCATTTGTAAATAGCTTATAAAAAGACTATATATGAATACAAGAATATATCAATATATACACAATTACTAAGAGTAAAAGCCATAATTTTTCCTTGGAGAAAGTCCTCCAAACCATATTGTATTTTTGATCAAAGTTTGCTGTTCTGTTAAAGATATTATTATTAAATTCATGTGGTAGAAGTGTATAATTGTATGTTAAGCACCATAATACCATTTATCATAACATTTAATTATTTGAAACCATTGTAAATGACTGGAAGTCCTGGAAAATGGAAATAAGCAAAGGGAAAAAATCATCTTTTTTAAGCATGAAAATTATGTGAATGCACTGTATACCATTTTGTTTGACTTTTTAGATGAAATACATTGATACTTATGGCAATAACTCCGTTTTTTTTAATTTTGTTGACTTATACATGCTACCATATGTACGTAAAGCTCTTCCATTAGAAATACAGTACATCCCTTGCTCATAAACTCATTGTACCACTCTCTAAGTGTGTTAACATGGATACAGGCATGCTAATGTAGTCATGATGAGTGAAAGTATAGAGCTAGG
>JAOTRS010000011.1:6529469-6539856 GCA_028565755.1 Dinotopterus cunningtoni | reverse complement strand
ACTGTCTGCGGCCTCTAGACCCAAAAAGAACAATCTTGCTTTCATCAGTCCACAAAATATTGCGCCATTTCTCTTTATATAAGGGGGACTTGTTTGACACCTGTTTTTCACAGAATAATTTACCTCTCCAATTGAACTCCACACTGCTCTTATTTTGAACACGCCCCATTTCAATTAATGATTAAATTACACAGAATCAGATGCATCCAATCATGACTGTTGGGTCTGTTGGTTTTCTATTACTGCACTACACCTACAAGTAAAATATTTACCATGAGGAAATATAATTTCTCCCAAAAACAATTATTGATCTGGTTACTGATGTTGGACTGCTATTATTTTGAACACAATATGAGTTAAGATTAGATGAATGTAATTGCATGGTGGTGTAGTGGTTAGCGCCATCGCCTTGCACCTCCGGGGGTTCGATTCCTGCCTTAGGTGCATGGAGTTTGCATGTTCTCCCCATGCTTTTTGTGTTTCCTCTGGGTGCTCCGGTTTTCTCCCACAGTCCAAAGACATGCAGATGATTCTAATTGGCATTCCCAAAGTGCCCAGAGCGGGAGACTGTGTGTGTTTGTGTGTATGTGTGCCCTGCGGTGGATTGGTACCCCATGCAGGGTGTACCCTGCCTCGTGCCCTAAGTCTCCTGGGATACGCTTCATGACCCCAGTTACCCTGTATACAGGATAAAGTGGTATAGACAATGAGTGAGTGAGTGAATGCAATTGCAGGTCAAAGGTGTTTCATTTAAGACAGACAGTATAATCTCTATTAAAAGTATTAAAACCATACTAAAAAAGTGTCCAGATGGTTTACAAACAGGCATAAAAAGTCTTAGGCAATTGTCAAAATCAGGAAAAACAAACAGAAAACTCAGTGCAAGGGATAAAAATTTTGACAAAACAGCCCCAAAGGCACTGTTCCCAAAGTGTCTTTAACTGGTGAACCCAGGCAGTCATTGAGAGTGGCATCAGTCTCCACAGAGGTGGAGTGAATCGCAACAACCACAGGCTGGGATGTGCAACAACCACAGCAAGGTCAAAAGATCGGTAGGGCAAGTGTGTTTCTCTTGTACAACTCCAGCGCTATGTGTGTATGAGATTTAAATTTTAATGAAATATATGCATAAATGTGCTGGAGTTACCACTGTGTCCCATATCAGTACTGTAGGACTACATTGTAAGGTTAACATAATTTTAGTCTGTGCTCTTCTATAACCACTGGTGGAGGTTAAATGTGTATTTATATTCAGATTTATTCCAAAGTATAACCTTCTGGTTTTAAAGCTGTTTTGATGCACTAAATAGACAACTGCTGATATAATTTTACCAAACTTAGCCTTATTTGAAATTAAAAAAAAAAATCTGGAGCCCTCCTATTTACTTTGATCTGAAAAGAACCAATTTTAAACATTTTTTTACTTTCTTTTTTTTTAAACTGGCCTATCACTGTTTGTTTTTATATCTTTAAGCCTGATTTATGCTTCTGTGTAATTACACTGCAAAACTTCTGGTTGGTGTTTAGGTTTCTATTATTGCAACCCAGAAATGAGAGAAGATGTAAGAGAAGATGGTCAGTACAAGATGCCCAACTCAATTCAAAGTGTAGAAGAAAAAGGCAGACGGTTGATACCAATCACATTTGTTGTGGTCTACTCAGTCAGGAGGTGCTTGTGTATGGCATAGGGCCCATATCTGATTAATTGCTTTTTACCCAAGCCATTGTGTACAAAGTTAATACTCTTTTTTAAATTATGTATGGCTTTAATTTCCATGAACAATTTTCCACACAAGTTTTTATAAGGGAACAGTTGGTAACCTCAACAATGTGGACTGCAAGTCACCTAAATCCATTTTCTGCCATATAATTGCACGTTTGCACATTTAGCCATATAGAAAGGATTAATTTATGGTCACAGTATCTGGTATCAAACAAATGATAATTGGTTCTCTTTTGAGCAGAGCCGGCCCTAACATCCTTGCTAAATGAATTCTGAGCCATGTAAACCATTTGCCAAAGCCAGTCATACATGACTCCCCAGTGCTCCCACTACACCATTTAACTGTATAATGGTAAATTATTAATCATATCAGTTGCATCAGTCCCATTCAATTCAGACTGCCTCTTATTCCATTTTTAACATTTTTAAAGGTAAAATACAAAATACAAATTCACATTGACATTGTCTTTATGTCTAGTTAATTAAGTTAAATTCAATAATTAATTAAATGTCTATGTCAATCTTTTGCTTTCCAAATTGCATTAGTCCAGAGTGTAAATAAACCATGACGGAGAGACTAAATAATTTTTAAAATTACTGTAAGTGTCCCTATAAGAAGTGTGCATATTGTACATTGTCTGGACTGTTCTCCACAACGGTTGGTTTTCAATTAGATTCATTTCATGCATGGGAACACGCATATGAATGCATGTTCCAGTTCAATGCAGGTAACTTTTCTAAACTGCAGGTTAGACAGACAGACAAAAAGAGGTACTGCTAAGCTACATGGTTAGAAAGACTGACTAGAGCAAACTGCAAACTAACAGCAACTGAAGTTGACATACAGTAAGTGCAGTTGCAGGTAAACGTAAAGTTTTACAGACAGCAAAACAGCTCCAAAGTAGAGATGGGGGAAAATTGATTCAGTTGGTATTGCCAACACTGGCTCCAAAATCCTTTATATTATGTTTGCATTTAAGGTGGAAATATGTTGCAGTTCCAACAGTATAATCCTACAGGTGTTGTGGTCTAAACTATTCAAATGTACAGTATGCAGGCAGCATAGTGTCACATGTGGTTGGAGCAAATTGCTTTGCATTTACATTGATAATAATATTAATATTAAATCTGATTATTAAAAATACTAATTGAATCAGTGCCTATGTATTGCGATTATATTGTATCAGGTGGTGCATGGTGATTCCCCTGCTTACCCTAAAGCATGATGCTACTACCAATGTAAGGTTTTTAGTTAGTTAGTCTTACATGTCTCCTAGATGGTGTTATCTTCATTCTTTGTGAATTCCTTCCCATTGCTTATATGTCAACAATTTCTATGGTTCATGTCCAGGTGCCTGTAAAATACTTCTCCAATTTTGTTTCCCTGAATTTCTCATGCTCTTTTGTTGTACTGGCAGATGGACATGACATGGACTGTATGTACTCAGGAAATGAAACAGGACTTGAATATCTCCCTATTTCTTTGAATTCAACAATGCATTTGTGTGTGTGTGTGTGTGTGTGTGTGTGTGTGTGTGTGTGTGTGTGTGTGTGCGTGCGTGCGTGCGTGCGTGCGTGCGTGTGTGTGCGTGTGTGATTCTCCCCTGGTCAGCAAGCATGTCAGAGCCGACCAGCAAGTGTATCGAAGCTGGGCGGACACATCAAGCAATTCTTCTTCAATTTTAAACTTAACAAGCACCATGCTTATCAGTTGGTACAGTGTTCTTGTGGTTGAATGACTCACATTTTCTTCTCCGGATATACAGAGATTCTGTTTTGCACAGTAGCTGTTTAGTCCATGGCAATGTAAAACTTGCTTGACTGTGGACAGTGACACTGGTGTTTCAGCATCTTCTAGTTCATGGCAAGCCATCCAAACCAATTTCTATTTAGCTAAGAATATCAGTTCTGCTCTTCTTACAGACATGCCTACACCCTCCAATAACTTGTACTTACTGTTAAGTAAAACCCCTTCTTATGTAGACAGAGAGATGCTACTGGAGATAGTCAATGAAAAAGTAATGAATATATGTGTGTATTTATAATTCTATAATAACCTTGTGTTATTTAGGACCATGTGTTGTGAATTCTTGTTTTTTCTATAAAAGCTGTACAGTATGATGTACAATCATGCTGCAACAGCAAAAAACCAGTGAAAAAATTACAGAAAGCCCAATATTGCCATATGAGTGTCATATTTATATTTCATGACTAGTGGAACTGTGGTACTACTGTGAACATTTACAGTATAGTGCATTCATATATACAGAAGCCCATATCCACAGCTACTCACAGAACAGCTTCAATTACTGAAAAAAAAAATCCTGATTCTAGCCCCACACTGTCATGCTAAAAGCCTGTTAGAAATAGGTTAGTGTGGGAGTTAGTAGAGCTGTGAAAAGACAGTACACTATGAGTGAATGGTATTTACTTAAGTTAACTTCCAGTGCTGCATGTCTCCATGTAATACATCGTAACACCTTGTTTGGAGATTCAAGGAAGCAGTATGATGAAGCAATCTAAATCAAAAAGATATGCTACATACTGTACTATGACGTATGTGTTATCGACTGCATTCATGCATATGTGTAATCGATAGCATTCCAGTGATGGGAAATTAGCTAGAGGCACCAATTTGGCACCATGAAGCAAAGACACAGAAAGAGGACATTCTTAAACATTTATAGGAGAGAAGAAATGCTACTTCAGGAAAACACCGTCTCTAGGACTCATTTCAACGCCTACCTGGAGACCAAGAAGGACATCATATTATTTATGCTTTGTTGTTTTCTATCATTGCAGATTTAAAAGGGAAACTGGATGACATAAAGTTTACTGCTGTGTAAACTCTACTGATGAATGTATTATGTGCTATGCAAGAATGAATATTGTTGAGTTTGTCAGAATGCTAAGATGACTATGTTCTCACTCTCTTGATGTAAATTGAAATTTAAAACTGACATTTTATGGCAAGACTCGAGAAGTGCAACCTCCACACAACCCACCACTCAGCCTTTAATGTGTGTCTGTCTCTTATTAATTTTAGAGCAGCAAGCTCCCACATTTTATTTGTTCTCTGTGTGAGTGCCTGACAGCTGCCAGAGTGCCTTACATCATGCTGAGGAAATCCCGATGCTACCACACCACTCTCACTCACTCTGGGAACATATTAGCGAAAGAGTGAGAGAGGAAGTGACATACTGTCTGCCAGTGAAATACAGACAACTGTGAAATAATATCTTAAAAGTTATCAAAAACATATGCGCTGATCTTTGATGGGACTTTTCCCGAAAAACATAACTTGCAGCTTAAAAAAATTGAGTTTGCCAGCTGTTGAGATGATACTGTATGCTCAAAAAATTAAAAGCAATTAATAAATTCTTTAAAATCATTAATGTTATTTAGTTTTGTTTTTTTTTACTTTTTGTGAGAGAGCTTTTTCTAACCATCTTGGGTAGAATAATGATATCACATGGTATTGTTGTGTTTATAATATATACTTAAGGTTACTAGGTAAACCATTAAAGATAGCTAGCAACACTAGCTACAAAGATAATACAGTAGCAACACTAGCTACAAAGATATTTCTAGGCTTGGCTAAGTGAAAGTTACAGCCATTTATTATCTTTTTTTTACACTTTCTGAATGGCTTTTTGCAATTTATATTTATAACAATAAAACCATATTTTACATTTTACTTTGCTATAATCATCTTATGGACAATGGATGTAAAAACAAACAAAAGATTAACCTTCTGCCTTTTGTTGACCTTGTTTGTGTTTGATTGTTTCATTTGTATAATTCTTGTAACTAAAAAAAAAAAACACTATCACTTGTTCACAATACATTGTGAAATTGTGGTTAGTACGAAGTCTTCACCATTTATGATTAATCAATTTCTCTTAGATTTAAGTTATCTCAATATTTACGATAATTATATTTAAGAATATGAGGGAAGGAATTTAATTTTTTGTTACTTTTTTGGATTAGGTTAGTTAGTTCACTTGTTGTTAAAGGGACATTTGTTTATTATTTTGGCCTTGTTGGCTTCAGAAGCTTTGGAAGCTTTTAATCCATGGAACCTCGGGAACATGGGCCTCACTTATCAAGCTCAATACTAATAGATTTCTTCGGAAGTGTTCACAGGCGCATTTACATATTTACAAATTACAAAATCTGGTATTCTTGAATATTCTGTAATTTCAGGGAATTTTTTCATTTTTTACCCATGTTCCTAAGTTTGTAAATTTAAAAATAAGAAGACTAGCTAGTAAAGGCCTTAACCAGGTCAAATAAATCAATTAAAATCATATGATCTGGGACTTTTCTATGTGAAATATAATTTGAAATGATACACTACAGAATACAGCAGATGTCATTATACAGCTCAACAGATCAACAGCTTTTAAGTCTCTGATCAGCAACTAAGTCTACCATTAAGTAAACTTTGTAAAACAAAGGCTTTGTTTTGCAAACCAATATAACCCATAATTTATGAAAAAAAGAAATCATTTCATTATGGCAAAAGAAATGCTTGCATATGAACAAATCATGAGCCAATCTTTCTGTACATAGAAGATTTAATAAAGGTCACAGGGTAATGGTATATGTGTGTGCCCTGTCCAATCACACAGGAAATTAAGCAAGCAAAGAGCCTAAAACTGCCAATCCACCTCGAAACTCCCTAGATCTGATCAAGCACCCATGGGATGTTCTGAACAAACAGGTCCAATCCTTGGTGGCCCCAACCCACAACACCCAAAAAACCCAATCAACGTCCTGGTGCCGAACACCACAACACACTTGCACAGTCGAGGCCTTGTGGAACCATGCCCCAAAGGGGCCAGACCCACCCCGGTGGCACAAGGGGAACCCAAAACCTAGGAGGTTATAATGTTTATGTTTGTAATGTTCTGGCTGATCAGTGTATCTATTAGTCCCTCCGAATTTAGAGCTTCTTTATAATCTGTCTTTTCTTGTTTTCATGCCACATTCTGAGAGTCTGCTGGTATTTCGATATTAAATGACATTTCCTCTGACTAAGGATATTATCTTCAGTATTTATGAGTCACTCCAATTTTCCAGACATTTCTATTTATCATTGTTGACTTAAGGCATGTCCTACCGCTGTTGCAATCATCTGATAATGTTAATCAGCAACTCAAAAGGTGCCATTTCATATTTCCTGCTGTCCAAAAAATTCCCCTTGATTGTATTAGTTTTTGTCTAGAACTAGAACAGTGCATCAATCTTACCTGGATTTCAACTCTGTCTTGCATTCAAACTTAACCTCTTCCTGCACTGTAAAAACTTTCAGATTTAACACTCTCATTTGAGACTGGGAATTTTGTTGTGTGAATAAGTGCATTTGCATTCCTATGTAAGAGTGCAATAATGTGAAAGAAGGTAGATGAAGGAGACTGAAATATACAATGCTGGGTTACATAACACTACATAATATGTCATTACTTTACTCACTGATTTTATTCTGGGATAAAATAAGATGGTGTTAAGTATCAGCTGTGAATATTCCTGTGAAACCATTCTGATATATCACCTTTATACACATTCAGTGTGCTTTTCGTCAGTGTGGCATATTCACAGCCTAACAAAGTGCAGACACTGGTGTTTTTTATCACCTGCAGTGTTAAACTTATCACAAATGCACATCTCTACAACATACAAACTCTATATCAAACCCTGGAGTCTGACACTAAATGAATAAAGCCAGATTGTTCATTAAAGTTGTCCACCTGCATGAGCTTTTTATACAACACAAACCACACTCCAATCTGAGAAAGAACTCACTTGATCCAGGAACTAGAGAGGCTAAAGCAGTCAGTTTGATCTGCGACCTTGATCTAATAGCGCAATTTTTAGTTATCCACTGCGTGCACACACACACACCCACATACATGCACACCCACACACACATACACGCCCACATACACTAAAAACACTCACTCTGCAACATCTATCACTGTGGATTTTCGCAGGCAGAGTTTCACATAAATGACTACTGAGGTGAACTGTGTGGGAGAAAGATGCTTTGAAACTTCTAAAAGGGCCACCCACTTTTTCTAATCACACACTTCACAGAGCTAGCATAAGTTCATGAGCGGAGGAGAATAAAGAAACAAGCCTAAACCGAAGCAGGCAGAGAACTCCAGCAGCCAAACGAGGCGTGAGGGACTCTTCAAAGCCGTTATAGACTTGATGAAAAGACTGCTGCAGCTCACAGTTCTGCAGTATCTCAGTGTTTAACCATTAAGCAGGAAGCATACTGTTAGTGCGTCTGATAACCTGATGAGCTCTTATTGAGAAAATATTTAAGAT
Source organism: Dinotopterus cunningtoni (assembly GCA_028565755.1). Taxonomy (NCBI): domain Eukaryota; kingdom Metazoa; phylum Chordata; class Actinopteri; order Siluriformes; family Clariidae; genus Dinotopterus; species Dinotopterus cunningtoni. The sequence goes on along the minus strand of JAOTRS010000011.1, from coordinate 6,531,797 downwards.
GAGATTAATAGAATTGAAGATTTAATAATTCATTTGGTTCACAGCAGAACAATGATAGAGCTCACCTTTAGTGTGAAAATGAGTTTTTTCTTTGTGCATAATTCAACCATTCCCTATGGAGAAGCCCTGAAAGCAAGCCTATGGGAGGTGGCTGAAAAACAAGGGAATGTAATTGAATTGTGTCTTGGCCAAGTGACTGAATCAATATATCAGCTTCCTTCCCAAGCACTGAAATGTGACGTGTAATGAAAAGGCTCCCTAAAGCTTCACATCTGATATAAAAAATAAAAAATAAATGTAATGAGTGATGGACAACCTTTCTATTTACAATATATTTACAGCAAATATTTCACATATTGATCTAACAGATGCAACGAGAACTCACACACACAAATTAATTCTGTATAGATATCCTTTCTGTATAGCAGTAAAATGAATTGCGAGCTCAGCTTCTTGTTCATCATTTGAACTGCAACTGCAAGACAGTGAGATATGCTGGCAGATGTGAGCATATAAAATGACGTACATGAGCAGATTCAGAGTAAACACTTCCATAGACATGTTACTCTTCTATCTCTCTCAATCTGCAGTACATCACCTAAGAGTGTGTCTTTGTATATATATTGTTAGCCAAGGTATCAATGAGGACATCCTTTCATTCCTCAAGACCAGGTACAGATTTGATGAAAAAGATTACTAGTGACGAACAAGAGAATAGAGTGAGTTTTCCCTCTATTTTGCTTCCTTACTATTTTATTCTTTTCTCCTGTCTGCTTTGGCCTCTATGCCATATCTGTCTCTGTTCCTGAGCCAGACCGCTCACACACTACAGGGAATAGATAGGACAGAGGTGCAAAAGGGGCTTTTTCCACTGCAGGCACAGAGCTAAGCCAAGAGAGTCCGAGTGACTTGAAAACATTGAGGCAGTCAGCCATCAACGTGACCTTCAGCTGTTCGTTCCACTCAGGCAGACAAAGCCATTCCCCCAGAGAGGTAGGAAGCTGATGCTTTTTACAATTGCTGCAAAGGCATGTGAAGGTCGAGTGAAAAAAGATCACCTCTGCCATTTCTAAATTTAATAAAGGTCATGGAACTTGTAAATTGTGGTTGTAATTTCCAAAGAAAATTGGTATGCTAGAAGAATTGCATAGTATTAAGAAGTATACCATGAAAAAATAAAATAATTTAAAAATTTTATAAAAAACATCTAAATCCCTGTAGTGCAACCACAGGGGGGCACAATCCAGTGTCTTCTTGTGCCAGTCCCAAGTCTGGATAAATACAGAGGGTTGTGGCAGGAAGGGCATCCAACGTAACACATTTGCCAAATCAAATGATACATACAAATCTCTGTAAAATTACAGACATTATCTGTAAATTATTAAGTCATTTTTAAGTAATAATTCAATACTGAAAAATTAAAAATTGTCACATTTTTTTAACAGTAAAAATACCATATTATTTTATTTATATAGTTTTTTTCTGTTTTTGCAAATTACGTACAACTTTATGTAAAATTACAACAATACATTGCTCTTAAATTTAAAACTTATTAGATAAAGGTTAATGTCCATACTAAAATGTAATGTTTTTCTTTGTATTTTTGAGGTAAATCATATAAGTTTTATAATACTTTGACATTCAAGTTTTAGATGCAAATTTAGCATTTTTCCATGACTTTTTAAAAGATTATCCACAGTCATTGTCATTGCTGAGAAGCTGCAGGAATTTACTTAGACCAGTAAGGGTAAAGGAGTCAAATGGTCAGTGCGTGTACTGTACTCTGAAACCTAACTGCAGTATACGTATTAGTGTCTGATACTGTTAGCCTGACAGGGTCAGAGATGACTTATGTTACATTAACAGCTGCTTTTACTCACCAAAATGTAAAGTTCCACAAACATTGTGTATTTGTACTTTCAAATTACTCATTCCATTCAGTAAATTAATGTCCTTCAGTCAACATAAATGTATATTTATGTAAATATTCTCACATATATAATACATTATATACATTGACACATTTTGTTCTAATTCCATAGAGATCAATATGTTGAAAACCTATATGTATATCAAGTCAAGTCAAGTCAAGTAGGCTTTTATTGTCATTCCAACCATATACAGTTCAGTACACAGTAAACGAAACAACGTTCCTCCAGGACCAAAGTGCTACATACATGCAACGACAAAAATTAACAACACAACATAAATTAACAATACACTTTACCGGAAGCAGCTAGCAAACTAAGAGATCGTCTCGGGTTACTTTGCTGTAACCCTGTTCCCTGAAAAGGCGGGAACGAGATGCTGCGTGAAAACGCTATGGGA
>JAOTRS010000011.1:6515676-6529369 GCA_028565755.1 Dinotopterus cunningtoni | reverse complement strand
AAGGAAAATAATAAACATTTTTACAAATAAAAATCTGAAAAGTGTGGCGTGCATTTGTATTCAGCCCCCTTTACTCTGATACCCCTAACTAAAATCCAGTGGAACCAATTACCCTCAGAAGTTAATTAATAATAAGAGTTCACCTGTGTGTAATGTAATCTCAGTATAAATACAGCTGTTCTGTGAAGTCCTCAAAGGATTATTAGAGAACATTAGTGAACCAGCAGCATCATAAAGCCCAAATAAAAAAATGAGGCATGTCAGAGATGAAGCTGTGAAGAAGGTTAAAGTAGGGTTAGGTTATAAATAAATATACCAAGCTTTAAAGATCTCACAGATCACTGTTCAATCCATCATGTGAAAATAGAAAGACTATGGCACAACTGCAAACCTACCAAGACATGGCCGTCCACCTAAACTGACAGGCCAGGCAAGGAGAGCATTAATCAGAGAAGCAGCCAAGAGGCTCATGGTACTCAGGTGGGAGGATCTGTCCACAGAACAACTATTAGTTGTGCACTCCACAAATCTGGCCGTTATGGAAGAGTGGCAAGAGAAAGCCATAAAAAAGTCCCGTTGGCAGTTTGCGACAAGCCATATATGGAGGAATGTTCATTACTACTGTATGTTGCTGTAGATGTTTTTTGCAAAACACTTGCGACTGGGGCAGAGGATCATCTTCCAGCAGGACAGCAACCCTAAACATACAGCCAGAGCTACGATGGAATGGTTTAGATCAAAGCCAAATGCCAAATGACTAAATGTAATTAAATCAAAGCAAAAATACCTAAATGTAAATGTAAATCATATAATATACTGTACATGTGTTAGAATGGCCCAGTCCAGACCTAAATCCAATTGAGAATGTGTGGCCAGACTTGAAAATAGCTGTTCACAGATGCTCTCCATCCAATCTCACTGAGCTTGTGTTATTTTGCAAAGAAGAACGGGCAAAAACTTTAACACTCTAGTTTTGCAAAGCTGGTAGAGACATACAAGGACTTGCAGCTGTAATTGCAGCAAATCGTGGCAGCAAAGTATTCACTCTGAATACAAATTCACACCACACTTTTCAGATATTTATTTTTCAAAGAAATTTGAAAAACATTTATCATTTTCCTTCCACTTTATAATTATGTGCCACTTTGTGCTGGTCTATCACATAAAATCCTCAACAACAAAAAAACATTTAGGTTGTAACATGTAATGTGAAAAAGTTCAAGGGGTATGAATACTTTTGCAAAGCTCTGTTACAGTACATCTAAGACCCTACAGACCTCACTGAACATGTTAAATGTTAAAGTCCATAACAACACAATTAGAAGAAGACTGAACATTTATTTGTCGTATGGACAAATAAAACAAAAAAGAAGCTGGTTGTCTTTAATGCTCAGCACCATTTCAAATAGCTTTTTAGCAGAAACACCTCATACCCACAGTCGAGCCTGGCGGTGAATGGGTGATACTTTGGACTTGTTTTGCAGTCACAGGACCTGGATGCCTTGCAGCCATTGAGCTGACCATGAACTTCTCTGTATACCAGAGTATTCTAGAGGCAATTGTGAGGCTACAGTATCTGCCTGGCAGCTAAAGCTTGGTCAAAATTTGATCATGCAGCAGAGCAATGATCGGAAGTACACCAGTAAATCTACATCAGAATGTCCAAAAAATAAAAAAATCAAGGTTTTGGAATGGTCTAGTCCAAGTCTACACCTCAACTCAATTGAAATGCTGTGGCAGGATCATAATGTTCAAAAACCTCAATAAACTGAAGCAATGTTGTAAAGAAGAAAGGCCCGGAATTCCTCCACAATTATGTGAGAGACAGTAAATAATTACTTCAAGTTACTGCTGGTAAAGGTGGATCTACAAGCTACTGTATTAAATCATATATTATTTCATTTTTTGTCCTTTTGGCTTAATTTTTGTTGAATAAATAATAGCACAGTGAAAAAAGTAAAATGTTGTATTTGCCTGATACCTGCTATGATAAGATGATTTTTATTTTATGTTTTTACACAAAAACAACATTAAAAAAATTAAAGAAACAATTAAAAGAGGGGGTACTAACTTTTAAACATGACCGTAAGCTTGCAAAAGTCGCTCACGCATAGCTTTGTCCCTGTGTCCTATGATGGTACCATGTGTTTGTCCCAGGTTTTGGCTTCCCCCTGTGCTATCGTGGTAGCTCTGGCCCCTCAGGGCATGGCTCCGCAGAGCCAAACAGTAGATGGTTTGCTGTGGTGTCTGGCACTGAGACATTAGTGGTAGATCCTTTGGGTGTTGTGGGTTTGGCATCCATGAATTAGACTTGTTTGTCCATTATATCCTATGGATGCTCAATTGGATTGAGAACAGGGGAATTTGGAGGCTGGCTCAACAACCTTAAATTTTTTTGCTGGCTAAGCCACAGCATTGACTCGTTTGGCGATTTGTATTGCATTGTTTTTTTTTCTGAGACCGGACGATATGTTCTTTGGAGAGCCTTGGTGTGTGCCCATGATCTTGTCATCAGTTAGCTGGTGTGTAAGATGGTGATCAATGTTGTTTACTGTATTTCACCTGACAGTGGTCATAATGTTATGAATGATCGGTGTATGCCACCGGGAAGTTTATCTGATTGCTGTTCCAGCAGTTCAATCTCGTGGTGTTTTGAGTGTGTGTGCGTGGTGTGTAAAACCTCAATATGTTGCTCCAAGTCTTACAAAGACCAACGACAGGAAAAGATGACACGAGGTAGGGGGTCGTTTCGCACCACAGCACCAGTATTCTCATTCCCTGCGGAGCTGCCGCCATGACTCAGTGCCTGTCATAACCCATCTAAGCAGTTTCCACAAGCCATACAGTCCATATTTACACCAGCCAAACTGAGAATATGCTCATTTTGCCCATATTAAGGCACTGGTCTGTGAAATTTACAGGAGGCTCAATGGAAGATAGATGTTGTTTAATAATTTTTCTTATAGAACATTCCCATGGGATTTCACTTGAAACATTTCATGCAATTCCCATAAGAAACTTCAATGGGAACAAAGGTGACCCCCAGGGTAAATTTGAGTGAGTATAGGGAGTATGAGTATGGGAGTTTATTGTACTGTACATTATTATTATCTTAGAATTAAATCAGCTTTTTATGGATTATTAACTGGAATATGGTCTTTCTATCAGGTATTTTTCTAGATTTTTTAGTTTTTATTAAACATAAATTACATGCTAACATTTAAAGCAAAACATTTAGTTTAAGTCGTATGGACTCATAATATGGACTTATAATACGGGATCATCTTCAATGACTTTGAGAATTTAATAAAATCATGTTTCATAAACCATCACAGTGATGCATTTCATGCTTTATGCGAGCCTCCTAAAGCATACAGACCTTCTTTATTTTCTCAATATGGACGTCTGCATTACCATGTGCTTCCTCTGAGGCATGTAAAGGCTGCCACTGCATCATTTCAAATTCCTGCTCATGCTGCAACACGAATAGGCTGAACAAATGGAGAAAAGCGCTCTCTGCCCTCTTCCTCATATTTAAGAAAACAGATGGCTGTAATGGACTGTGTTGCTCTGCTGGACAAGGGAGAGATTAATGTTTGCCCTCATACCCATACAGTATGACCAATTTTGCTTTCTTGGATTCTTGTTCATATGATTTAATGGGATTTATCATGAGGAATAGAATGAAATCTATGTGACTCGTTAAGGTCTTCTGTATATGGAGGCTCAGTTTTCAGAGAAAACACCAGACTGTTAAGTGTGAATAGGACTGTGACAGAAGGACTGCAATGATCAAAAAGGTTCACTCATCAGGCTGAAATCTGTCAATCAAAGAGTTGGCAGGAAACCAGCAGACCCCTCTGTGACAAGGCAATGGCCAATGAGTATCAAATGTCATTAGGAAGGAGTGCTAGTATGTAATCATTTTCTCTTCCATAATACACTTATATTAGCAAAAAGGAAGCAACCGATGGATGTACAGTCGGGAACTCCCTCATATCTCATATGGAAATCATTATTATCTTCATGTAACACAGTAAATCAGCATCTATTTAAACAGCTGTTTCTACCAGAAAAATTACCTACTCAAAGCTGTATGTAAAAATATAAAAGATGCCCTCAGTTGCTTAGCTTAATTCAGTATCAACAGAATGAAAGGAACTAAAACAGCTTGCCATTTTGTGCTCTCATGTAATGCCAAACATAGGATAGGAAAGCATGCATTTTATTATTTAAACCTTTAAAATACAAACAATGATCTTTAGGAAATTCAAACAGTTCAATTGCCTGTTCAAAATATTTCAAATATTTCTTATCAGTGAACATGTTCAAGTAACAGGGTTGAGTGACATCAGTGATATTTTTTATACTCACATCCCATATTTAGCAGGAAGTCGTGACAGCTCATACGTGTCTCTTGACAAGTTGGAAAGAAACAGGTCATCAAAAATGATTGAATTCACATTTTGGAACTATTGTTAAACCTGTATTAAATTGAGCAAGTATAAAAAATTTTAAGGAATAGCATGCACAACATGCATCTGAAAAATACCGTTTTGTCAATGAAGGTTCTTATGCATACTGTACATGTTTTAGCATTGGTGAAATTTTAAGGATATTCCGATTTAAAACTGAATCAAATTAAACTGAACTGAAATTAAGGAAAATTTGTAATGCTACAGAAGCCAGTTTACATATTATACTGTACCAAGTGAAACTATAGTCTTTTCAGTATATTGTTCACTTTTTTCTTTTTCTTATTTTGCTGTTTGTTGTAACTGGAGAAGCAAAACAATGATCTGAAAGAAGCACATAATTTTTTCTCAGAAATTTCCATGTCAAGGGAGAAAAACATTCATGCAATTATAATGCCATTGTCTTTTCATCCCTCACACACCAACTGTGAGAGTAAGACAGAATGGCAGAAATGTTGCAGATTTTCACACTGTAATAAGTCAACTCTGATATTGTCTGATAGAGATGCACTCCATACATTATGTTGAAATATATGATTGAGTGCTCCCTCACATTGTCACGGTATTTGGAAATAATAATATGTAAAGGTCTCTTTTTCTACAGTAGGTGCAAATGCGGCTGCGAAGTCATATCACACATGATTTATAATCATGCCATCACTGGGATTCAAGATTTCATTAGCGAACATTCAGTACTTGCGATTGTGAAATGTTGCCTAGGTAGTGGTGAGGATGACTTTAAGGACACCTAAACTTTTTATGCAGTCTTTGCAGGTCTGGTCGTAGCTCTTAAGACTATTCTGATCCAACACTGAAATGAAAAAAATGAAAAACCCGTAGCCTTAACTTAAGGAAAAAGGTAAGCTCAGTGAATAAACACGAGCAATGTTAATTTACTGGATAAGTGAAAATGTACATAATTTTTTACATGTTTTTCTGTTAAGTACATACGTCTTCTGTCATCAACCCAAAATGTACCATTAAACTAAGAAGATTTACTGGACAAAGTGAAAATCCTGTGAGAATACAGCAACAAATCAAAGGGTTAAAATCAGTCCCTGATTCTACATCATTGGTAACTTGAAATGTGCAGACTTGGCAGCACTGATCACAGCTGTCTTATGAACTCAAATCTAACACTCTGATTCAGATTGCAAAACACTTGTTGGATTAGTACAGAACATCTTTTATTAAATAGATTTATGAAGTTGTTCCTGTCTTTCTCACTAGGTTTTTAAAACAAGGGTTTTAAAAATTAGAGAATAAAAAGCTTATAAAAGATTATCATTTAACAAAGGCTTTCAAAGACATTCCTGTCTCTGAAGATTTTGAACGGTGTGTTCTTGTAATGTAAATTGTCACAAGTAAACCTGGTAATTATTAACAGAATGGGATGAGGGAATTTGCAACTAACTGATGAGGATTATGTATTTATGAGATGCAGGTTTCAATCCCAGCCATAACCTGAACAAAGAATGCCTTTTCAGTGACATCTAAAAATGAGCTGAAATATTCACACACAGAACTATGCCATGAAAACATTAAAATGTGTATCTCTGTATATGTTTTCATGATACAGTACATCAGTGTTAAAGCGTTGATGAAAAATGTTCACAAGGAACCAAAGTCCAACCTAAAACTTATGCCAATGCAGAAGTGGCAAAATTTGCAGTTCCTCAAACGCCCATTGTGGGCTGGCTCCAAAAGGGCATCGATCCCCATAAACCCCCATGTTACAACGCAGAACTTTACAACCGAAATAAACATGTTTAGAGCCTGGTACAAAAACAGTGTTGGTCTCAATAGATTCCTTTTTATAATAGCTGTACTGGGGTAAAGCTTTATGTAACTCCGTAGTTAAAACTATATTAAGGTATGCTTAATTTGGGGTGTGGCCAATTTAAGTGACAGCTGCATTAACTAACCACTACTAAAAACACCTACTGTACAGTATACACATGCTCATTCCACAATTATCCAAATAGCCAATTATATGGCAGCAGAATGATCCATAACAACATCTAAATGCAGGGTAAGAGGTTTAGTTTACATCAAACATTAGAATGTGAGAAAAGTATGATTTCTTTGACCTTCTGGCAAGGCAATGGGCTAAGCAGGTCTCAAACACCAGTTTGGATGGTGAGAGAGCTGAGTGCTTAGCACTGGTCCGCCAAGCAACCTTCCACTGAGACTAGTAAATTGCTTTGCCAAACAACAATCCCCACAAAATGACTTTTTCAAGTCAAAAAATATCAGAGAACTGCAATTTACCAAAACAGTAAATTAAGAAGCAGACAAAAGCAAGAGGAAAAAATGCTTATGTCTGATATTTAATGTCTGAGATCTGTTATGGTAAACAAGATGTTATGCAGTTAAGGTATTTGTAAACAAAGTACAGTACCTTTACTTTGTACCTTTACATATTACCATATTACGGTACAGAAGTGTAGAAGTGTATTTTACTTCAAAAGAGCCAGACTTTTGTGTACTTTTTAATGTAGTCTTGAGGCACAGTACTCCAGGCTTCATTTTGGGGAAAAAATTTGGTCCTTCAGTCCAGTCCCTGTACCTGACCAGTTTTAGAGGAATATTTTTTGTTTGTTAAGCCACACAGTGATCTATGAATTATTCAAGCAAAACAAAAATAACTTAAGGCATGAACCTAGGGCAAACAGGTGCAGATGATAACAGAGGATCAGGCCAGTGATTACTATACAGTACTGGTGTTGTTGAATGCTAAGTAGTTGGAACCAGATGAGAGGGCAAATGAGGTTGCTGCTCAGGTTGTTACATAAACAACTAAATTTTTAAAATTGTATCTTTGGGTACCTAGCAGTCTGTAACAGTAAAACAATTAGTTCTGTTCTTTAGTTTCTTTAAATTTAATTCATTATGAAGAAATGGGGAATGGCACTGCAACCTAATTACAACTATATGACAATTCCATACAAGGTTAGGGTTCCAGAAATTGCTGATCTTGATGGATTTCCTTGAGAGGAACAGTGCCCAAAATATCTAGTACGCAGCAGTTTGGAGGGTGGAAACAGAGGAGGATGGAAGTCAGAGGAGAATGGCCAGGCTGGTTTAAGCTGACAGGCAGGATATATTACTGTAACTCAAATAAGTACTCCTTTTCCATGAACACCACACTAAAACTTTTAAAATTTGAGACAAATAGCAAAAGACAACATCAGGTTTCACAGGGTACCCAAAACTGCACAGTTAGAAAGACCACTAGACTCAGGTGTTTGAGGCACTGGCTTTGTGCTCGGAGGATCAGGAGTTTGAGTTTAAGCCCCATTACCACTGGGATGCCACTGTTGGGGCCTTGGGCACGGCCCTTAACCCAATTCCCATATACAGTCAGCGTCAATGGCCATATAAGGACCCACTGACAGAAGAAGGATGATCCACGAGAACAGTGCGAAGTGGACAGTGAAATGATGGATTGAGATCGTGATGCCTGGACAGCTAGCCAATGTGCTACATAAAGTTATTATTTATAAATAATTGGCTATTGGGCATAATCAGAGAAAAATGTAATGGAACGTTTACTGAGTAGAATTCTAGTTTTGCAGATTGTTCCTGATCTCAAAAAACAAACTGTGAAACTACGTTCAGACTGATTATCACAAAAGTTTACGCTTGTTAAACACCTATACAGGATAAATTAATCAGTCCCACAGTCCTACTAGCACTTGTGCCTTCCTGTTCCAGCACTGGAATAAAATATTAAACTTATTTGTTTTAGGCTCTGGGGATGTGAGTCCGCATTCTGAGGAGGGTAATTGAAATTCATGGAAGAGATGGTGTGAAGGGTTGCCTGCAAAGTAATTTGCTTACCAGATAGATGTGAAATAGAACTGAAAGATCAAAACTAATTGTCTCCTGACAGTGTAACAATAATCCTAAGCTTACCTTGCCAAGCCATAAAAAAACAGATAAAGGACAACACAGATTTAAAAGAAAACTAATTAAACATTATTATTATGTCAAAAAAAGAAGAAGAAAAGACAGGAAAGGTCTATGGCTTTCCTCAATCTCAATATGCTCTTTAAAATTCAATGCACCCTTAATCCCAGAACAACATGAGATGTGGAATAGTGAATAGAGCCCATTCATTTTAAATAGGCTAGAGGTCCCTTTCGAAATGATGGTGACACTAACAACCAACAATCCTGCCACTTTTGTTGATTCATTTCCCCCTCTGGATGCCACACAGACTTCGTCGGAATGAGGAATCAATTTGGGTCACCTGAAACGAGTGAAAGAGTGGCCAGGCAGCAATATTGTGAAGTGGTGGTCATTTGACTTCTAGCAGAGGATGCAGTGCTGCATCTTCATCAAGCCCTGTGTGCCTCAGTCAATCCCTGACTGTGCACTTAGCACTCCAGTATGACCTCGCAGTGCTGTGCCACGACTGCCCTGAGCATGGCCCTTAGCATACCTGATAACTGCTATAAGAAATGAGGCTGTATGTGTTCCTCAAGTCCCTGCTTGCATTTCTAATTTCACTACTGCTTGTAAAGTTTCTTTCAAATACAACCCGGGTATCTCTTATCTTGAAACTTGTTTTAGTAAAAGGAATTTTAACACAGCACTTTCCTGGGATAAAAATGCAATTTGATTCCACAAACCCTTGAAAGTGTTTGAGGATATTAAAGTGAGTTAGAAATGAAGAAAAGCATCTTTACCCCAGCCCTAACCTCATTCCTAAGCATCAAGACAACGACTACATTTCCAAGAGACCCACAAAAGGACTTTCAAATTATTTTTTGGGGTCTAAAAGTGTCTAGTGCTTTTTGTTTTTTTCTTCTGAGTCACACATTTCATCCTTGAGCTGGGGAGCGTAGCAATATAAAGCATGTTGTTCTTGGTTTTCCCATAGGTCAGGCAGAGCAAGTGAAAGGATGTGTGTACACACATAAAAGAGACTGTTCTGGGGAATATATTTTATTATGAAGTGAGTGAACCCAAAAGAATAGACAATTTCACTCTACTGAAGTAATAACATTATTTTGTGCTTCCTGAGAACAGCCAGGTGGCTGTATTGAAATATAAAGCACACAAGTCAGTTGACTTGATTTGCACCATCATATATACGCAATAATATATTTTTTATAATTTAATTTAGAGAATTTAATGTTTTCTTAGTAAATTATTATTTATTCATATATTTTTCTTTGTCCTTGACAAAGAACATGTGTTTTAGCAATTGTTAATTACACTAACTTTCGCTTTCTAGCATCTGTGAAAGTAGGTGTGTACGGTCTGCAGCACTGGAAAGAGGGTAGAGCAGCTGACTGCCCAAACCTACATTCAAAACCAGTCTTGTAAATTTAAGCAAGAAAGCACGTCTGATATTGTTATTTCATCTTAAACAACACTTTCCCTCCTTAGTCAAGTTGTTTTATCTAGCCCCCGATTGAGGGCATTACTTGTTGTGTGGAACAAGGGATTGTACACCCTACATACTGTAGCATACTAGCTTTCCATATAATGCTGTTTAGGATTCAACCCTATAAACACTGATGTCAACTGACATTCTTAAATAGAATAAGTGTAAATATAAAGATGATTCTTCACCACCTCCATGTTTTTTTCTTCTCATTTTCTGGCTACAAAGTACAGGTAAGAATTTAAAACTACTTTCACCCTTGTATTACTGACTTTCGGTTGCTAAATCAGTTGTCATAAATATACTTTTACAAAATGAAATATAAACATTTTAATTTAAGCTACTGTTTAAACTCATAATCGTGTGTGTCAGCAAAGAACATGTTTGGTAATGAGCTAGTTTAACAAATGCATTGATAAATACATGTACTGTACAATAATCGTTGACTTATAAAAGAGTTCCATTTCGCAAGCATGTTCGTAAGTTCGATTTGTTCCTAAGTCCGACAAAGTGAGTCTTATACGCCTTTACACATTTAAAATATACAATGTTAAGCATACCGATCCACTTGACTAACACAGACACACACCAATATATCAATAAATACAATATACCGGACTTTAGTGCATACACGTACACACTGAAAATATTATAAATATAATTGTAAATATTGGTATCTGCTGCACTGCAGTGTCTATGTTTTGTATAATACACCTAAGCTACTTTTATGATTGAACCAGAAGTACAGTAGAACCACCATCTGTTCGTATCTGCAAAAATTTGTAACTCGAATGTTTGTAAGTCTGGGACTACCTATACAGTAAGTACTCTTAAAGATGTTTTAACCAGCTAGCAAAATGTTCTAATGACCAGATAAATAGAAACTTAAAAAAACAAAGCTGAATGAAATAATCAGACTATTTCACATGGGTTTAGCATGTGTACTGTATGGATGTTGCATTCACAATTAGTAAGAACGACAATGCTAAGGAAGGTGCTCAGTCTGTACTAAGAGGCACAAAGTGTGCCAAGAAAATATTACACTACCTCCACCAGCCTGAACTGTTGATATAAGGCAGGATTGATCCATGCTTTCATGTCATTTATGCCAAAGTCTGACCCATCTGAATGTTACAGCCAAAAATCATACATAACTCATGAGACCAGGCAGTGTTTTTTCAAGCTTTTATAGATCAATTTTGGTGAGATCATGTGAGTTGTAGCTCAGTTTCCTGTTCAACTGACAAGAGTAGCACCCAGTGTGGTCTTCTATTGCTGTAGCCCATCTGCTTTCAGGCTTGACATGTTGTGCATTCAGAGATGCACTTCGTCATATCTCAGTTGTAACAAGATGTTAGTTAAGTTACTGTTAAGGGAATTAATTAATAGGAAAATTTTACCCAGAGAACAGCTGCTCACTAGATATTTTCTCTTTTTAAAACCATTCTATGTAAACACTAGAGATGATTGTGTGTGATAATCCCAGTAGATCAACTCACATTTTTGGAAATACTTAGACTAGTCTGTCTGGCACCAACAAAAATTCACATTCAAAGTCACGTTGGGAGGACAGGTGAGATAAGGGACTTTGAATGTGCATGTTTGTGATTGGCCGATTAGATATTTGATTAATATCCACTATTAGAGAAGTGGAACAGGTATACCTAAGAAGTGGCCAGTGAGTGTATAACCCAGGAGCAAATATAAACCAGAGAAATAGGATCAACTTTAATTAGGATAAAATCCAACATAATAACCTTAAACTTCCTGAATATCTGGACCACCTAAACCTGTTTGAAATAATAAAAAAAAAAAGCTAAACGTTTTTCACATACTGTTTTTCACATATTGTATATGCACGCAGCTGTATATCTTTTCCTATGACTATCTATGATATCTTTGAATATTTATATAAAGACACAGGGTTAATATAGTGGCTAGGTTGCATACAGTATTTCTGTGAATACACAGAGAAAATGAAGAGCTGATGGTCTGTACAAGCATCATCAAACTGTCCACAGGTGGTAGGAATACTGGGGCAAAGAAGAATTATTGAGGTAAAACAGAAATTGTGATGGATGGCATCTTGGCTCACAGGAAGCTGTCTTCATGCTCGAGCTCAGGGATTTAAAGGTAATAGGAAGGAATTATTCTCTCTTGCCCACTCCTGAATCTGCCAGGAAGTCAATCTAGATCCACATTACAGGTTAAACCAGTGTGCAGTCAGGGTATGAAGGCCAAAATAAAGTGGCCAGTATACAACTAAATGGGTTGGAGAACATCATTAAGGAGGGTAATCTGTGGTGCTCTTGGAAAAAAGGAGTTCCTCATGGGTTAGTCAGATGGATAATGTTTCTTGCTTCCAAAATTGGTTCTACTAGATACAGTACCTTTTTGTGGTAGTTAAAAACATTATACGAAAGGACACCCCAATGGATGCTTGATTATGGAATTTTTTAGAGTATATGTTCATTTACTTATCATTGGTTTACTGATAAGTTCATCCTGATTACAGTCATGGTAGATCTGAAGCCTACCCTGGTGTGTGATGTGGAAATACTCATCTTGATTGGACACTAGTCCAATACAAACACAATACGAACCCACACAAACACTGGGAGAACATGTGAAACCCCACCCAGACAGTAACCCAAGCTCAGGATTGAAGCTCAGAACCCTGAAGTTGTGGGTTGGCGTCAATACCAAATTTGTGTTATTTGAGTTAATACAGTACAATAAATTATAGTGTCTCTCATCAGTCAGAATTGGAAATAAACTATTTAAATAGATGAAAATGTGTTTTTATATATAGATTTCTTTGTATTTTGTATAGATTGATCATTCTTACACCCATGAAGTCTCATGATACTTTATTAAAAAATGTATTGTGAAAAATAAGAAGGTACTGTAAAAAGGTTTACTCCCCAACAGAGAGATATTTTATTATAAATTTATTATAAATTAAAATAATTACAATGTTCTCAGGCAGCACAGTGTTTTAGGGGTTAGCACTATGGCCTCACATCTCTAGGGTGTGGGTTTGATTTTTGCCTCGGGTCTGTGTGCATGGAGTTTGCATGTTTTCTGCATGCTTGGTGGGTTTCCTCTGGGTACTCCGGTTTCCTCCCTCAGTTCAAAGACATTATGTAGGGCTTATTTGCATGCCCAAATTGCCCGTAGTGTGTGTGTGAGTGTGTCTGTGTATGTGTGTGAGTGGCCTGAAATGGATAGCACCCTGCCTCGTGGCCTAAGTCTCCTGGAATAGGCTCCAGGCCTCCTGTGACCCTATATACAGGATAAAGCAGGATAGTATAGACAATGAGTGAGACAATGACAATGTTACCCATGGTGTAGAGTCCAATTAAAAACATTACATTTTGAGTACAAATATAAGAAAAAATGTGTTTTTGTGCCACTTTCTCTGTTACCATTTGGATCAAATGACAAATGACCGACATGAACGAAACAGGACAATCTGATTTAAAACAGGAGCACTGGGTACCCTTTTCTGGACGAGCTCCCTGTTGGGTGAGCTGTAGTTTTTGTTCTGACAATATCCTCTAACTGTCTGCATTTGAGAGAGCCATCATATGACAGAACTGTCAACATTGACATCCTTTCAGAAGCCTTGTAACTCAGTCTTAAGAATGCCAGTCATTCATCAAAGTCGCTGTCTGATACAGAAGAGCCACGGATCACCTTGAATCTGTATTGACCCTTAAAAGTGGTGGTACATTAAATAGTTACCTAAAAACTTATAATCATCAGCTTGTCTTTATTAATTCGAGTTTCTTAGATGTAGGAGTGAATTCAAGCAATT
>JAOTRS010000011.1:6422222-6435697 GCA_028565755.1 Dinotopterus cunningtoni | reverse complement strand
CCCTTCAGATATGCGGACCAGGGGTAGCTCAGTGGTTAAGGCATTGGACTACGGTTCGGAAGATCCCAGGTTCAAACGCCACAACCACCAAGTTGCCACTGTTGGGCCCTTAACCCTCAACTGCTCAGGTGTATAATGAGATAAAAATGTAAGTCGCTCTGGATAAGAGCGTCTGCTAAATGTAAAAGTTTTTCTATATTTTATTTCTTATTGATAATCTTTTTTTAAGGTCACAGGCGGTCAGGTAAGCATTTCACTGCATATCGTACTGTGTATGACAAATAAAATTTGAATTTGATTTAAATGCTCTGAGCTTTAAGGGCTACAAAAGATTCATCAACAATTTACTTTTTTCTAGTTAGATGAAATTTTTATTTAAATTAGCTGCAGTGGGACATGTGGTCAAAGTCTTTTCTAAATAATATACCAACACAACAAAGAGAAATATTGACATTGCCCAAGATTTTGTCTTACATAGTGTTTGTTTATTTAAAAAAAATATATAAATATATGAATAAGTTTCTAACTGGTCAAATCAGTATCCTAAGCTAATAGCTAGCTCATATGAACAGAAAAGTGATGTCTGAATATGTATTTAACAACACAGATTTCATCTCCTTCAAAAGCTGTAGCAGTAGGGTAGGTTTTTGTATGCAGAAAACACACTGGAAGACTGAAGAATCATTGAAACTGAACTAACAGTTGGTTCTTTTAAGGCATTTATTCATGAAATACACACTTTTAAATTTTTCAACAAAAGCATCCATAAAATTGTAAGAAACTCCAGCCTAGTTTTAAACTCCGACTCCTTTAAGTGTAGCCACGGAAACCATCCTTATTACATGTGCAATAAATAATCATAATACAGTTAATGGAGACACACACAGAAAGAGAAACAAAACAAAAATACAACATGGCACCACATTAAGTGCCAAAAGTTTAACCCCGAAAAAATAAGCGAAGTTGATGAGAATGAAAACTTTAGTGTGATCTAAGCCTCACAGGCACCCGTAAAATGTGTGTGAGATGAGGACTGAAAGGAATTGTTTAGTGACCTGAGCACCTGACGGAAACAGAAAATGGAGTTTCTAGAGCTGAAACCAGGAACCATCTGAGAGATGTATATTGCACATTTTTCCTCTTCAAAAATACAACAGAGCATCCGAGCAATGATGAGACACTCTCGCAGTCGAACCTGATCAGATTACAACAGGAGTGTTGTAGCCAAAGAGCAATAACACACACATCATTTCAATGGAATTATAGGCGTAAGACTACATGCAGAAAGACAGAAAGGATTGTTTGATGTGACATGTTCATTTATAAGCCCTGTATGTGTTCAAAAGAAAAGAAGAAAATAATAATAATAATTGAACGCACAAAAGGACACCAGATCTCATTATGTATTTAAAAACAGACTACTGCAAAGAGTCAATTTTTTACAGTTGAAATAAATACAATAAAAAAATTTTAAAAAAGTTTGGACAGTATTTATGGCTCATAGGAAGGTGCCACTGTCAAGGTTGGTCCTGAAAATTATTTGTCATTAATGCAATTAGAAAGAATAGAACAGGTTTTGAAAAACCGCCAGGTTTCTAAGGTTTAAACCTCGGTATGTTGTTAAGACCAGTGGGTGTAGCCATGCATGCAACCCGCAAATCACTGACCAATCGTTAGCACCTTTCAATCAGTGTAACCATGGCAATATGTTCAGGATGCAGTCTTAGCAGAGAGGCTTGCTGGTGAAGGGCTTTACAACGCCTCTATATGCAGAATTATATCCATCTTTTCCCATCAGGTTCTCTGTTCAATAGTTTTAAAATGCACACAGGTCGAGGGATTCATGATCAGCTTAATAAGAACATTCAGAGGTATGAGAAATATCAATATAATAAAAAAAAATTAATAAAAAAAAAAAAAAACGAACTTGCTAAGCTTTGAACCAAAAACAAAACATTTCATAATGGTTTGAATCGAATATCGGAGTAAGATTTTGATTTAACAGATCCAGTATGATCACCATTTAGGAAAGTGTCTAAACAAAAAACCACACACCAGCACTAAAAGAGATAAAGAGACATCTTGGCACTGTCTGGGTCTCTGAACTGTGCCTTCAGAGTGCCGGGCATGCAAGGAGCACTCACATAATCTTCTTATAGCCTGTCTGTCAAGAGTAGCACTGATGCCTCAATGCAGACCTGAATCGCTAACGCTCTCAAATGCACTGCAGGTGTGAGATTTCCCTACTTTCAGATGCAATTTAAAAAAAAGAAGAAAAAAAAGCAGCCATCTTGAGCCTGTACAGTCTTAACAGGTAGCTGTTTTTGTACTTTGGCCCAACAAGGTCTGAAAGAGGCAGGTGGAGCTGTGTTAGAGCTTTGCCAGAAACTGTTTTTCATTGGAGCATGGGAGGGGGTGGTGCAGTCGTGATATTTCTGTTTTACTAACAAAAGAACATATGGGCTTGTTTTTTTTCCTCTTCTTCTACTTTTTTTTCCAGAAAGCCTGGAAAAATGAGCTTGTACAAAATTCAAGAGCACCAGACACACAAAAAAAACATTCTTTTTACCATCCAGCGCTTAATCCACACCAAAATAGGAATACCTTCTTTTTTTTTTTTTTTTAAACAAATTGTATAAAACGTTAGCACCATTTATCAGTTCAAAAGAAAGACAGCACCACCAGCCTTCTCCATGAAGAAACTAAGACGTAAGAGGAAACACACCCAGAGCACTTTCCATTAATCCTGAATAGTACTCGTCTTATACATGAAACGAGTACATGAAATAATAATGCATGTGCTTGTTCCATTTTTGGACTATTCACCTTGAATTGCTGGCCTGGTTTCGTACTTTCATCCAGTAATTAATACAATTAATTAACACAGAAATTAAACAGCTGCAGGAAAATGTGGATTGCTCATGAACCGATCGAGAGGGAAGGGGGAAAAAAAAAGACAAGACAAACAATCGGAACCTGTGCTTTAGAAAGAGTAAAGCATAGCATTTCTTCATTACATACTGAAATATTTCACATTATAAGACATCAATGAAAGTAAGCACATCCAGAGTAAAAGAAGAAAACACATTACAGGCAAGAGATCTAATTGTAGTCTTTAACGCATAAAGTAAATATGCTGAGAACCAAATAAAATGAGATTTGGTCAAGCTGGTTTTGGCATTTTACCCGTGTGAAAGTAGACGCAAAAAATGAGCAGCGCAAAGACCTCATATTTACCGCTTCATTCCCTGTCTACTGCGTTGTTGTTGTTTCTTTTTTTTAATATTATTATTATTATTATTATTCCAAAAAGGAGACATTTTAATACAAATGAGATATCAAATCTCAATATCAAAACTTGATTGTTATTGTTTCTTCACTGAGTAGCTGAAAGAGAGGAAACGGTACTGATAGCACTGATAGAGAGCCCTTTTAGAACTTGCTTAGACGAACTTTTGTAGCAAAGTCTGAAACACTATGAATTGATGCGTCTTAAAAGAGGGCTTGAGCTTTAAAAAATAAGAATTGTTAATTTGAGGAAACACAAATGTTGACAAACGTACGCAATTTTTGATTATTAAAAACGATTTTTTTTTCCTTTCCCCTCTTTATGATCTCTATTTTGCCTTCCACACAGCTTGCCATACAGAATAAACATGAAGCCTGGACGGTGGGTGATTTTGAGCCTTTGGCACTAAAAGTGGCAGAACACAAGAGGTGAACTATACAGATGGATAATCATATGGATTACATTCTTTCTGTAGAGGAGTGGGCTACTAAAGCTTCTGTGGCAACCTAAATGCTTACCGCTTCTGCTAGACATATAATAAAGCCTATGTATTGCATATATGGTCCTAAGACTGGGTGTGGTGTTGGGGAACCTCAGGGACGGATTACAGATTGTGCTGCATCATGTCCACGTCCATGTCCAGACACAAACCGCCCCCCCGTAGAAATGTATCGCATAGTGTATTTAACACTTTAAAAAAGTAAAACGCTTGCGTCCAAATACAAGCTACTGCTTCTTTCTTTTTAATGCAGGCAGTCTGTTCGTTTGAAGAGTGTGTGATATTTTGCATGACTAATATGCCTTAAGTTAACGATCCATCATTAGACGACATTAATAACTCTGCGATGGCTAATGAACAACTTGGGAGAATGGTTTAAAAGCACTTTGTCATTTTAAAACCGCTTTCCAATTTATATCACTGCTGTTATCACACACAGACACTAAACACCCCCTTGAATTACACAAGAGGAAAACAAATGTGTGTTTAGTGAGATAAGGTGACGTCCATCTGATGAAGGACATACTCTGATAAAAATCTCACTATGCAAATATTCATTATGCCCCTATATATTCACACCTCTGACATCTGCTTTAAAGAATCTTGGAGGGGAAACAATTAACACCAATTTTGCACCTCAAATATAGTCCAAAAACAAGGATGTGTTGGTCATCGAAGGAAAAAAAAAAATCTAATCTGAGCATGCATAGCCATGCAGAAGTAATCACCCCCTTTTGACCATTTCTACTTTTTGTAGCGTTACAACCCGGACATAAAAAAGATTAGACTGGGATTGTATGTCAAGAATCTCCACAAAATGGTATATAATATTAACCGTAAGGAAAAAAATCAATATTGTTTTTTAAACCAAGTGCATTTTCCAGAACATAGTTTTGATAGCTTAAAATTGATTATGCTGAGTCACTGTGTGTGCAACATTCTCCAGTTATATTCAGATTGCACACAACTATGCCTTATCTAAGCGTTTCACTTGGAGTGGTGCAAAAGTCTTGAGCTACCCCTTATTTCCTAATATTAAATGTAATTAAATTAGGTAGATTCAAAATTAGTTACTTATGTATAATAACTTTACTGTAACAGCAGCAACCTCATTTTCCCTCTCGTCTGTTCCAACAACTCAACAATACCAACATACTAATCACCGGCCTGATCATCTGTAATTGTCTGCACCTCTTTTTTTTTTTTACGCTTGAATATTTTATAGGTCACTGAGAAAGAAAGTCTGTCTTTTTGGAAGCACAATACCAAAAAAACTAAACAAAAAAACCAAGGCTGGCTTAAGACTTTTGCACAGTACTGTACGTATGCAATAAATTGTATGTTCTTCATTTGTAAATACAGACATTTTTGCATTGGTTTACACAGGTTATACACTCTTTCTTCCACTTCAATCTCATGGGTTATTTTGTGCATAATAACCACATGCAATCCTAACGTCAAATTTTAGTTCATAGTTGTTACACTACAAACCAGGGAAATGTTCAGTGGGGGTGAATACTTATGCACTGTATCTCATCTGTATTTAGGTGGAAAACTGGTGTAAATCTGGTTTCCTCTACTCATCCCTTTAAAATCCACATTTCAGAACAGTACATCAGTCAATCTCTGTCTTGCACTCACACACACTCACTCATTCTTACATTTCATCTATCAGCTTTGTATCTCTCTTGCATTGTAACAATTTTCTATGTACAATACTTGTAAATTGAACATAAATTACTACACAAAATTTTTTTATCTATTCACAATTCCACGTTTGGTGGCGCAATAAAGAATAAGAATAAAAAGGGGAAAAAAATGCTCAGAGACAATTCACAACTCAAATGTATTAGGAACATCTTTTGTCATATACTTGTATTCTTCTGTGCTCCCAAGACTGGCGAGACCTGAACGAGTGAGTGGGCAGTGAAGAAGCGTATCCGCAGCGAGCAGTGTGGCCGGGCCCCCCACTCGGGAGTGCACACACTGAGCGGTGGCTCTTCACCCGTCTGAGGTGCGAGCCTAAGTCGCCGATATAAAAACTTCACCCTATGTTTGTTGTTGGTGTGTAAACAGAGCACCGGTAGCGTCTTGGGTCCGTGTCTCTCTTCTGTACAAAAGTATAAATATATGTTTACTCTTGTTGTTTTTTTTTTTGTTTTTGTTTTTTTTTTTCACATATCGAGGACATAGCGGATGATGAGTAGAAGGAACGCCTGCAGCTGTTTGGCTTGACTGAATCACCAGAGTAGCGTTAAGTGAGTTGGTATTGGTTGTTTGCTGGCTCGTGTCGGGATCGACCCGTGGGACTGGTGTGTGTTTGGTGTGTATGGCGTTGATAGTCTCTGCATAAATAGTGCGCTGTGCAGTCCTGGGCCAAAACAACCATCCTGTCCAACTACAGCAAATCCATCTTGGGTCTGTAATGCAGGAGGAGGGGTGATTTCTGGTGGAAAAACACACACACACACACACACACACACACACACACACAGATGCATGATTGAAGTGAGTGGAAGGTCAACAGGGGCAGCATGTGATGCCATTCTTCAGCTTCTTTTCTGACACTGCTCTTTAAAGGTTATACCTCTAATTACCGCTGCAGTGTATGAAAGGGCACATGGGGAAGAGGAGTATTTGCTCCGTGTGAGTGTTTACAGCGTGCTTACTGCGAATGGCACCGGATTGCAGAAGGAATGTATACATTATCCTCTTAAAAACAACTATTTAAATCGTAAACCAAAAAAGCTCAAACCATAACCACATCATATGTCCTTTAATAGAAAATAAATCAGCAAGCACAAAGCAACAATGCATCCTAAAGAAGTGTTTTATTCCTCTTATACCATGATTTGTTAGAGAACATGTTATTATACAGGGGTTGGACAATGTAACTGAAACGCCTGGTATAAGACCATTTAGTATGGTGTAGGGCTCCTTTTGCGGCCAATACAGCATCAATTCGTCTTGGGAATGACAGATACAAGTCCTGCACAGTGGCCAGGGGGATTTTGAGCCATTCTTTTTGTAGAATAGTGGCCCGGTCACTACGTGATGCTGGTGGAGGAAAACGTTTTCTGACTCGCTCCCCCAAAACACCCCAAAGTGGCTCAATAATATTTAGATCTGGTGACTGTGCAGGCCATGGGAGATGTTCAACTTTACTTTGATGTTCATCAAACCACTCTGTCACCAGTCTTGCTGTGCATATTGGTGCATTATCATCCTGATACACGGCACCGCCTTTAGGATACAATGTTTGAACCATTGGATGCACATGGTCCTCCAGAATGGTTCGGTAGTCCTTGGCAGTGACATACCCATCTAGCACAAGTATTGGGACTAGGGAATGCCATGTTATTTTAGCCTAAACAATCACTGATCCACCACCATGCTTCACTTTGGGCATGCAACAGTCTGGGCGGTATGTTTCTTTGAGGCTTCTCCACTCCGTAACTCTCCCGGATGTGGGAAAGACAGTGAAGGTGGACTCATCAGAGAACAATACATGTTTCACATTTTCCACAGCCCAAGATTTTCGCTGCTGGCACCATTGAAACCGACGTTTGGACTTGGCACGAGTGACCCAAGGTTTGGCTATAGCAGCCCAGCCATGTACATTGACCCTGTGGAGCTTCCGGAGAACAGTTTTGGTGGAAAGAGGAGAGTTAAGGCGCACGTTTAATTCTGCAGTGAGTTGGGCAGCTGTGGTATTATGATACCACCTGATATTGACATATAAAGTTTGAGCATCAGCCAATATCAATACTCAAAGCTTTAAACTTCTAAGCTTTAAAGTTAAAGCATTTACAAATATTGGAGAAAAATACACAGCGCAATACCTCAGCTTTGACGCACATACAAATATCACTCACACTACATATATAATAAAGAATAAATAGATTTGTATGTGTATTTATTTTAATCATTTCCTTTTTGTATTAAAATCCTGTATTGAGTTCTTTTTTTTTTTTGGTTCAGGACGGATATCATGGGTATCAGAGTGGTGCCATCTCTAATAGTGACATTTAATGTTGCGGAAGGTTCAAGAAACAACTTTGTTCCTTTTATCACTTGGATTGTAGCGGTTAAGTTATTTCCTTGAAGTTATAATAAATTTTTTTTAAAAAAAAACAGCTTGTAATGTCAAGAAACCAGAAATAGCAAAGCCCTTTCAAACACTGTATAATAAATTATCTCCTTACAGAACTCATCACTGTGTCAAAAATAATACAATAATCTTTCTTT
Organism: Dinotopterus cunningtoni; assembly: GCA_028565755.1. NCBI lineage: Eukaryota > Metazoa > Chordata > Actinopteri > Siluriformes > Clariidae > Dinotopterus > Dinotopterus cunningtoni. Next base: position 6,427,661 of record JAOTRS010000011.1, on the reverse strand, counting down.
TATATATCCATACATTTCTTAATAGTGTATAAAGAGGATTGGATTATTCACAGTGTCCAGCTGTTACTATAGAAACAATAAGCTAATAGAAAAAGCGCATTAAACCTGTGAGCTGAATTGAAATGCTTAAAAAATTTTTTTAAAAAACCCTTTAAATCTTTTAAACAGATTCAAGAATACAACAGCAAATTCGTAATGATTAATGAATTGATGATTATCCACTCCTTCTCTCCTCCTCATGAACAAGCTGAATGATTACATGTGCTCTTTAAATGTTGAGCTATTGACTCATAAGGGAAAGTTAACTTCAAATATTTACCTTGAATCTCCATCTCGTCACCACCACAAACTTGAGCGTATGATCCTTGCCTAGGATTTCTTCGTTGCATAAAATGTCCAGCTGCAAACAGAACGCACACAGACACACACACACAGACACACACACACCCACACAGACTAAAGCCACCAGGTAAGCAAAGCAGAGCGCAACAAGTGCGCACAGGAGCTCTGAATGAAGCCGACTACAAGCGAGCCTCATGCCAGATCATATTATACGAGCTACAAATACATCCTGAAAAGCAAACCACAATGAGGGATGTCTGCACCGCTACTGCATTAATACCAGATTTCAATAGGAGGACACATGAGTCTCGGAATGAAAAAGAGAATCCCATCTGATCTTAGTACACTCCCAGGCTTGGGGTTTTTTTTGTATCTTAAATCTGGCACCACAAGTGATATCAGAAATCCACAAGAAGTAGAAACAGATCGAGTTAAAAGCACGTTCCACAGGGAGATGGAAGGATTTGAATCTGGAGTTTAGACAAAAGCGTGAAGGAGGCTTTTGTGTATTTGTGCATCAACATGAAAATACACTGGAGATCAAATGCATCCATTTCCATTCCAGTGTACCCATAGTGAAACTGGGGCCATGCAGTGTGTGCGCGTGTGTGTGTGTGTGTGTGTGTGTGTGTGTGTGTGTGTGTGTGTGTGTGTGTGTGTGTGTGTGTAAATCAGAGCCAAAGAAGCGTATGATCCAGGCCCTGGAAAACACTGAAGTACGGTATACCCACAGCACCCCCTGCTGGTAGCGCCAGCAAGCAGAAGGACGCCCTGCTTTCCACCAGTATAGGGGTAGACCATCACCATCATGCTATCATTTCACTCAAGAACGGCTGAAAACATCACAGCAATCATGAAGGGTTGGAAAGCTTCACATCCTTTATTCTCTATTGTTCCATTAACTTTCTTTGGTCCATTGTGTGGTTGGGTAAATTGTAGCACCAGCTCGTGCTATTTTTGGCGTTCGTTATGATTGCCAGCATCCGTGACTAGATGCTCAGTAGAGAACAAAAGACATCTGACAGCTATATTGTGGCAAGAGAGGCTCAGACGGTGCCGGGTGGCAGAAGCCCACCCACAGACTTCGTCAACGAGGAAAACGGGTGAAGAGAGATAATGATTAGCCGTGTTCCAAAGTTGACCGTAAAAAAAGAGAAAAAAATCATGCAGCAGAGCTCTTGACAGGCGGCGCAATGCTTGATGGAAAGCAAGTGATATTACAAGAGCTTGTGTTGCCCTGAAAATACAGTGGTAGTGTGAACGAGCTCACATATGCTGCACTGTGACTCAATAAGAAAGAGTGACAGAGAGAGGAGACAGATCCTGAGAGGAATACGAGGGTGAGTCAAAAGTTATCCACACTCTGGCTGTGGAATTTTAGACATTTTCAATACACTTGGTCCAGCTGTGAACAGGCTTTCGTATTCCCTCATTAAAAACGTTTTAGTCTGAGCTGCGAGCTACAAATGCACCGCTGTCTTCACTTCTTCATCAGAAGTGAATCTTCACCTTCAGGAAACCAAAAAGCAGAGTTTAAGTCTGATGGAGCAAGATCAGGACTATAGGGAGGATGCATTAACACCTGGGAACAAAGTTTTTGCAGAGTGTTGACAGAAGAGTGGGAACGTGCATCGTCATGCAAAGTCACAACACCCCTGGATAGCATGGACTGCTTTAATCCGAAGTTTAGGCTTCAGCTCTTCAATAAGCATCTCAGTGTAACGAGCACTGTTGATTGTTTAACCTTTTCTCCTGATAACGTTCCACTACTGGCCCTTGAGAATCCTAGAAAACTGTAAGCTGATGGTTGACATTTGACCTTTTTCTTGGTCAGCGATTGAGGATGTTTTCGTTCCATACTCTGCCGTTTAATCTCTTGCTCGTAGTGATGAATACATGCCTCATCACGCTGGTCTTCTTTCGTGCAAATCACAAATGTTATCATCGCAGTTACTAGCCTTGATGAGACCGTATCCTTGAATGGAAAGCGCTGATATGACACCACGGCCAACTGAAGTTTTAATATAACCGGAGTGCAGATTATTTTTGACTCGCCACCGTAGCAGCAAATTCAAAATGCAAATTTCATGTCTACTTTAAACCCCAGGACTCTGCAGAGCAGGTTGTTCCTGATTAGAGATGGAAATATAATTTTGCTGTGTGGAGGAAAATCCCTTTCAAAGATTCCTGTAGGATCTTAGACGAGTCCATCAGGTCTATTCAATATATAATCAGAATATGTTCCACCACTACGTACAGTAGGAACACACTGGTTAAAGGAAAGCGACTGATTTGTGAACGCTGAACTAGAGAGAGAGATCGAGAGGGAAGTCCGTGGCGTGTAATGTGTTATTTGGACTGACCTCGTTGAAAGATGTCAAGTTGAGCTTCTTGGCGATGAATTTTTTAAGATGAAGAACGGTAGCCTGGGCTGAGCAGCGGATCCACTTCCGCTTGAGTCCACGAAGCTTACTGCTGTTGCACTCCAGACAGATGCTCACCTGAGACAGAGAGAGAAAGAGAGAGAGAGAGAGAGAGAGAGAGGTAGCTTATTAAGACAGAACAGTAATACAAGAAAATGCTGTCTTTCAATCATTCTCAGTTGATTGTCCTGTTGCAGTGGATCTGAATACTGGGAGCACTGGGGGCGAGGCAGGAATACACCATGAATGGGATTCTTCTTCATCGCGTTGCAACACAAACACAGAATACCTTCAAAACTTTGGGTGATACGGAATTCCAATCCACAATGTTTCTGAGAGGTGCAGCGAAAACCAGGACACTGGGAGAAACCCACACTGGCATGGAGGAAACACAAAATTCCAGGATCAAACTAGGTTCCCTACACCATTGAGACACTCGGCATTGGATGCAATTAAAGGGAGGAAAGCTGAGGGGAGAAAGGTCCTAATGTTTTTTTCCTGTGAAGAATGAGATATCACATGGCGTGACACACACACACACACACACACACACACACACACACACACACACACAAACACTAACATGGTTCTATACCATTTGATAAAAAATAACTTCCCAAACAAAACCAGGTGCTCTGGGAGCTCAGTCATTGTCTTGAGCCAGGCTGCAGTTTCTCTGTGTGTGTGTGTGTGTGTGTGTGTGTGTGTGTGCGTGTGCGTGTGTGTGTGCGTGTGTGTGTGCGTGTGTGAATGATGGCCCAGATTTAGGCCCAGCTCAATTTGGGCTCGGCTCCTCCAACAGCCAACGCTAATGAAGAAGGATGGCGCTCCTGCGTCTAAAAAGCCCCGTGGACACACAGAGCAAAGACACACACACACATAGTCCTGGGCTGTGTTTATGGATGCTAAACACACCTCGATCTGAAGGGCAAACAGTGTGAGAGTGCTGCTGTAATCCCTAGTGAAAACCGCGTGGAAGAACACAGCAGCCAGCCAAAACAAGACAGCGCTGAAGCCAACAGGCCAGAGTCGAGCAGCGGGGACCTGCGCCATTTGTGTGACACAAACTGAAATATGACTCTGTGTATAACTATACGAGCGTACGTGTGTATCATTACTGGGTCATTACCGCATAGGCGGGCCCGTTATAATCGACCCGAATAGTGACACAAATGACTAATGCAGTTCGAGCTCAAGCCAATTACACCTCGAGATGAAAGCGAGAGAGACACGCGATGCGCACATCTAACCGCAGCTAGAAAAACAAAACTCTTCCCCGGTGTCTCAGATCGTCTAATTATCATAGCCCAGAGTCTCAAAGGCATCTGACATGTGCACTCTTGTAGTGAACCGTACTCTTGTTTACAGAGACACAATATACAGCTCAAAGATTGAGACGTAGCTCTGTTTTTTTTCCAGAGGCTGTTCATTTCACAGATGTTTATTAACCGCATAAGTATACGACACTATTCAACTGCTACTTCTCTGCCATCTCATAAAAAGGTGTTTTCCGGGGGAAAAAAGGAAATGCAAATTGAAGGAGAAATGAGGTTAGAAAGTGCCGATTTGTCATTCGGAATAATATTCTGCGTTACCATTATGCCATCAAATGTGTAAACAGATACTAAAATCCGAATAAAACTGAAATTAATCTCTGTAGCATATGCTTAAGAACATCATTCCTTCATCCATCATCAGAAATTGTTGTGTTACTGAGCGCCTACGCCGTAGAGGCACATTGGATGAAATGCCAGTCTGTCACAGATTTACATTCAGAGGTACAGTATAACCTATTCACATTCATTCACATTTTCAGCAAGACTTAACCCAGCCGTCATTTCTTCATATTTTGCTTCTAAAGAGTCAACACAAATTTAGCAAATTTAGCAAATGGTCATGGTGGCTTAATACACCATGGACAAGGTGAGAATCCATTGCATGACACTCATTCGTACACTACGGGCAATTTGGGAACGCCAATGGGAGGCATTGTGGGAGGAAACGGACCACCCAGAGGAAATCCATGCGCACAGACACAAAGCGGGAATCGAACCCTTGGCCCTGGAGGTGCGAGGCAACAGTGCTAACCGCAGTGTGTGAATGAGTGTGTGATTATGGGCATGTATGTCCTGCAGTGGATTGGCACCCTGACCAGGGTGTACTCTGCCCTGCGCCAAAGTTTTCCAGGATAAGCTCCAAGCCTCCATGATACTGTCCAGGATAAGCGATATAGAAGAATGATATATACATATATACAGTACTGTGCAAAAGTCTTAGGCACTATATTATATGCTGTACCAATTTTGTTCTATATGTTTATCATGTCTGCATAATTATGTACAAAATCATTCAGTATTTCCATATATAACTTAGAAATGAATAAATAAATAAAGAATATATGCATGGCTGTAAAGAAAAATATATATAATGAGATAAAAATGTAAGTCGCTCTGGATAAGAGCGTCTGCCAAATGCCTAAATGTAAATGTTAATATAGTACAAGACAGACCAGTTTTTAGATGGAAACAAAGAATCTAATGTACGCTCCTGGGATTTTCATAAAAATAGAAAGAAGCGAGTGTGACAAAGTTACCAGTAGAACTCATATTCTCCAGCATGCTCAGTAAAACCTAACAGCTGTTTTCTTATAAAACTGCACAAATCTGTGTCTAAA
>JAOTRS010000011.1:6403062-6414455 GCA_028565755.1 Dinotopterus cunningtoni | reverse complement strand
CTCTCTCTTACACACACACACTCTCTTACACACACACACACTCTCTCTCTTACACACACACACACACACACACACACTCTCTCTTACACACACACACACACACACACACTCTCTCTCTTACACACACACACACACACACACACACTCTCTTTTACACACACACACACACACACTCTCTTACACACACACACTTTCTCTTACACACACACACACACACTCTTACACACACACACACACACTCTCTCTCTTACACACACACACACACATAGACACACTCTCTTTTACACACACACTCTTACACACACACACACACTCTCTCTTTTACACACACACACTCTCTTACACACACACACACACACACACACTCTCTTACACACACACACACACACACACACCCACTCAATCACCCACTCAATCACCCACTCGCCGTCAGATTCACTCACTCAGTCCAAGTCATGCTTAGCCACTCATTCAGAGTCTTGGTATCACTCAGTCGCCCACTCAGAGTCTCATTCTCACTCGCCCACTCACTCGCCCACTCATTCAGAGTCTTATTCAGAGTCTCATTCTTGGTCTCACTTACTAGCAGTCTCAAATCACTCGCGGTCTCACTTACTACGGGCAATTTGGAAACCAAGTTTTTGGAAGAAACTAGCACACTTGGGGGAAACCTACCAAACACATGCAGAACAAGCAAACCCATGCATGCCGACCAGAGGCGAGATTCAAAATCCCAATCACAGATTAATAATAATAAGAAGAAGAAGAAGAAGAATGCCTGACCTGTAATGACACATTTAAAAGTATAAATGCATGATTAAAAAATAAGAAGTAATAAACAAAGAGAAAATTGCTAAGCAAACAGAAAAAGTGACTGTGTGAGTTGTTCCTACAGAAGCAGTAGCATACTAAAAAAGTACATTAAAATAAACATACAGGAATTAATTTTCCTTACAATTATTAACTATTAAAAAGCTGCATTAATTTTGATTATCATTTTAGTCATTATAAAGTATTAAACTTTAGTATCAGTCTAATTTCCAAAGATGTGAATGTGCACCAACGCACTGAAATCCCAGCATTATGTGATGTGACAGAGCTGCTTTTTAGCCTCTGCTTGTCCCTGCATTTGTTGGTTCTCTGGGGACACAGGTGCTGAGCCTGTGATGATGGAACCTGATACTGGCTTGTTCCTCTGAGAGCCAGTTACCATGTCAGAAAGCCTTAGGGCTCAGTGTCCCTCGGGCCTGCCGTAAGAACAGCCAGCGCTATCTGCTTGGCTTTTTCGCTATATATATGTCTCTACGTTTCAAGACAGGGGCGTAGAGACATATATATGTGTAGTGGTTAGCACTGTCGCCTTGCACCTCCAGGGTCCGGGTTTAATTCCCGGCCAGGCTCGATTCCTGTCTCTGTGTGCATGGAGTTTGCATGTTCTCTCCGTGCTTGGTGGGTTTCCTCCGGGTACTCCGGTTTCCTCCCACAGTCCAAAGATATGCAGGTTAGGCTAATTGGTGTTCCCAAATTGCCCGTAATGTGTGAATGGGTGTGTGAGTGTGATGGATTGGCACCCTGTCCAGGGTGTACCCTGCCTCGTGCCCTAAGCCTCCTGGGATAGGCTCCAGACCCCCCACAACTCTGAATACAGGATAAAGCGGTATAGAAGACGAGTGAGTGAGTTTCCAGACAGGAAAATATCTAATCTTGCATCAGCACTGTGAGCTGCGAGTGAGTCAGCGTACACAAGTTTGTTAGTACATAGAATATAAACCACACAACCACACACTGGTGTGCATATCATCCCAGATCAGACATGACAGACACAATCAGAGCATTGTGACTGCAGGGTAAATGAATCATGTTTCTTTTACAGCCAGCTTTGTTAAACGCTTCATATGTGGGCAGGAGTGAGTCGTGAGCCTTTTTTATGCGCAATAACAACATCTTCTGCATAAACACTATATATACACACACATGTGCGCACCTTTTATTATTTTTTTTCATTTAGATTTGTAGCTCGTTGTGAATATTCAGCACCCTTTGTAAGCTTTTAGAGAGATTACAGGGCATATCAAAGCATCCAATCAAGACAGCATCAGCGTAGTACTACCATGTTATGCACTTCAAGAACACAAAATGCAGACTCATACCAAGGGCGGGTCACAGCTAAGAGCACATTGTGTCTCGTTGGCCCCCTGCTGGGCTGTTACGGACATTACATGGAGCATAGTGCATGTCTGTGCATGTCTATATGTGTACACTGAGTCAAACCTGGCTATTGCAGCACACTGGGGAAAAACAAGCCCAATTAGCGAGCACTGTCGCACCCCGCAGCGGCCGCAGAGAGGCCTAGGGATGAGAAAGGGGCTGGCATTTAAAGAGATGATCAACAGACTGTGGATATACTATAAATATGTTTGTCAGTTCAGCTTCGGTGAGATGCGGCGGGTGTAAACACACAGAGATTTGCTTGTTAGTGATTAAACAGCACAGGTGTATAACACGGAAAATAAATTCTAATTAATTATCTATAAGCACGAAAGGCACTTCACTGTAAAGGGTAGTGATACGCAGGCTTCAAAAAAGCAAAAAACCTTAGTTGGGTTTTTATCAGGCCGCAGATCTGAACCTGTGGTGCACTGGGACAGGATGGTAAATATTTAATGTCTTTAATATTTAATACACTGCAGAATTAGGAGGAACACTGAAGATCATCCAAGTACAAGCATAAATAGTTGTATTAGTGCTCTTAATGCTGCACTCTTAATGCTCCCATTGCCTTTGGGTGACAAAGAGACTCTTTATCTTTAAATGATCCTGAATTGAACATTTCATAGCTTTGATGCAAATCAAATGTAGAACTGAGATGAACTAGCACCATCTTATTAAGGTCTTCAACTTAGTAATGAGTAGTAAGTAGTAATTTTACTCTTCGAGCATGTCCAGAAGTAGTATGTGACAAAGTACATTAATTTGTTACTGTAATTAAGTACAGTTTTCACATACAGTGGAACCTCGGCATAAGAATGCCCTCCCCTATGAATGCTCGTCTTAAGAAGTGAAATTTTGCAAGAAATTTGCACCGGCATGCAAAGCATTTTTGGCATACGGATAAACGAACGAACAAACCGAACTGAGTTGCGCCAAGTAAATGACTGTTTTTTTTTTTTTTGTCAGCAAAAGCTGTTTCGAAAGAGTCAACTCACAGCGTGACACGTAGCGCTTTTTTTGTGATACTGGTAATATGTTTGGGTGACTGGAACAGATTATCTGCATTTACATCATTTCTTAGGGGAAAATGTGTATCGCAATACGAATTTTCACCTTAAGAGCTTGCCTCCTACTTAATTAAATTTGTATGCCGAGGTTACGCTGTATGTGGCGTAACACACTCGGAGGACTATCCGCTCCTTCCGCTTGCATGAGCTCACAGACACCCATGATTTCCTGTAGAGCCGTGATTAATGTAAGAGCACTAACTGCCTCCCATCCCACCCCCTGCTGCGAGGGGCTACAGCATCACCAGGGAATCGAACTAGCGATCTCCAGGCGATAGGGCGAGAACTTTAGTAAACACTTTTACTTATACATCCTACAGTAAATATTTGTACTTTCTACTTCACTACATTTGTGCAGTGTAGCGCTGTGTTACATAACCACAGTGATGTGTAGTATTTGAGGCGGTAATATCTGCGCCTGCTGACTTCAATAACTCTTTTGATTGTGTAAAGATGCTTTGTGACAATGTCAATTGTAAAAAGCGCTATACAAATAAGATTCAACTGAATTGATGACTATTATATGTAATAGTGTGATTAGCCTTTCCATCGTGAAATCTTGTAGCAGGTGTAAAATCAGAAACAGAGATAGTTTCACAAAGTCACAAAAAGTTTGAAAGTTAAGTATGTTTGTTCTTTTTTCAAATCACATCTACACATGCTCTTTAACTGTTTCACATTTTGTGAATTTAGCATAAAATATAATGAAGAGCAGTATAAGGTGTCAAAAATTTAACATTGAAAAAAAAAAAAAAAAACAAGAAAACCCGAACAAACCAGCTGTGCAGTTTTCTTAAATGTTCCCCTGTACAACCATCATGGTCCAGAGGATGACAAAAACAGCAGCAGTACTAAACTGCATATGCAATAAAAAAATATATATATATATCAAAATGTACCACAAAATGAACATCACTGCTTGGTCAGAATTCTCACGCAGGGGCCCATTAATCATGACTTTCACTGCCCACGCAAACATTTAGCAACGTGGGCTCTAAAAGTAGCACGATTTATTCCCGCTGCAACACTTACGGTTGTAATGATGCAGGGGTTTTCATCATCATGTCTGAAAAGTGCAGACGGTGAGAGAGACACGGAGTGAGACAGAGAGAAAGGGCAGAAGATCAGGCCAGAAGGATTACACCCACTCTTAGCTTTTTATACGCGTTCTATTGCACATCACTTCCACCAAAGTGCTAAGCTAACAGCACGGAGGATGTAGCCTGACACAGCTGAGAACATGACTCCCTACAATGCTGTGATGAGCTGTCAGAGTCATCTGCATGCTGTGTGTGTGTGTGTCGGTCGTGTCTGGTTGCTGCAGTACATTCTCACCCGATATACTGCAGTGGGTGGCTCTGGTGAATGACAATCCTACACGTGGGGCATGTGTTGTTCTCCTCCAGATATTTCACTAAACAGCTCCTGCAGACTGCATACACACACACACACACACACACACAAACACACAATATCATTAGATGTTTAGATGTACTAATATTCTGCATGTGTGTAAAGGAATGTGAGGATGACAGAAAAGTGTGCAGCTTCGTATGTTGTATTAACCGATTTTCTTTTGAGAGCCTGAAACAAACAAACAAATAAATAAATAAATAAATAAATAAATGAAAATGAGACATGACATGCAACGGTTATTTCTTTTCCTCCCACAGTGAAACGCAGCCCAACAGCGTCTGTGCCTGTTATAGTCATAAGTGGCACAAGGGCCCCCTCTACTGTTTACTACTGCAATGAATGAAAAGTTAAAAAGCTGACTAAATTAAGAAAAAAATACTCCGATAGGACTTTGGACTTTGTATGTCCCTCACTGTCAAAACAGACTCGACTACAGTTTAATAGGTGCACTATTACCCCATAAGTCCCCTTACTAGCCATTTTATATAGATATAAACCAACCTATATACAGTATATTATGCACTTTAGCACCGACCTTGACAAATTATGTCATGTCCTTTTAAGTGTTCAGTTTAGCTTTTTTCATGCACACTGTACGCACATCTTTGGCTAGTCTCTTATCGGTGTTGTTAAATCATCATTAGATGGTTTACAGACCAAAGAGAGGTTTACAAAGGTTTTAGGTCAATTCTTTACCCTAAGTATGTTCCACCTCAATACAGCATGGTTCCTACGAACATTCCTACAAATAGGTTTGTATCCGAGCCTCCAATAACAAAAGTGGACTCCGTCCTAACTTAAACACCTCGTCTGTTATACTGAACATACAGCATCCTAACACACTGGATGACTGTAGATCAGCTCCTGCTAACTGAAATCTAGCTCATCAACAGGGATGAGTTCGCGGTTGAGTCCGGTTCCTCTCAAGGTTTCTTTCTATTGTTCCCATCGCCGTCGGCTTGCTCATCACAGACAATCTGATCGTTGTGATTTAGAAAACATTTCATATTCTTTTCCTTAATTTTCTGTTTGATTCTTTGTGAAAATGACCATTGTTAAAAGCGGTAGCGGCCAAAACACAGTATTGGTGCCGATTTTTTTAAAAAAAAATTTATGTTATACATATAATACAGGAAAATGTGCGTGTGCCAAAGAAGCTACTTCTAAAGTTTATGCATTGCTTCCCTAAAAATTTCATGTTGCAAACTTCAGCCATTTTGGAGAGATGATTTTATACGTGTCCCATTTCTCAGCATTATACTGTCTCGCCTCAAACAACAATCATTTAAAAATGCTAATTATTCATATTTCTTTAAGTATTGATACTCTAATTGGTACAAGCTTTTAGAAACATATGACATGTAAAAACTGTTGCTTAGATTTGTTTTGACTTAAAAAGCAAAAAATCTGTAGTGTCCGTAACCATGTCATATTCATGTTGCAATATATTCAATTTTGCAATTCACAAGAATTCACTGTTTCAGGTCTTTTCACGTGAAATCTAAATTGCCCGAAAACCCTGGATATGAAGTAAACCATGGATATAAAATGTAGTGCTGTTGATAAATAACACTCTCACACAGACAAGGCTTTAATCGCAAAAACTGAGGACAATATCGAAAGTGTGTGCGTGTGTGTGTGAGTGTGTTTGTGCATACTCACAGGTGTGTAAGCACTCAGTGACAGTGGTGGCATCGATCAGGTACCCCTCACACAGGCGACATGTAATGTGGGCATTAATGTCCCACAGTTTGATCTTCCGTGTGAGCATCTCGGGGTTCTGAAGAGGAAAAAAAAAAAAAAGAGTAATGTGTGACACGCAGTGTGTAACAGATTTATCCTGCATTCAGATCAACACCTGCGTTCTGTTTTTGTTACTTTTAAATATCAATAAAAAACAAATCTATTTTAAGGGTAATATGGGTGCAATAAGTAATAACTTAGCAAACTGAATGTTTAAATTTAATCGCATTCTGCTTGCTTTTCTCAGAAAGACCACAAGGCACACGTAGTCAGACACACATCCGTGTCCAGAAACGCCTACAGAAAGGCAAACCATCTCAACGCTTCCTCTTTCTATTAGCACCCTGTTCTTTATATTCAGTAATTAAACTGATGCCAGGAATTGATCCAATTTTGACAATACCTGTACAATAACACAATCCATGCCAGCTTCAGAGTCTACGCTATACTGATCATCACACACATGATAGTGGCATCGTTTAAAATTGATTTGGTCCGGTAAAAAAAAACAAAAAAAAAAAAAACACACCCCCGACTCATGGAGAATAATGAAATAAAATTTGTTTAATCAAATACATTTTGAAAAAGACAAACTGATTATGTAACTCTATGTGTTTTCTCTATTCTTTCTATTCTTGTATCTTATATTAACTTATTCTCTTACATCTTTTTTGCATACTGCTCTTTTTACTTTACCTTTTACGCTTCTTTCATCAGCAGCCATAAGCTGATTTACATTTTTTTTAATTATCAAGCATACTAAATAAAACCATTAATATGAGATGGTGGTGTTATAGCTAAACAAAGTCTGGCTCACTTTATTATATTACATACTGTAGCATAACAGCCAGATTGTATCTCACCTTTTTTAACTGAACGATAAAAATTAAACTGTAAATTGATGAAGCTTACTGAGATTACATTTTTGCCCAAAACCTGACATTTATTTAATTCATTGGAGCTTTTATATCGATTCCCTCTTCCCTGTAAATATGTCTCTCAAAAGAAACTTCTTAAGCTTGCATATTCAATTTAATTTTACTCGATATAGTTTTTTTTATTACTTCATTTTATAGTTACTGATAGGCTTTATATGCTTTCACGGTATTCCATAAGGTGTCTTTGAATGCTTTAAAAGGTGCCAATAAATAAAATGCATTATTATTATTAATATTATTACTCTTATTATTACTTTTATTATTACTGTTATTAGTAGTGGTATTTTTCTAATTATTATTTTATTTATCTACACTTTTCAGCGTATGATTCCCTCCAAAAGACACATGTTTATGACCTGCTGCTCACAGTCACACAATGTGATGGCAAACTAACACTTCCCTTCACTATGCCAGGATATAACCAGCCCTGGATTTGGATTGAGCCTCCTTACATGTTTTTGTTTCCGTCTCGATGTCTTATTCGGGACATCTTGGAAAGCATTCTGACCGAGTGAAACACGGAGGGAATTAACTGCCCGTCTCGCTCATGCATTTAGTGCTAATAGACACCGATAGATCATTCTACACCAGTGCATTAAAAAAAAAAAACATGGTTGTGTGTGTTGGTGTAAGCTTACCCCTAATGCTGCCATGAATCTACTGCAGTCAGAGAGGCAGCCAGGCCAGCATTAGCTGTGCATCATGGACGACTGCTCACACACCTACAGAAGAAACACACCAAAGAAATTAAGTAAAGGAGAAGGAGTAAATACATTGGTTGTGTATCTTATTTAAGAATGATTTCACATCTGAGAATGATCATTCCGAGCTCAGCGTACAGCCTGGGAGTCTACATCGATTTACCGAACAGCATCTGCAGCTTCATTTCCATATAAGAGTAAAAATTCAGAGAGATCTACTCAAACAGTAGTCTTACGACATGTCACATAGCTGATAGGACAGCTGACTGTTCTGATTTGATATACAGTTGATATTTCATCAACTGTTCTAGTGAACTTTTAGCATATCGAATCTTATATCATATCATACTGCTGTAATATTCTTGCTTCTGATCAGTCAAGCCGTGAGGATTAATTTTCTATGAGGACGAGTCAAATAAAAAAACCCTTATGGTTGGATTTTTTTCATGGTTTAGTGCAAATTGGTGCCAAAGTTCCTTGGTGTCAATTGGCAAAAGACTAACTTCACCTCCATCGTTGATTCTCCTTCAATTTTGCACACACACGCACGCACCACAAAAAAGCCAGTTCCCCTGAGTGCAAACAATTGCAGAAGATTGATCAAACAATTTTTGGAGCCATAAAAGTTGGCTTAAGACCTGACACAAAACTGAAAACCCCATAGAATTGAAATTACTTTACACTCTACCGGCTTTGCGAAAAGCTGCCATCCTGAACCCAATTTTTGGAATACAAACACTAAACTTAACACACTGCACAAATAAAGCCTAGGATGAAATGTGGCGGCGGCACTGTAGCTTAATGGTTAGCACTGTCGGCTTGAACCTCCAGGGTCCGGGTTCGATTCCCACCTCAGGGTCTGTTTGCATGGAGTTCTCCCTGGGCTTGGTGGGTTTCTCTGGGTACTCCGGTTTCCTCTCACATTCCACAGACATGCAGGTTAGGCTAAATGGCGTTCCAAAATTGTACCAATCCTGTGTGAATGAGTGTGTGATTGTGTGTATGTGTATGTGCCCTGAGCAGAGTGGCTCCAGGCCACCCACGACACAGAATAAAGCGGTATAGACATGGAGGGAGTGAGTGAGGTTCCTGATATATCCAGCCAAAAATCATCATTCACTTTCTCTTCATGTGAGTGAGAATATCAGGTTACATTCTCTATGTGAGTCAGCCATGCTAAACCACACCAGCTCCACTCACACACACACACAATAGGTAAATGGTCATATCTCAGGAACCGTGTGGCCTAGAAAAAAATGCTTTTTAATGTTTTGCCCAGGAAAACTGTTGAACTCTATAACATCGGGAAAGCGCTGTAACTTAATCCTTTTCTGAACTGAAGTTTTTGTATTTTGTCTTGGTAAAATGTCGAGCAACACTGTCGCCTTGCACCTCCAGGGTCCGGGTTCGATTCCCGGCCAGGTCCGATTCCTGTCTCTGTGTGCATGGAGTTTGCATGTTCTCCCCGTGCTCGGTGGGTTTCCTCCGGGTACTCCGGTTTCCTCCCACAGTCCAAAGTCATGCAGGTTAGGCTAATTGCCGTTCCCAAATTGCCTGTAGTGTGTGAATGAGTGTGTGAGTGTGTGTATGTCTGTGTGCCCTGCGATGGATTGTCACCCTGTCCAGGGTGTCCCCCGCCTCGTGTCCTAAGTCTCCTGGGATAGGTTCCAGGCCCCCCACGACCCTGAATACAGGATTAAGCGGTATAGACGATGAGTGAGTGAGTGAGTGAGTGAGTGAGTGAGTAAAAATGTCATGCTACGTTTTTGCCGTATTAACCTCAAAGTACAACGAAACAACGTTACATGTGATGAAAATGAATAGAACATATATGCCATTCGCAAATTTATAAAAACAATTCGTTGCAGTGAATGGAATGGAATATAACTATTATTAAAGATGCAATTGGAAAATAATCGACCTGGTCAACAAATCATTTCCTATATAAGAACGTCCTGTAGGGTTTAAACCCCCTTTCACAGTGCTTAGGAAAAAAAATTCTAGCCAAAAATTTCATAACACCTATGATCATTTCTGCGCACACCAGAAATCATTTTATATCCCACAGCAAAGATCCATACCATCAATAAGACAGTGCTTCATGGGTACAGATTTTGGAAGTTAGACACACAGTTATTCAACAGACCTCCATTAGAAACCTGCACACACGCACAGACACACATACAGGCATTTACTGAAGCCTAATGAGAAGAATTTCATTACACTTGTATGTCTTTCACACTGCTCACTCCTACAGAGGAATAGTCAGCCACTGGGCCATGTAACAACACACACACACACACACACACACACAAAATGGCAATGCTGAAAATACTTAAGATATACTCCCTACACACAGAATAAAGCACGCTTTCTGTTTAGCTTTGAGCATCTTAGAGTCCTGGCCAAGAGAATAATCCAGTCACCAATAGTGTTTCCATCTGCTCACTGGTCTGTGAAATAACTTCCCTTAGGTTACATAGAGCAGCACAATGTGACTAGCGGCATGTTGCTCTGCTAATGTGGTACATCCAGAGGACTTTCCCTTCTCACAACTGTTACACAAAAAGCGATAAACCAGAGGACTCCCTGATGTTGTTAGACTACCGCAGTACAATTTATTCACTAAGTAACAGAGAGCAGTGGAAGCAGACGAGGCCGAATGTAATGCAGAAGGGATTTTTCTTTCAGCTGTGTGTGTGTAGTGTGCTCTTTGAATAACTGGAATAAAACTGCACGTTTAAATGATTTGAGAAAACTACACAGACTTACAGAACGAACAAATTTTATACAAACCGCACAACAACAAAAAATTATCTTTCATAACGCTTACTATTCATAAAGAATTATTAATCATATCACTTATTATCAAGAAATATATTTAATACGGTTGACAGAGGATGTCACATTCGTCCACAAAAGACCTAGTGCAGCTGAAGGAACATTTCTGCACTCTCAAACAGGACAATAGTTTTGGGAAGGGATTATTATTTTTTATTTTTTCCCCAGACAACCGCAAGCAGTCATGCACATCAGCATTACTACTATCGATATGAAACCTGCTGGCTGATACTGAAACCTGACCCTTTAAAATACAACTGAACCAAAAATACACCCACACCGTTACTGAAACCTCCGCAGTTCTGATTCCATTATATTTTTTTTTTATATATTTTATGAATTTACACCGCATTTACACTCAAGGTTAAAAGACATTTATTTACAAAACATATACGGTTGGTATATATACTGAACAAAAATATAAACGCAACACTTTTGTTTTTGCTCCCATTTTTTATGAGATGAACTCAAAGATC
>JAOTRS010000011.1:6381874-6399188 GCA_028565755.1 Dinotopterus cunningtoni | reverse complement strand
TAACATATAGCATATTTTTTAAGATATTATCATGTATAGCCAGGCAATATCTTGATTCTCACCTTTTATCATCCACGATGTGAAATAGGAAGGGCGTTCAAGTCAAACCGGGACTTTTGATTGTGCAGAATAACAATGTAAAAAACTCCCTTTTTTCCTTTATATAATCCCCAGTGTTTCACTAGTGCTTAGATATCATTACGGAAGAAAGTTTTCTAAGTACACCAGAGCCATGATCTGACTGTCGCTTGATGTCTGAAACTTTTTTTATATATGTATGTATATTTTTTAAAAAGTTCTTGTAATGTGCGTGTGCTGGCTATTGATTCTGCATCAGTTTCCACAGACTGGTGTATCACTTAGACAAGTTGGCGACAAATGTTTCTTCGAATGTTTTATGGCTGTAAATGTTTGCGCCTAAGAGTCTTATCGCTGTTCTGTGCTTGAAGTTTCCTGTAAACGCATTCGCTGTTGTTAGTATTTCGGCTGCTCCCATCGAGGGGTCGCCACAGCGGACGATTCAATTCGCAGACAAGCTTGGCACACGTTTTACGCCAGATGCTCTTCCTGATGCAACCCTCCCATTTTATCTGTAAACACATTCATTCAAGAGAAATTTCAAATCCGAGTTTGACTTGAACACCCCTCGGACATCTCTGTAACGCTGTTTTGTTGAATGCACTATATGAAGAAAAATTACATTTTTCAAATGTTGCGTGAAAACGCACTTAAAGTTGCATATACAAATTTTCTCCTATTTAAATCCCTGTAACTTGGATAAAAATAAATGTAATGGAATATGATCCCTGACACCATCATCAACAGATTCGTGCCTACGTACTATGTTTTGTCCTCTCGCTATTTTAATAACTGCATTATTTTGTAGTCAATAAAAGAAATGTCTCATGATGATGGATGGAAATCCCTAAATCTATAGAGCACAGCAATAAAAATACAAAAACAAGAAGACTCGTAAAGAAAAGAAAAGAAAAAAAAAAAAGTCAAAACTCAAAACAATAGATGAAGGAAGTAAACTTTCACCATGACTTAGATTTCCTCACAGCACTCGCAGCAATTTCCCAAACTGTACCCTAGAGCTTCACAGCTGAGAGACTCTGACAAATTGCTAGCAGGCTTCAGACTTCATACCGCTGAGCCGAAAGCACAAAGGGCGAAATAGCAAGAAATGCGAGCGGACCTACAAGTGATTACTCGCCCTGGCAGTGATTAAATCAGCAAAGCACAAGATGCTAATACTTTCACCGACAACAACGGAGGCTGTTCCTTTACTCACAAAAGGTGTGAACAGTTAACCAATACGTAATGGGACCAGGATCTCATTTCTGCTTTTCACTTCTGCGCAAGAACTACAGTAATTTATCCCTAAAACAGGCCTTGACAGCTAAAAGTTAAGAGAGCTAGGCATCATAATTACGGCACATTTTCTCCAGAAGTTCGGCTCGGCTTAGCAAATTAACCGTCATCCTACATCTCACAGTTATTTCCAGTAGTAAGCAATCAGTATTAGGTGAGAATACCACTTAATTTAAACAGGTAGAGCTCTAACTAGTCCATGTACGTCATAGGATCATTTCGAATAATGTCTCTGGGAGAAATGACTGTATATGAGCAGTGAAGTGACTGGGGATGACTCCAATATCACGCTCATTTACTTGTACGTGTGCTTCTAAAAATGGAGAAAGGTACTCAAGAATGCGGCACAGCGAGGTGAGAGAAATGCGGAGAAAGTGTCATGACTGAGAGCACTCTGGGTCTGTGAGCACTGAGTTCGTGAGTGCACTTTTCTTTGCCCCAGGGTCCAAATCATGTGACTTAAAATCCAATTCATGGCACATATACACTGCGTGGGCAAAAAAAAAAAAAAAAAAAGTGTCACACTCGAAGATTTCTTTCCATTGCCTTTAGCTTTGATTACGGCACAGTTCATGTGTGAAAATGATTCCTCATGCTCTTTCACAGTGTAAGTCTGGGTATGCCCCTGGCATTAGGGAAGAAAATTCCATAGATGTGATAACCTGGTCATTCAGTGCATTCAAGTCGCCAGCTGACTTCATGTTATTGCCACTAGAGCTGCGCGATTCATCGTTATTATCGATTAATTCGAATTTATGGTTTATGTCGATGTTAAAAAATGAAAATCGATTTTACAGTTTCACTTTGGTAGGGCACCGCAAGCTTCTGTAGTTCTGCAATGCCCCCCTCTGTGACTCAGACGTGGGAAATACGAGATTTAACACGGCAGCGCGCTCTGATGAAACCAAAGAGCTTGTTTCCAACAGAGGCGCGGTTTCTTCAGTCGTAAAACGCCGGCTAAAAACCAGGTGAAAACAGCGACCACATTTCCCCACTGTATCCCATATGATAAGAGGGGCCTCAATGGAAAGATATTACTGATGTTGTGTCGTGTTATATCGCTAAGGACGTTATGCCCATATACACAGTTAAAAAAACATGTAAAATGCTGTCAGGCACCCGTTTGATTTTATTAAGCATATAAGTTGCATGTGGTTTACAAAATTGTTTAAGTGATTTAAAAAATAATTATATATATATATATATATACACTTCATTAACCCCAAAAAAGAGTTATGTATGTTGTACTGATTACTGTTGTCCTAAAATAACAAGAAAACCTGTTCGTGAAAGCAAGTTTGCACTTTTAATCCAAATAAGCAGTTCATGTTCGGTTATATCGTTTTGCTTAAATAAATAACTTTAATAAAAACTTCTACAGTCTGTTTTTTTTCCCCCATTTTTATTCATTTTAATGAAAATAATCATTTTAAAATCGAAAATCAAATTTGGTCTAAAAAAATCGGAGATTCAATTCATAGAGCATATCGCCCAGCTCTAATTTCCACATTACGTTGCTAAGACTAGATCTGAGCAACTAAAGCAGCCAGATCATAAGACTAACTCCAGAGGCTTGTGCAGTGGCCACATCGCTTCATGCCCTTCCCTTCTAACCCTGATGCACTCTGGAATAGGGTCAAATCTGGACTCATCAGACCACATGGACCTATCCCATTGCTCCAAGTCCAAATCTTTATGCTCCCTCACAAACTAAAGCCTTTTTTACTGATTATTCTCACAACAAGTGGTTTTCTAATGTCCATACAACTGCTTATTCCCAATCCTCTGAGTTCTCATCACAGTGTGGTGTAAAGTGTTTTAATGATCTTCATTCATGATTTTTTTCCCCACTAAATATCTTACACAAAGTTGTCGGTTCAGCACTATCCTTCCAGGTTCTAAAGAGATTTTAACCCAGTTCCATTAGGTTCAGATATCCTTAGTTGTTTTCTTTGCTTGATTTAGCCCAATAATTCAACTCTTCTGAAATGGTGATTTTATTATTTTTTGGGGGCCAGGACGTGTATATATTGATTACACTTGCTGAACTGCACACTCCTGAGCATCTCACAAGCACTATGGACAAAAAACCTTCCATGTCCATTTTTATTTGTTTTACTCACTGCCTTCTAATCACTTGGTTTGTCCCTACACAGTGTCTAACATACTGGTGCTGTACACACGACCCTAATGTTTGAGATTCAGTGATGGAAAATGCCGGGGATTTGTGTTCCAATATTGTTTGATAGTTTGCACTCAAACCTTTATATTTGTACAAAAGAATAAAAAACAAGTTGACTCACTTCGGTACGTGCACCCACAGTCATTAAAACTAACTCACTGTGACTCGTGCCTGCTCAGGGCTTTGCACTGCATCAACACACCAGACCTGCCTGGTTTTATTTCAATATTATTCTTGAGCGGTATTTTACGAAACCACCTGATAATTCCCAGAGAATCCTTTCTACTTTTACAGACAGGGTTTTACACACACACACACACACACACACACACACACACACACACACGTTCAGGCAGCTGCTAAGTTGATCTGACAGATACACTGACTGTTTGGCAGAAAAGCACTTTATATGATGGATCATCAGATGGAAAAGTGGTCACTGGTCACTCTAACCTACATGGTGAAGACGTCCTGATAATTACGTGAGACACTGACTTGGTGTAAGAGTGTGACTCCCTGAACAGAATGCGACTTGCATCCCACAGATTTATATTTACGGATACATAGTATGCAAAGGTAAAAGCCATTTTAAACTTATAGTGCGTGTCATTGATGGCATGTGCCTGTTCCAGATAAACAACTTATAGAAACATTAATAAACTTTTTTCTGATTTTTTTTTTCCCACTAATTTCATAGTGCCCAATTCTCACCCATCTATCAGGTCATTGATGGCAGCTACCAACCAGGGAGGGGTGCTTCCTGCGAGGAAATGAAGCCACTCCCGCAGCTGAAAGCGCTATCTGACCCTTCTGTGTGCATGAGCTCGTAGATGCCCATGATTAGCTACTGTCACCATGACGGAGTGTGAGCATGCCATCCCTAAACAGAGAGAGAGAGAGAGAGAGAAATCTAGCATAGCCAATCTGGCCTCTAGACTCAGCTGAAGCAAGACCCAGGAATCAAAAGCATGATCTCCAGATGACAGGACAAGAAAACAAAAAAAACAACTACACAATTTACCTATTGCATTCCACCATAACTAATTATTTGTCTTAAAACTAAAATCTTCTAAAATACTGCAAAAAGCAAATTAATTTTAAATTAACATGTGATTCCATTTAGGCAACCTTTTTTTATAAGCAGGTTATAAACAACTGTGCATTTTACTTTACGGTCATGCTTAGCTGGACACTTTCACTCCTGTACTATATTTGTTCACATCCTCGACAGGAAGTTGCATCAACTGAATTTCATGAAGATCATGACAAAAAGAAAATTTCATTCAGTCATTCATATTTCTTTATTTACAATGATGTATAAACTAAGAAATTATAATTTATTGAAAAATATAATTTGTTAACTTCTTTTCTTAGGGCCCTAAGATCGTTTTAGAGAACTTCACCCCAAAGTCTGGTTCATTATAAAGAGTGAAAACACAATCATTCCGCTCATAGGAACTGTGCCTGTGTCCTCTTGAAAAGGTGATCTCGGGAAAGATACATCATACTCAGGCACTGATCGAATCAAATATGGAACCAATCGCTCCACGTGTAGCACGTGCCAATCTCATCCTCGGACCTACACAGCTGTAGCTGATAGGGAAGGAAGGCACGCAAGAGCGTTACTCTTGACTTAAAAAATATATCAATAATATAAAGCATAGTGTGAAATTTAACAAATAGACCCGGTACTCTAAGGAAGTAAAAGTTTCTTAAAGAGAATCACTATTGGTGACGAGACATGGATTTATCACTACGAGTCTGAGAGTAAACAGCAAAGTATGGAATGGAAACATCCTCAATCGTCAAAAGTTTAAAAGTCAACCAAAAACAAAATGTTTTTTTTTTGCCCAGATTTTCTCCCTAATTTAGTCGTGTCCAATTCCTCCCCGTCACTAGGGGCGCTCCCACAATAAGGCTACTACCACTCAGTTGGAGGGGCCGAAGACTATCACGTTTCCTCCAAACCACGTGATGCCAGCCGACCGCATCTTTTCGAACTGTTGGGGGCGGCGTAACACACTCGTGAGCTCACAGACGCCCCTAATTGGCTGTAGCGCCATGCTTAATGTGGGAGCACTAAATACCTGACTACTAGTACTGGCCACTAACATGGCCAATCAGATCTCTCTTGGCCTCCGGCTGCGAGAGGTTACAGCATCACCCGGGAATCGAACTCGCGATGGAAATATTCACGAGGAAATATTACCGCTTGTTGACAGATGGAGAATGTGTATGGAAAAGCAATTAGATTATGTCTAAAAATGATATATTTGTCTTTTCTAAAAGTCCATTCAAATAAATTCTACTGTACAGCCAGAATGCGGATAATTTTTGACTCATCCTCATAGAACTTGACACCAAGGCCAAAGAGTCTAGTCTATCTTGTAATTAATTTGTTTGTCTTTAATAAGTATAAAATATACAACCTGAAAGAAAGAAAACAAACAAAAAAAAAAAAAACACCATTTGACCTTGCCATGTTTGGATCAGATCCAAAATCCAATCTTATCTGCTGGGTCTAATGATCGCGCTACACAAATCCTACAAACTTTCAACCTCGCTCGAGATATCGTGCTGTCAGGAAACTCACACGAGTGTAGGAGATCCACCATTTTCACACCATTTTTAAGAATAATCACTTTTGATAGATCATGAATGAAGTACAACAGGAAAATAATCAACGATGAGATGACGAGAGTGATTCCGCTTCACGCTGGGCGACCTCACACAACCCCAATGATTCTTTTCTCTAACAGCGTTCCTGTTCATCTTTTATCCCTGACTTACTGCATTTAAAAACACGCTTGCCTGATTCCCTCCCTGGATTATCGGCTTCGGTAAAATCCCATTTGGAGAAATTGCTGCATGCACCATATTTAAAATAATAATAATAATGGTGGATTAGAGAAAGATGCTGGCTTGGGATTTGGACAGACTTCTATTCAGGAGCACAGAAATCCTGCCTACTCAGCAGTGTCTAGTGTATGTCCCGACACATTTTTCATTTATTTTTTTTTTGCCCAATCTTAGCCCACGAACTAAAACTATAGGTTTAAAGCTGATAACACACACACCCTTAACCACACATATAGCACAAAGTGCACAAGCTCCATCTCTGCAGTTCAGCAACACTGAAGTGTAAATTGCAGCATGCAGGCTTGTGTGACTCAGGATATTAGAAATATCCCCACCTACATTTAGGTAGTGAGGGGGGAGGAAAAAAAAAAAAGCATACCAGAGGGAGATAATGAGCGAGCTGGCGGATCGTGGGTATGTCACGTTCAGGCACGTTGGAAGAGATCAATACAAGAAGCGTGACTTTGTTAGCAAGAATGGCTTATCACATAATTTAGCGGCTGTACACAGTGGCACACAGTGTGCATTCAGGAGATAAACAAACTGACACAGAGCTCTGTAAGCGATCCTGCTTCCGACATGCCGAAAAAACTAATAAACGGCTTGATCAACGCTTTCATTCAAAACGTTCGTGCATACAAAACGCAAGGCTTCCCAACACCTACACAAGCCACAGAGGGAGAGGAAGAGGCCCTCAACGGGAGGGCAACGCACAGCTCCATCAACTCACTACTAGATGGCACTCACTGACACTTTAGGTTTTTTGACGATATAATGAAATATTACTTTATTGAGCATTTCAAATAACATTAAACAGTGCGCTTTGAAGCTGTATGTTATCACATGACAGGAGTCTGATTCGACACTTAATAAAACTAAGGCTATTCAAGATCCACTCCAAAAAAAAAAAGGGAACTGACAGGGAATAAATAAGAAATAAAACAACAGGAAGTGCGGTTATACACGGATCAGCCATGACATTAACACCACCAGAAGGTGAACTGAATAACGCTGATTACTAATTCTATATCAGTAAACTGGTGACAGGGTCATGGGCAGACGAGGCTCATCCTTGCCTGTGGGAACCAAAGCACAACCTGTCTGGTCCAATTCCATAAAAAAGCAGCACAAATTGCTAAAAGAAATGTCAATAGTAGCCAAGACAGAAAAAGGTATCAGAACACCCAGTGCCAAGTATGGAGATCAGCCTGGCAAGTGTTGTTGCCAAACTCCCATGCTTCCATGGAACACACCAGACAAACAAGTCTGATCAACTGAGGCCCCACCCTGAAACCCACATCATCCAAAGGATCCGCCACTAACGTCCCAGTGCCAGACACCAAATCACATCCCGCAGAGATCATCTGCACTCATGGATCATCTAGCCTCAGGGAGGGGCCTATTAGGGTTTTAATATCATGGCTGATCTGTGTATGTTCCCGCAGCTATAAACATTTCTTCCCTTGTTTTCTCTTATAAAACAGGATAAATTGCAGATTGCGCATCATCCATCCTGAAGACTCTCAAAGCCATGGTGGAAGGGTTACAGGAACAGCATTACTGTTACAAAAGTACTGGCACTGGAGACTCCTCCCGGAGTCAAATTTTTCACGAATTTGTTGATACTACAGAAACGTGATGGTGCGTGACGTTCCAACTTGTAATTCCTTGTTTGCAACCAGTAAAAGCCACCAAAAATGCCCCGAGCCCCATCACCCACCCCTACCCCCACCACTACTACTACCACCCACTCAACAGGAAATTTCAATTGCCCAAGCGGTTTCTTTCCCGTTAAACAAGTGAAGTCAATTCAAAATGGCTTTACACATGATATAACAGTTCCATTTTCGACTTTTTAAATGAGTTTATGGCAGTATTCACATTAGATCAGATAATAATAATAATAAAAGTCAGTGCTCAGTTAAATCTAAAAGGTTATTCGGCCGGCTTGTTGCTAAGCTACATGGTATCGTCTGTTGTTGCTGTGCTGCAATTTCTGTCCAAAATGTTGCATGAATGTTTAAAGTTCAGCATAATCCGAACGCTCAAGCCCATAACTATACAAATGCAATTAAAGGAGCTTTACATGAGCTTTACGTGTTCTAACAGAGCAAACGTGAGGCATACCTTTTGACAGACGCATCCAAGGTTTTTTCACCCCATTTCTCACGTTTAACATCCTGAGCTGGAAAATAACACTGCAACAACTTTCAAATCACGTTTTCCAAGGTTTCCAACACACACATTAATACACACCTGTGATGTGAATTAAAGCCTGCAATTCATTCAGCACCGTTCCGTTATGAAATTAATTTATAGTAATATTCAAGATTTCAACAAAAATGTAATATAATCAAGCAATATCACGTTCATAATTGTGCTATTTTACTGACTATCAGAACAGCTGAAGTCCACAGGTAATCACCGCTCACATCCATGCTGTTGTGCTGAATATAATCAGGAGTGTATTGTAGGTTTTATATTATAACAGTTCTATAACAAAAAAATAATAATTTAGAGAAAGACAGATTATGGTCAAATATTTTTTTATTATTATTATTCCACTGTCAATGAGAATAGTTATTAAAGAAAGCCACAGCTGGAAAACCTTGTGTGTTGCCTTGTGTTTATAACCAGCGACAATATAGTTGTAGGGGGAAAAAAGCCTAAAGTTACCAAAAAAAAATAAAATACAGGTAGGTATCTCACTTTGTCTCAACAAATACCGGTATGACCTCCTAAAGAAGAAATTTACCCAACATGAACCATATCAACAAAATTCCATATCAGCCGCCTGTACTGCCTAACGCATGACCACAGGCTTTACCCGTTTTAGAACTGGCTTTTCCTGCCACGCAGCGAAAGAGCAGACTGCACAGACAGCTTTGTTTCAACCGAAAAAACCTTTCAGCTGCTGCCAGTGAGTCAGAAGTGGCAACAAAACACGAGGCACACCGAGGCCGCCTCCTCACAACCGCTTCTGAACTTTTCTTCTCAAATAACGAGGCACACATCGACCTTCGCAAACCAGTGCAAGCGGCATCAGACGAAGAAAAACAAACCTGAAGTCGAGCGCTACGCCGGTCTGATGTCGATCTGTCAGTTCGCTCGTGCTGATAACGCTCGGTTTTCATCCGTGGATTTTGATTCACTCGAACACTCCTACATGAGCAAGTCGCAGCAGCGTGTTGAGTAATAACCTGAACGATTGCAGCAAACTTACTTTTCAAGCTTCTGCATTAGAAGGACGTAAATGCGGATTTGCAAGAAAAGCTGGCGACGGTCACATTACTGGCATTTTTTTTTTTTTTTACATTTAGATTTCATTCCAGTCATCTTTAAAGCCAAGTCTAGAAAAGTGTACAAGAAGACATGGATACTGCTACTCAGGCCTGGTGGATCTTCGAGCATGTGTCATTATATTCTTGTAACTGAATGAGAAAACAGCAGCCTGAGATATATTCAATTGTGCACAGGTGTTATACTGATATGAGGTTAAATATTGTGTGTAAATCATGTACCTATTAACCAACACTCCATTGATTCTGGGATTTCATTACAAATACAATTTGCACTAAAAATGTCTGTGCATCATATTTTGCAATTAAAGGAAATCTGCACCCTGAATGGCGTGCTTATTAAACTTTGTTAATTAACATATGACCTTTAACATATGACCTTTGACAAGATTGCTTTCAAATAAAAATCTGCAACATGAAAAGCTATTATTTTTAATATTAGTTTACACTTCTTTCACCATGGAGGTATAATGGTGTAGAGGATATTTTCTTGGAACACCTTGGGCCCTTTAATACCAATTGAGCATTCAAATGCCGCAGCCTACCTAAATATTATTGCTGAGCACGTCCATCCATTTATGACCAGAGGAAAATGTGTCATGTCAGAAAGCTAAAATCATCTCAAACTGGTTTCCTGAACATGACAAAGAGTTCACTGTACTCAAATGGCCTCCAAAGTCACCAGCTCTCAAGCCAGTAGTGCACCATTGGGATGTGGTGGAACAGAAGATTTGCATCATGGATGTGTAGCCGACAAATCTGCAGCAACTGCGTGATGCCATCATGTCAATGTGGACCAGAATCTGTCAGGAATGTTTCCAACACCTTGTTGAATCTACGCCACTAAGCATTAAGGCCGCAAACCAAGTACTAGTAAGGTGTACCTAATGAAGTGGCCAGTGAGTGTACACCACTCATAACAGATAGCTGGCTAACTCGTTGCTAACAAAAGAATAATCTAGATCTGACTTCACTCATTCGAATCCGAGCCTTAGCTCTCACTTCATCTCTGCCTAAGGAGACTGATCCGGCAGCACTTTAGTCTGCTCTGCTTTCTCACTTCATCATCTGTTCGCTCTGCTCAAAGAGATCAGGTTCCAACGCTTCGTCTTTCATACTAATACCACCATCAACACCATCAAACTCTCCTATCTACCAGCTGGCAAGTAGACCAGCAGAGTCTCTGCTTTTATTTAGACTAACTGTGTTGAATAGCTGCACAGCATTCCTGAACACTGAGTCGATTCCACTAGATATTTGTCACTGATATGCCAGTGAACGTCATTAAAAATGGTGAGTGAGAAAATACAAATAGGTTAAGAGCAAACCCGGATTGTCAGATATCACTCAATTTTGAACATTGTTTCCTGTTAAGCATCAATCTACCTGCACTAGAAATGTCCCACTGTGATGTCAGAGGTCCAGACAGGCTCTAACTTTGCCAAAACACAGCACCGTCCAACCACTCAACACTAAAATCACTAAACGCATCACAGATATTTCGATTTATGATTATTTAGTCATCTATTTTAGACAGGAGTTTGACTTTCCTGGAAATGCCCTTACAAGCCTGTTGTCCTTATGCCCCTCTCTTAAACACATACGAGCAACTCTCACACTGTCATGTTCCCTCTACTGGTTTCCGGAAGCTGCACACATTAGACTGAAACCCCTGATGCTTGCAGTATTCAAATAATGAATGCTTAAGGTACAGTTTAAGCCCCTGGGCCGAAGGACAGACTGACCTCCTGACTGCCTTAATATTGTGAAAAATATCTTCTTAAAAATAAGGCCCGAAACTCACCTGTTTAATTAAAACTGATTGCATGTCAATACACATTTCCCTTACAGCACTGATGTTTGAGTCTGGCAGCGTTTGACCTTGGTCATCTGTTTAGACTCGTCAGGCTGGCTCAAAATAGAGAAAAGTTTCACTCATGAACATTACACAGTTTAACAGATAATGTCAAGTGTTTCCCTTACAAAGAGGATTCTGAGGGTTCTCGGGCGGGGGGGGGGGCGGGGGTGGGAAACAGTGAGTCTGAAGATGGCAACAATTGGTGCACTAAATGAGGAAACCATCTCTGCATGTAACCATGTAATTTCTGATACAGTAAATGTTCTTGTATTTAGTGTTTACACACTGTAAGCACCATGAAATAATATACTGTCGATTTGTGCCTCTGCAGCTAAACCTTGGTGCTACATTCACATTACCTACATGAAGTGACTCAAATTCTATTTTATTTTAGTTTTTCTATTCTAATGTGACGCAGATCTAACGTCTTTAAGGCTGTTTTTCCAAATCAGATTTGAGTCAGATTTGAGTCAGATTTGAGTCATGGGCGGCATGGTGGCGTAGTGGTTAGCACTGTCGCCTTGCACCTCCAGGGTCCGAGTTTGATGTGTGCATGTTCTCCCCATAGTTGGTGCGTTTCCTCCCACAGTACAAAGACATGTAGGTTAGGCTAACTAGCATTCCCAAATTGCATGTAGTGTGTATGTGTGAGAGAGTGTGTATGGGTGTGTGCCCTGCAATGGATTAGCAACCTGTCTAGGGAGTACACTGCCTCGTAGGATAGGCTCCAGGCCCCCCGCAACCCTGTATGCAAGATAAAGCGGTGTAGACGATGAGATGATAAGATATGAGTCACTTTCATAAATATCCAATACATTGTCATGTGACTTAAATGAGAACAGTCAGATGGAAATTAATGCAACTTTTTGTCTCTGCGTATGCAGCTCGGGGATGTCATAGCAGTGCTAGCAGTAGCTTTTAAATAAGCTAAAGCATTGCGTCTGGGTTTCTTCCCTCTTCTGGACCTCAACAAATAGCACCGACTAACTGCTTGCCATCCTCCAGAGCAAAACCCCAAGAGTATTTATCCTAAAATCACACCCTCTTGTTTGAAATCAATGAGTGGTTGCATGAATATGAGGTGTTTTAAACCTAGATGGCATGAGCAAAAGACGCATCAATGTGTAAATGTGTGTCGTCTCTAAGGGACTGACACGTCCACATTAGAGTCATGTAAAAGTCAGTTGTAATTATGAATATGAACCGTTGGGACAAGCACATCCGATTTGAGGGGGAAAAAAATCTGGATTAAACAATGTGGCGTGTAATGTGAACATAGATTTGGTCCATGCTGCATAAATCAACAGTAACATCAAAGGAGTCACTGAGTTTATTAAACTGTAGCTTTAACATTAGGAGGTAGATCAAATCCAAATAACATGCTGACATAGAGATTCACTCTATCAGGCCCAAACAAGCAAAAAAAAAAAAAGTGTATGCAAAAGAATTTTGATTTTTTTTTTTAACTGATCAGGAAATCATACACACACTCACACTGTATGAATACACTATATTAGGCCAAACCTGTAATGACATTGTATCCAGATACATATACTTCGATATGGAGTAGGTCCCCCTTTTGGAGCTATAACAAGATGGTGAAATGTTTCTGTGGGAATTCGTGTCTATTCATTCTGTAGAACATTCATGAAGTCAAGCATTGATGTTGGATAAGAAGGCCAGGCTCGCAATCTCCGTTCCAGTTCAGATGGGGTTGAGGTCACAGGGGTCTGTGCGGGCTAGTCACACCGAACTTATCAAACCATGTCTTTATAGTCATTGTTTTGTGCAATGGTCATGTTGGAATAGGAAAGGGCCGTCCCCAAACTGTTGCCAACGAAGATGGAAGCATAGCATTGTCCAAGATGTCTTGGTATGCTGAAGCATCAAGATTACACTTCACTGGGGATAAGGGGCCTGATAGAAACACTTCAATCCAATAATTAACACGTTTGGCTGAATACCCATGTCCATATAGTGTGTGTATATATATGCTTGTTGGTCTTTCGGCTGCTCCCAGCAAAGGGTTTATCCGGGCTTGGGACCGGTACTGCATCCAGTGGCTGGGGTTTGGGCACTGGCTGGGAATCGAACCCGGGCCTTCCGCATGGCAGGCGAAACACCTACCACTAAGCCACCAGTGCCCCTATAGTGTGTATCTATCTATCTATCTATCTATCTATCGTTCAAGACAGCAGCACAGAGACGATGCCAAAGTTTAGAGCTGACAGTTTATCATGATCAGTGTTTCCCGGTATGTTTTCAGTTCGATATATCGACACACCGGCGCCTGGGAGAGGGAGGAAGCCCGACTTGTTGGCTCCAGCTTTGGAGCTTCCAGCATATTAGCACAAGCTGCTGAAACACAATCGGTTGGTTTAGTCTCCAACTTTGTTTTGTCCTAACTTTATTTCTGCTCTAGGCAAATCTCATGCGGGTCAAATCGCAACTTTTAAACGCATCAAAGTACTGGTGCCTTTTCCTTGAAGAACATTCCAGGCTAAAGAGAACTGGTTTCCCCCAGCAAGCGCTACACACACACACCTAACGCAAAAAGACACCCCCTGCATGGTAAAGGACACACTGAACGCATTACTGCCCAAAGCCCTGACACCACGGATGAAGGCTTTAGCATGCTGGTAAAGGAAAACCCGAGCCCGGTGTGAAAGCCCTGGGCCCGGAGTCGCCATCCACAGCACGACCACATAGGCACACACACTCTCTCTCTCTCTCCCATACACACACACACACACGTAGCCTATAACAACACGTATAGCATGCATAGCTGCCATCAGGCGGACAAGAAACGGAGAATACATTTCAACAACTCCTCGATCGGGGATCAAAAGACAAGTTCATGCACCGACCTGTATACACGGGTCCAAGTTATACAAACTAACCTGTTTACGAAGAGAGCGCTCCGTTGGATGTTGGGTTGAATCCGAGTTAAATCCACTATCAGTAAAACAAAGAGGCGAAAATGCCCGAGCGGTTCCGAAACAGGCCGAAACCACGGGGGGCCGCTGCGCATGCGCGGAGATGCAGCTTGAATGGGGGAGGTCGGGAGTCCCGTGCTGGCGTGCATAGCTCATCTCATTCATTTCACAAAGTTACATCTTTCAGGGAGAGATTCTGCTTAAAAAATGGCTTTGGATGAAACACAATAAAAACAGAATGGTGCGTTATTGCTTTCAAAATGACAAACACTCAAATGCATGGCAGCAAGCACATATTAAGGTTGTTGTTTTTTTAAAACGCTCTCACATACAATTGATTTAATTTCCAAATACATACATACAGTATTAGTTCTGAATAATCTTAAACAAGTTGTTAGTAAGTCACTGATTTCTTTCAGTAAACATTTGATTAATGCATAAGGGTTTCACTACAGTGTAAAGGTTTGCATAGGATAAAATGAAACAACATAATTATCAAAATACTTTTAATCAACAAGACATGCTGGATTTCAAAGATGTTCCTCTATTATCAAATGCAACAAAATGGCCAAATATTAAATGATGAGATAATCAAAGGTAAAAAAAAAAAAAAAAAAAGATTGCATTGTAAATGTGCTATAAATATTTAAAGCTAACTCCCAGCCTTTGCCCTTAAACCCTCTTTTATTATTAACCCACCAAGAAGGAAATGCACCAAGCACAGGGAGAACATGCAAACTCCATGCATACAGACCACAAGGTGGGAATCGAACCCAAACCCTGAAGAAAACCTGGAGGTGCAAGGCGACAATGCTAACACTAAGCCACTATGCCAGTGATTAATTGTAATCAAAGCCAAAAAAAAGTGTAGATTGCATTGGACGGGGTGCCAGTCCATCACAGGTCACAAACACACATGCATATTGCACATTTAGCCTAATCTACATGTACTGTGCATGCTTCCTCTTGGACTGTGGGAGGAAATAAGATTACCATGAGGAAATCCACCAATCACAGGGAGAATATCATAAACCCAAGGCAGGAATTGAATCCTTGATTCTGGAGGTGCGAGGCTACAGTGCTAATCACTAAGTCACTGTGCCACCTCCTTTCGGCAGTGATTAAATTTCAAAATGTGTTTTTAAAGGCTGATATAATTCAAATTATTATGATGCCAATATGCTTCCATACAGCTCTTTCGGATTGTCTAGCCAATTTTTGCCTAGTCCTCGTGACTCCAATAAGCCACAATTACAACCATCGGCCTAACATTTTACCCTTGTGCCACCAAAACAGCTATAACCTGTCAAGACATGGACATAAGACCTCTGAAGGTGTGAGCTAGTGTAAAGTCATTAGTTCATCACTGAGCCTTTTTCTGCCCATGATATTGTCACCATTTCACTGGTTCTCCTTTCCTTGGAAGGAACCAACCACTGCATAGCAGCAACGCCACACAAGAGCTGCTGTTTTGGGGGTGCTTTGATCCAGTTGTCTAACTATCACAATTTGGCCCTTGTAAAATCCTTGTACTTTTCTATTTTTCCCTGTGTATTTTCTTTGCATTTGCTTACTGATATATCGCACCCCTGCCCCACTGGTGTAGTGGTATCATGCAAGATTCTCATTTTTGTGACCCAGGTTTGATTCCTGGATGGAACACATGAGGTTCAGTGTGTTAAGACTCTGAGTTAATGATCAGAAGGTTGGCAGTTCAAGCCCTTGCTCTACCAGTTTCCGCTGCTGGGCCCTTAAACAAGACCCTTACCTCTGTCTGCTGTCTGACCCCTGCCTTTCTAACAAAAGAATTTCGCTGGGCAGTAATATACTGTATACAGTATGATGAATAAAGGCTGAGCTTATAAAATTTGAATTTGATTTGGCAAGTGCCACAGTAACAAGGCAGATCAATCGGTGTTGGTTTTAATGTTGTGGATAAAATGATTTTTGATGATCTGTGGTTGCCTTGGATAGCTGTTTTGTTGCAGGATACATATTTCATGTTTTGTACGAAGCTGTAACTTGAAACAACCTAAATGCATACGTACAAGGTAAAGAAAGCACACGCACGCGCCGGCGTCAACTTCCACCCGCTGTGCGTTCACCCCGGCACTATGACTCACACGTCACGAGGGAAAGGGCGTGGCCATAATCGCCTGCCTTCCTCTTCTATTGGCTGCTTCTTTCCCTTTCTTTACCTGACTCTTCAGCTGGCAGTGGGGGTGAGCAACATACTGTATACTGAACATACTGAGTTTACTCTTTACTAAATATGAGTTGGCAGGTTTAGTTGAAGACTTTGAACGACTCTTGCGCTTGAAGTGTTCATCCCACTGCCTGGCTGTGATTGAGTCTCAGCGCTTCCCACTTACAGCTGCTCCATGGAGGATGGAGAAATTGACACCGACTCCTCGGAAGTTAAATGTAACTCCACACAGAGGAGGAGGAGAGCGCCGGAGTTCCGAGTGTACAAGAGGAGATGGTTCATACTGCTGGTGCTCTGCGTGCTCAACTGCTCTAACTCAGTGGTGAGTGACTGGGAAACACTTTGTGAAATTGTTGAGTCCAAACTACTACTTTCGATAGTGCTGTCTGTACACATTCTTATCACATCAGCATAAACAAAAGTTGTCCGACAACATTTTAAGAATGGAAAAGTCACTTGATGTAGTGATTTTATGTTAGGTTTCAAATGAGTCGTTTAACCTTATAAGCTCCGCCCCTAAACACAATTCAATTAAATTTTATTTATATAGCGCTTTTAACAATGGTCATTGTCTCAAAGCAGCTTCACAAAAATGAAAGA
>JAOTRS010000011.1:6370669-6381774 GCA_028565755.1 Dinotopterus cunningtoni | reverse complement strand
CATGTGTGTTATGCAGCTGAAAGTTCAATATAACAGAAATTCTTTAAATTAACATGAAGTCCAGTTCAGCATAGGGATGAGTCAGTGGGTGCAGAGGGCAGATGGGGTCTGGATCACTGGAAGCACGGGAACAGCATGTGTAGCTCCAACCATTGTACTAATGGTACTAATATTATTAATCATTATCATAATAATCAGGCAGGATGGTGGCGTAGTGGTTAGCACTGTGGATTCAGCGTCGAGGGTTCAATTCCCGCCTAGGGCCTGTGTGCATGGAGTTCTCCACATGCTTGTTGGGTTTCCTTCAGGTACTCCGGTTTCCTCCCACAGTGCAAAGACATGCAGATTAGGCTAATTGGTATTCCCAAATTGCCTGTAGGATCTGCGATGGATTTGCACCCTGTCCAAGGTGTACCCCGCCCTAATTCTCATAGAATGGGCTCCAGGCCCTCTATGACCCTGAATGAGTGAGTGATCATAATAATCGGGCGGCATGGTAGCATAGTGGTTAGCACCGTGCACTCGCACCTCCAGAGTGAAGGGTTTAAGTCCCGCCCTCGGCCTGTGCATGAGGAGTTTGCATGTTCTCCTGGTGCTTGGTGGGTTTCCTCCAGGTATTCCGGTTTCCTCCCACAGTGCAAAGACTTGCAGATTAGGCTAATTGGCGTTCCCAAATTGCCCGTAGTGTGTGTTGACTCCCCGCCTCATGCCCCAAGTCTTCTGGGATGGGTTCCAGGCCCCCCGTCGCATAGAAGTGGCATAGAAGAAGAATGAATGTATCATAATCATTTTTTTAATTTTAAGTAATCATTTTGTCGGGTTTGTTAACTCTCAACTTGCTCGACATATTATATGAAACAAAAAAATATGCAAAAGTAAGCACTTTAAACCATAGGCAATGAGATTCACATTACAAATCAGTTACAATCAGTAGGCAACACGGTGGCGTAGGGGTTAGCACTGTGGCCTCCCACCTCCAGGGTCGAGGTTTGATTCCCGCCTCAGGTCTGTATACGTGGAGTCTATGTGTTTTCCCCCCTGCTTTGTAGGTTTCCTCCCACAGTAAAAAGACATGCATATTAGGGTAATTGGCGTTCACAAAGTACCTGTTGTGTGTGTGTGTGTGTGTGTTGCCACCCTGTCCAGGGTGTACCCCCTCTCGTGCCCCAAGTCCCCTGGGATAGGCTGCAGACTCCCTGCGACCCTGTACACAGGATGAGCGTTATAAAGGATGAATGAAAGAATCATAACATTTCCTTATTTCATAGGTCATTCTTTCATTTTAAATAATCACTTCATTGGGTTCATTGAGTCTCAACTTGCTTTACATATAATATGAAAGAAAAAAGTATGTAAAAGAAAGCACTTTAATATCACAATGTATAATCAATGAAGTCTAAACCATAATCAATGAGAATTACATTTCAAATCAATTACAATCAGCATCTACAGAGTAGATGGCGTAGTGCTTAGCACTGTGGCCTCACACCTCCAGAGTCGAGGGTTTGATTCCTATCTTGGGTCTGTGTGTTTCAGTGCTTAGTGGGATGCCTTCGGGTACTCCGGTTTCCCCCCACAGTCTAAAGACACGCCTGTAGTGTTTGGATGTGTGTGTGAGCCCTGTGATGGATTGGCACCCTGTCCAAGTGCCTTGGTCTTTGCCTTGTGCCCAAAGTTTCCTGGAAGAGGCTACAGGCCCCTCCGAAACCCTATACACAGGATAAGCATTATAGAAGTATAATAAATATAATAAATGAATAATAATAAATTATTTTTTTAGTAATTCGTTTATTCTTGCATTTTAAATAACCACTTTGTCATGTTCATTGACATGTTCTCAACTTGCTTGACATATAATATAAAACAAAAAAAGTATGTAAATGAAAGTTCAATTTGATATCAAAATGCACAATCATTTAAGTCTAAACCAAAGGCAATTACAAATTAATTACAATCAGCATCTATAGAGCATTCCTAATATTTACTTAAACACTCTTGTGAGAGATAAAAACACTTTCACAGACTGAACTGCGAGCAATTCTCAAGATTAATAGCAGACCGGCTTCAGCTGAGCAAAGTGCTTAGGATGGAATATACTGCTAGAGGTGTTCAGCAGGACAGATTTATAGAAACAGCAGGAGCCCAGTTTAGAGGTTATAAAAGCATGCCCTTGTTCATTTAGTCACTTTCCATACTGCTTATGATGTATATGGTAGCAGGTCACAAGGAACACATCAGTTAGCTTACAATGCACATTTTTAGACTATAGGAACTGGGGTACCTGGAGGAAACCCACAAAACACCCAGACTGGAGGCATCAGTGCTGATCACTGAGTCAAATGTTTCTTACCAAATAGTGTAAAAATATAGTATTGGTTATATGGAACCATGTCAAAAAAAGAAAAAATTAAAAACCAACATAGTGTAATACTAAGGTGTCTGGGCAGTTGGAATTGCCAGAACAGCTTTAGGTGTCTTGACAAAGATATTACTCAGCTCTGAAACCATAATGGAGGGATGATGCTATTCTTGAAAAATATTTTACTTCATTTGATATTATGATGATAGTGTTAGTGTTGGAAAGCGGTGTCCGTGCAAAAAGTCAGTCCAGAATCGAATGATATCTAACGGTTCAGAAAGCCCTGACATATGATTTACATAATATTCATATATTTCAAACTATTCTCTCTCATTCTCATGCTGTGTTAATGGAGTCGAGTCATCGTGGAAGTAATCACCATCATCACAATAGACATGTTTCATCATAGGATAAAGTCTGAGTCAGAACTTAATATTGATCTGCAGTGACTGTTTTCTCTAAGAGAATCTAAAAATAAATGCTTCTCACAAGGTAACAGAGCCATTGGTTTCATGTTTGACAGCTCAGCTTTATCTGTATTTACAAAGTGAATAATAAGTGGTTAGTGATTTGATTTTAATCAGTGGCTGTAGAGGTTTTCACTCGCAGCTCATTCCAACACCATTACTTTAAAAGCAAGGTGTTTATCTTGCAAAGTTTATGGAAAAGTGCGCAGTAACAACTAAAATGCTTTAATCCATTAAAATGAAACACATATAAAGTTTGGATTAATAAAATTTACCAGATCTGTTTAACAGAGTTCACTTATAACTCAAAAAATGTACAGTACATCAGTATGTCCAACAAATAGGTTTTTTATGTTCGCTGGCGTAACAGACAATGCTGCTATTGTACTAACTGAATGGAGTCCTGCACCGGACTGTACTGGATCTGTGCAGTCTCACTGGTCAGCTATTAAATTTGTAATATTTATTCAGTTCGCACAGGAGATTTTGCTGCATAGCTCATACATACTTGCACATACTGTATGCATGTGAAACTTGGTACACTTCTACATCTCATTGAGCTGAACAGTTCATGGGCTCAACTCAACAGGAGGTCAGATATTTTGGGTTGTTTGCAAAACACATGCAATGGATTGCGATATACTCCTCCTTTATACGATTTAGGATTTATACGATTGCCACCGAACCGATCATATATCTCAAGACATCGAGGATGCAAAATTGTGAAGGGATCAACGGTTCAGCCATTGCATGTCCTTAAACATATGGCAAAAACTTCCTTAGTTATATATAATTATATAGTTATATAATGTATTGTGTCATATATGAGTAACATCACATTAAGTGACATCCTAAAAAAAATTGGCTAATAATGTCCTGAATGAAATTATATTGAGTGACATCATAAATAGTGTGTTGCTTAACATCCTCAAAAAGCATACATGTTGTGTGTTGCGTCCAGGTGCTGATGGCACAAGTGCTTGGACCTGCTCATTCTTGCTTGCAACTAAACTGAGTTTTTTTTTTTTTTTTTAAGGGCATAGATAACAATTTTTGAATTGTGTATACATTTTTTGGGATCCTCTGTATATTGTCACTAAACAGGTTTACAGAATTCTGGATTTAAATTTTGAACGCTTTATGGGAAAGCTAGATGTAATAGTGGCAAGGAAAATCTCCCTAGGATGACATAAGGAAAACAATCAGACTTGGATGAGAAAAGGACAGTCTTTATGATTACGGCAGCTTTTCCTAGATAGAGTTCTACAGGATCCAAGAAATGATCCACTGGACCAAGGTTGAGCCCCGGGGATAAACATTTTGGGAAGTGCATATTTTTATAATCTATTGATTGAGAAACTGTTGTAAAGAGAAGTGCTTGCCCTGACATCAGCATGTTTAGTAAATGGGGAAGCATAGCGTGTAATGCTGACCATAAATTTCCTTCTGCACAATGCAGATCTGTCATCAGGATCAAATCATGTGAGCATGTGCTTCAAGTTTCACATTATGTTTACTGTTTTCACAATTAGACACATTGGTGGAACTTTTGTTCCACACTACTGTGGCTATGAGAAAGAATTATTGATGTCTAATTTAACAAACTGAGTGCTGTAATACTGATTATTCTGCTACAGCAAATATACTGTTTAAATGATGAGATGAATAAATTATGTTGTAGGGTTTTTTTTTTCCTTATTGTTTTGTTTTATTTTTGCATGTTATTATCAGGATTTAACATCACTGTTAATAACATGTTTGGTGAATCCCTATGTATTTTTTATTTTATTTTTATTTTTTGCAGCTGTGGCTAACATTCGCCCCAGTAGCGGATCAGACAGCACAGCATCTGCATGTGACTCTGGACCAGGTCAACTGGCTCTCTGTGGTCTACATGGTGGTGGCCATCCCTCTGAGCTTCATCACCACATGGATGCTGGATACACTGGGACTACGGCCCACCGTAAGCACAGCTACAATCCAGCCTCCTTTTTTTAAACAGCAAAGGGATTCCACTATCAGTTTAATTTAAAAGCAGTTCCCAAAGTACTATAACAATTACCCAGTCAGAAAGAGAAAAAAAAAGTCTTAGGTTATTATTCAGCTCAAAGCAATTGCTACGAATTGTTCAGTAACTACAGGGATATTGATCGGAAAGATGTGTAGTTAAAGGATTATGACTTGTTCATACTATTGATTAAATCTGAGTCAAAAATGTGTATAAGGCTTCTGTGTGTCTGATTGTTACTACAGCTGATTCTGGGCTCGTGGCTCAACATGGCCGGCGGTGTTGTGAGGGTTGTGGGAGTGCTCAGCTCTCTGCCGGAGAATACCATGTTTCCCGTGGTGATGGCAGGGCAGACTCTGTGCTCTCTGGCCCAGCCTCTGGTAATCTTCTCCCCTACCAAACTGTCAGCACTGTGGTTCCCTGAGCACCAACGCACTACAGCTAACATGATCGCTTCAATGTGTGAGTAACCATTTAGCAGTTTTGGTGTTCTAAGAAACAGCCACGTATCTAACGTATATTAACTAAATGTATTTTCTAGCAAATCCCCTTGGACTGCTTTTTGTTAATATCTTCTCCCCAATCATCATTAGTAGGAGCAACAGCCTTTTCATGCTGGTAAGAAATAAATCAATTATTATTAATAGTACAACATACAAGGCGCGTTCAAGTCAAACCGGGACTTACGAATAAAACCAATTGCCACATCTGAATGGCACAAACTTTTTAATGAAGGCCATACATCCGTGAATGTCAATCCTGGCCTAGATGGCTCACTGCATTCATTCTCATGAACATTCAGCAAGTGGAACGCCTTATCCTTGCAAAACAATGGTATTCAGTTATTCTGCACAATCAAAAGTCCCAGTTCGACTCCCCTCGTATTATTTCCAGTTATGCCGTATATCCATTAATGTGCAAATATAAAAAAAAGTGTAATAACCAAATGTAAAAGTACCAGTGTTTTCTGTTTTAGTCTTTAAACTAACACACAGTCACCATTGCAGCTCCTTATATATGCTATACCTGCCATCGTCGTCTGTTTCC
Source organism: Dinotopterus cunningtoni (assembly GCA_028565755.1). Classification (NCBI taxonomy): domain Eukaryota; kingdom Metazoa; phylum Chordata; class Actinopteri; order Siluriformes; family Clariidae; genus Dinotopterus; species Dinotopterus cunningtoni. The sequence goes on along the minus strand of JAOTRS010000011.1, from coordinate 6,375,893 downwards.
TAGCAACAGTGGGCATCCAGGAGAGCGTTCCCCCAACGCCACCTTCTGCCAGTGCAGACACCTCTAGCTCCGAGCCTTTCTTTCAAGGGATTAAACTGGTACTACATACACATTCAAATATTTAATACTAGATACACTTTCCTAAGCCTTTAAAGAAAAGGCTAATATGCTTTTGCAGACACATTTCATATTTTTTATCCACTCGAGAACATTCCTCAAGCTCCATGTCAAGTGTTATAGGTCATTGTGCTTAGTCCTTCACACATCCTTGCACAAGTAGAAAAACAACATTTGGACATAGGCTAATGCATATAGACTTCCAAAAAGAACCTTCCAGAAAATGTTGTTCTTCCAGTATTCAATCTTTTCATTCCCTTTTTTTTTTGGCAATCAAAAACTGAAAAGCTAAGAATGTGTGCTTAATCGGAGTGAAATCACAATGAAAAGGTAACGATGAATCTATAACTTAGCGTCCACTTCAGAATTATTGGTACTCTTAGTGAACCCTGTGTATTAGCATGCCAGGCAGTAGCCAGTAATGCTCCATGTTATACTTTAACATACTTACTCCGTTTAAGCTTGTTGAATAATAAACCAGCTAGCCTGCTCATAAATGTATCCTTAATGCATATGTGTCAGCCTTGGAAAGCATTGCTTGTAAGTTTGCTTTTTATTGTAACACTGTGTGTTAATATTTAGTAGTGGTTGTTGTAGTGGTTAGCGCTGTCGCCTTGCACCTCCAGGGTCCGGGTTCGATTCCCGTCTCTGTGAGCATGGAGTTTACATGTTCTCCCTGCTCTTGGTGGGTTTCCCCAGGGTACTCCGGTTTCCTCCCACAGTCCAAAGACATGCAGATTAGGCTAATTGGCGTTCCCAAAATTGCCTGTAGTGTGTAAATGAGAGTGTGAGTGTGTGTATGTGTATGTGTGTGTGCCCTGTGATGGATTGTCACCCCGTCCAGGGTGTACCCTGCCACATGGCCCTATGTCTCCTAGGATAGGCTCCAGGCCCCCCGCAACCCTGAAAACAGGATGAAGTGGTCTAGAAGATGAGTGAGTGATGAGAGAATTACAAATTACTGTGACGAAATTGGAATAAAGCTGTAACATTCAGGTGTAAAAAAAACTTATACAACTCACTATCCACAGGTAACAGAACAAAAAATAAATAAAAGATGAATAGTATAAGCAAATTTAACAAAAAAAAATCTGTAAATAAATAATGACAATAGACAGAGTAAACCAACAAAACAAATAAATAGCTAAAAATAGGAGGAAAAAATAGAGAAAATAGACTAACAAAATATATTAAAAAATCACAGTGTTTCATTGATTAAATCTGAATGTCAAGAAAATTTGTGTTTTTTTAATTATATTTAACGAGTTCAAGAGGTTTTGGATTTTGCAGAGGGAAGCTAATATTTTAGGAAGATAATTTGCATTTATGAATGTATAATTTGGCCAATTACCATATATAACATGAAATTATAAGATTCATGAATAAAATAAAAATATATAATTTTCAAGTTGCTCTTAAAAAGATTGTACCACACCATAAGTAAAATTTTTTACATGTACATAGATCTGCATTGTCCACATACTTTGCAGTTATGGAATTAACAGGGTAAACACAGTGTAATATTTTAAAATAGTAAAGGAAATCTTTATGAACCATTATGATAAGAGTCATCTTTCAGTCACACCTACTTCCTATTTTAATGGTGTTTAGCTATCAGTCTGTGGTTGTATAGAGGAATAAAAAGAGTAAAGCCAAGAAGAAACTGTAATTTTGCTAAAAGTGCCATTTTTCTTTTCCCTGTAGCTGTTGAAAAATAAAGCCTATATGATCCTGCTGGTGTGTTTTGGCTCAGGTGTCGGCATCTTCACCTGTTTCGCCACACTTCTCGAGCAGATTCTCTGTGTCAAAGGTTACCCAAATGTAAGTTATTGTTTAAAATAATTTGTGCAGTTTGTAAAAATGTTCTACCTAAACAAGTAAGAAAGCATATTTCCCCAAACAATGATAGAATATCTTGATAACAGTAGCATGGTCTTGTAAAGGTAACTGATACTAAATGGTTAAAAGTTTGATGTATTTTAATTCATATTTAAAATTTGATATTTAATTGTTATAAAATGTATTACATCAGTTTTTTAATGAATGCAAACCAAATGTCAAGCTTGAAATTCAGTTTCTATTGCTCACAGTCTCAAAACACTACAGTGTTGCTTGTCACAACATAAGAGGTCAGTGGGTTGCATTAAAAATCCACTTTCACTGGAAGAAATCAGTTCCTGTAGAAAAAGGCAAAACACCCATAGCCAAATATGGTTAAGTTTGGGGACATAAGAACCAATTTGGCAAGGGCAATTCTGGTCCAATGGCAGCCCAGCAGTAAGCAGCAACATTTAAAGCTTTTATTACAAACATTTAGATTGTGAGCAAAAAATTACACAAATGTGCTGCATTACAGTTTTGGGTCAAAAGTGGTGCATCTGTTAATAGCTATGTTATGGATGTCGGATTCTGAGAATTCATCATTGTTATTCCATGGTGAAATGTGGGCCAGATGTGTAATGATAAGTGTAGGTTGAACCATTATTAATTAGCTGTCAGGGAGGTAATTAAGATTTTAAAAAAATGGACTAGCACTTAAAATACGAATGAGACACAATCAGGGCCAAAATATATTTTGCAGTGCACAGTAAAGAGGAAGAAGGATGGCAATAATTCTGTTCCATTATTCAATTTGCCAAAGCTTGCATTGTGCAGCGGCATGGTGGCGTGGTGGTTAGAACTGTGGCCGAGGGTGCGATTCCCACCTCGGGTCTGTGTGCATGGAGTTTACATGTTTTCCCTGTGCTTGGTGGGTTTCCTCTGGATACTCCGGTTTCCTTCCACAGTCCAAAGACATGCAGATTAGGCTAATTGGTGTTCCCAATTCCAATCCTGCAATGAATTGGCACCTTGTTTGGGTTGTATCCCGCATCATGCCCTAGGTCTTCTGGGATAGAAGACCTAGGGCATGAAATTGATGTATGTTACGACCCTGTACACGGGATAAGCGGTATAGAAGATGAATAAAGGAACAAGTACACAAAATGTGTCTTGACCAGCTTCTCTATTCGCTCTCTCTCAAATTTGAAAAGTCAATTTAGTTTGTCGTGTTATTTAGAAACCAGAAAGCACAGTTTTCCCTTTTAGTTCTATAGCTAGAACTACTGCTAGAACTACTGCTGTTATAGAAAATTAATATCCTATACCTGGTGGTAACTAATGAAATGTTTTCTTGTGGCAGGACTTTGCAGGGTTGTGTGGCGCTCTCTTTATCATCTTCGGGGTGCTTGGAGCTGCTTTCCTTGGCATTTTTGTGGACAAAACAAAGATGTTCACAGAATCCATAAAAATCAGCATGTGCCTTACGTCTCTGTTGTGCACCGCATTTGCAGTGGTAAGAACAATTTATCCAATTACTGTTGATTTTAGGACATGGGTGTCATATTGTTTTAGCATGACTGGATTCCAAAATAAAATTCTTGTAAATTGTCTAATGGCAGTGATTGTTGAGCTAGTGCTCAAAGTCCTCCAGATGGCCTACAACTTACTAGAAATTGTCTCATGCAGTGTTTCTCCAAATTCTCTCAGGTTTCTCAGTTGGGGGAGCAGAAAGTCATAATTGGAGCAGTTTGTGCTCTCTTCGGCTTATTCGGATTCGCCACCTATCCAGTTGCCATGGAGCTGTCAGTCGAGTGCTCTTACCCAGTTGGTGAGGCGACATCAGCAGGGCTTGTGTTTATTTCAGGGTATAAATCATCTCACACCATGTAGACCTAAATATATATATATAAAAGTGTTACTGTATGAATTTTTGGTCACTTACCAAATTTTTATTAGGCAGGTCCAGTCCATTGTGTACACCATACTCTTACAAGCCCTGACGACGAAACTGATAGACTCACGTTTGTCTGTGTGCGCTGCAGGGGATGATGCCAGCCTCAGCTGGATGGGTGAGTGGTGCACAGTCACAGTGGTGTGCAGTTTCAGTTCTGGCTAGATGGAGTTCAGCTTTTTTTGTTTTTTTACCCAAAATCTCCTAATTCATGTGTTTGAGCCAAGAAGCAGACACACTGTGCTAGAATCCACTGCTTTTGAACTGGATTGTACACAATTAGGTTGAATGAATATCCCAGCATACATTAATATCATCTCTTTCAACTGTGTATATAGTATAATGGAAGGCCAATTAGCAAGTACAATGATTTATCCACAAAATACAATTTATTATAACCAAAGGTTTGTGAACACTTGAACATTAATTACATTTTATTTATATAGCGCTTTTATCAGTGGTCATTGTCACAACAGGCATCCCAGTGGTCACATTGTTACCACAGGCATCCCAAGCAGACCACACGTGCCTTTACAGAATCAAATAAAAAATTAGAGAAACGAGTTTTAGTTAGGGAAATGAGATGAGCAAGCCGAGGGCAACGGTGGCAAGGAAAAAACTCCCTGAGATGGCAATAGGAAGAATCCTTGAGAGGAACCAGACTCAACAGAGAACCCATCCTTATTTTGGGTGATACCAGATAGCAGGGGTTGATCTGGAGTCATACTGTGTTAGAAGGCTGGATGTTCCGTTAAACAGGAGAGGTGTTTGCGGAACTGGTCGTCGGCTGGAGCGACTCCACAAGAAATCCGGCCTCACTGTCCATCTCGAGGCGTACAAGGACCATGTCAGGAACTACAAGGAGGCTCTCTCTAAGGCTAAAACCCACTACTACTCCATGCTCATCAATAACCAACAAAATAATCCTAGAAAGCTTTTTTCTACTATCAACCGCCTTCTCCGTCCTCCTGACACCCCCCAGCCGTCTGATGCTGCTGATTTGTGCTCTAGGTTCCAGGACTTTTTCAAAAACAAGGTTGACGCCATCCACCAACAGCTCCTGTCTACAACTCTATCTCCCACTCCACAACGGCAGGGAGTTCAACCTTCTGGTGCCCACCAGCTAGTGCAGGACATCTCCATCCCTGCTGCCTGCCCACCACAGCACAACCTCTTCTCCTTCAGCTCACTGGACATTGACCAGGTCACCAACCTGGTGTCCAAAGCCAAGTCATCTACCTGTAAGTTAGACCCCATGCCTACCTCGCTGGTTAAATCATGTCTTCCGGTTCTCAGCTACACTATGATGACAATCATCAACACGTCCCTGGAGTC
>JAOTRS010000011.1:6348950-6361280 GCA_028565755.1 Dinotopterus cunningtoni | reverse complement strand
TATTAGTTATTTTGTTTTCCGTTTTGTTAATTTGGTTTTGAATTTGTTATTTTGTTTTGGGTTTTGTTATTTTGTTAATTTGTTTTGCACTTCACGGCCACCGTAATTTCCTCTCTGAGAACTGCTGCTCCCTGGATATTTCTTGATTTTGGTTTTTATACCATTGGGTGTAAACTCAAGAGATGCTTGTGTATGAAATTGAAATTGTTAATTTATGTTGTATGTAACACATTGGTCATGGATGAGAGTTGTTTCGTTTCACTGAACTTGAATGGTCAAAATGATAAAAGCCTAGTTGACTTGATTTCAAATTGATTTCTAAAATGTGAAATTACTAGAACTACCAAATAAATAAATATATTGGGTTTAAGGTCATATGCATTTGTTGTTTGTAGTAGACCACTTTTGTGCTGGCAGGTAATGCCGGCCCATTCCACTGGTTTCCACCGCAAGAATATTTCAGACCTTTGAGAGACACTGAATTCATACAGTATAAATTTAATCATCCGATAGATAAGATACTAAAATCTTTTCAATGGTGCGATGGTACTGTACAGCATATTTGGCACTGTATTTGTTTTATTTCTTTTTTTTATCCCACCAACAGACTGACTCAAGCAAGGACTATTTCTGTTTGTGACTTATGGTTTACATCAGTTTTTCTTTCCTCTTTAATTTTGGCTTGCGTGGTTCTTAAAAGCACATGAAGTGTAAATAGATGAGCAAATAATCCTTAAAATGCTACACATTTAAGCGCAGACAGTGCAAGAACAATATTTCAACCAATGCAAAGACCAGGAAATGCATCACAATCAAACACATATATTAGGGGCATTTAAGTCAAACCATGGAGTAAAACCAATTGACATTTACAGAAGACTTCAGGCACAAAACGGATGAGGAGACTCTTAGCTGTAGTAAAACATTTGGAACATTCAGCGAATGGAATGCCTAAACCTTAAAAAGTGAAGGATAACTTGTTGCCAAATTGCAGAAAAGATGCAGCTGTCTGTGGGAACTGTACACACAATCATTCACGAACACCACTTGCATTTTACAGGAACTCGGCTGGGAGTTATTGCCACATTCCCATACAGCCCTGACCTCGCTAAGGAATTTCCACATGTTTGAGCCTTTAAAGGAAGTTCCTGGCTCTATCGTATTGAGGAAACTTTCTACCTTGCTGGTACCCAAGCACCAATGAAATGCTGGGATAAGTGCATTAGTGTAGCAGGGTTTTTTATAGAGAAGTAACAGGATTTTTAAAATCTTATAACTGTTTTGCGTAATCAAAAGTCAGTTTGTCGTGAACACGCCTCGTATATACACTTACTTTAATTTGTGGCATCAGACCAGCATCTTTGGGTCGTTTGATTTTGTTAAGTGATGCGTTGACAGATTTTCCACAAGAACGCTACTTTGTCATAAGAAACATGACCGCAAGTGTTCACTAAAGTGGCAGGTAAAAACAGCCTCTGGATCTGCTCTCTAACAAGGATCTGCTCTCCAGTATCAGCTGTCCATTGGTGATCCAGACAAAACCAACCAAAAACAGTAAGACAGGGATCAAAAGGAAGCCCAACATGAATTTCCCCATACCTTCTTGTGTTGCTGTTTTTCCAGTTTATCCTTGGCCTCCTCCAGCTCTTTCTGGATCTTCTGGACATGTTTGTTCATTTTCCTGATTGTGGAGTGAAGAATCTCCCACACATAAAGCCTGAATCAAACAATACAAACAGCAACATAAGGATATAAAAAGAGAAGTAAAAAAAAAATCCTAACAGGATATGGAAATGCACCTGGTGAAATCATGAGCCATATCAGGAGAAAAGATCCAGTTGGCCACAGCAGCACAGTCGACTATCTGAGTACGTATCATCTTATCCACCAGTACAGAGATCATCTGAAGACAGACACACACATCGGCCATTGTTAACTTAAATGTCTGAAAGCACAGCTTGCAGGTAATTTAGATTAAAAGTTCCCGAATGCCCTAAACTCCCTAAATTTTCAAGATTAGTTATCAAATTCGTTTTCCAAGTTACACAGAAACTGTGCTAAGGCCAAAGCAAGTTTTCTGATCCAACCCAGCAGTTTTTATGTCCACATGCATATTTAGCAGGTGGTTCTCTCACCTCTGGGTGATTCCTCCATGCCTCATACACCACCCTAAGAATGTGCAGCTTCCCTTCATCACTCTCTGTTAAAGTCTTCAGCACTTCATGGAACCTGAGCAAAAAACGAATATAAAATAAGGGAAGTAAAACAGTAAAAAGATTTGAATAAAAGCCATATGGCTAAAAACAGAAATGTTCCATCTTATTGAGACAAGTGTCAAAGCTGTAGACCGTGCAACCACAGGCCAAAGCTTTCAACGAATGTCAAGGAAAAAAACAAACCACTTTTTTAAAACTTGCAACCTTATTAAATAGGTTTCAAATGGAATTAAATCTCACCGGAACTGAAGCTATCACAATGTAAGAGAATTAAAAAAAAAAAAAAAAAAAAAGACTACATGGATCATTTTACAATCGCAACGGTTTATCATCAGAGACTGTTAAGAGTTTCAAATGGTATTTTGGAACTAGGTTTTATATACATGCCTTCTCACACTCTTGGGTTTATGGTGCACTTAATCTGATGTGCACCGAACAGCCATATATAACATTATTATGCAAAGCATTAAGCTCAGTATTGTGTAGGTGCCTCTTTTGCTTTCTGGTCAGCTCTGGTCCGTCGGGACACGACTCCACAAGATCTCTGGGGTGTATTGTGGTGTGTGGCACCAGGACGTTGGCTGAGGGTTGCAAGGTGGGGCCTCCATGGATTAGACTTATTTGCCTGGCAATTACATGACCATGAATTGGACTCTGGGTAGTTTAGAGGCTCGGTTGGCAGCCTTGGGTTCTTTGCGTGCCAAGCCCCATGCGTGGCAGACTGTGGTGCCTTTCTATCATGGCCAGTAGGGCTACAAAAAATGTTCGAGGCAAAATCTTCTGCCTCAAAGCTTATTTTAATGAATTTTAAAAGCTTGTGTTATGTTTTTGCGCAATTATTTGTTTGGCGTGACAGTGCGCTTCCGGATGCAAGCCGCCAGTAAACACTGACGAAGAAGAAGCGCTTACGTCACCCAAAAAAGCGGAAGGAGACGCAAACAGTTAGCTGTGTATTGATTTAATGGAGCGTTCTGTTGCGGCCTGCAAAATGGAAGGGAGCGATGAAATTATTAGCGAGCCAAGAGATGAAGAAACCAGCAAGAGGAAACGAAAGAAATTGTCAGGAAAGGCTTATGTTATGCCTGAGCTGTAAATTAAGAAACGTTTAGTCCTGAAAGTTAAGTTGCACAACTTAGTGTTTTTGTATAATTATTTAATTTAATGTGTGCCTTAGTTTGTTTGATACTTAGTCATTTCAAATACCCGTTTCTTTTTTTTAGTTTTTACATCTGAGAAAAGGCTTTAAAATAAAAATGTATGGCACTGTAATAAACTTAATTCATCTCAGTTAACTTTAAGCTACTCCTTGTATTGTGAATGATGACAATATTTATTTTTGATAAAATGCTGTATGCATTTAAAAAATAAAAGTTGATTTTTCTAAAAAGAAAACCAATTAATCTTTGTTTCTCTTATACATTTTACATTGCATTTAAAATATTCGATAGCTACAGCCCTAATGGCCAGTATTGACTTTCTCAGCGAGTTGAGCTGCATTGGCTTTTCTGTGAGATTGGAATTGGACTGGAGTGGACAGGTCAGTTGTGGCATCAGCAAAATTAGCCACTGTGGTAATGGTTGAACTTGACCACACTGAAAGCAGTTAAAGACTGACTTACAAATAATATGATGAGGCTTTCAATCAGGGACAGAAAAATGAAAAAGTGTGATATGGCAAAAGACATTAGAAATTTGAAAAATGTAACAACCTGTATGACTCCAGAAAAAAAAGCTCTTCTATACCTCTAATACTAAATACTGTATTAAAATATTAAGCTAAATATTAATACGAAAAAAATATGCAATCTGCCCTGTTCAAAAATGAAAATTCTGGGCAGATTCAAATCACACCTTTTACCAGAGTAAGGCTTACATACAGTACAGTATAGACAGGGTTAGGCGATTATAAGCCATTATGCTTTTACAGTATAAACTATATGCAGTCATGAATAAATCCTTAAACTATACCCGACCTATTACGTAAAATTTTTATCCATGTATATCCAGTTTATCCGTTTAGGTCTTGACATACGAGTAGTATGTATACGCTTTGTCTGCCAAGTGTCACGTGATCACAACTGAGCCTATGGTTCCCCTCTCTCTCATCATTTCTTATGGGGAAATTCTTTATTTTGATATACGAGTGCTTTGATATACAAGCAAGCTGTACATGTATAAAAATTTGAGGGTTATTTCTGCTGGAACATTAACACGCACACTATGGGCAACTTTGGAGACCCTGGTTAACTTGTTTAAAGAAATTGCAAAATATGAAACCTTTTATTGCTACTATTATTGCTTTACAGTACAAAGTGAGAGAATACCAGGGGGGCACCACAAGCCTAGACTGTTTGACACACTCACTTTGCAAGAGCACTGAACGAGTGACTGAAAGATTTCGCAGCCAGATGAAGCAGTGTCTGCAGAAACACGTCTATTTTCAGTGGGTTGAAACCATCACCTTCATCTGAAGAGAAAAATAAAACTTTGTTTAGGGAACATCTATAAATCTTTTACATTTGTACTTCATTTAATACTTTTACTGATAACTGAGATCTATAAATAGGTAACTGGTGTAAGAGGTACTAGGCTATAAAAGACAAGCTGTAGGCCTGTCTGTGCCTTCCGACTATTAGATAACTAAAATATTAATAATAAAAAATAAATAAATAAAAATAATTTTTTTAAAAATAAAATAAAAAACATACCATCATCTTCATCCTGGTTAGGATTGGGCACCTCTTTCAGGACAGTGAGGATCTCCTCATTTGAGGCACGGTTCTTGATGGCATTCCCTATAGTGGTTGCCACAACATATCCAGGCAACGTACCTACAGTGGAAAGAAAAAGCAGCAGGACATAGTTACACCAAGTTTCACCTAAATGGGCGTTACAAATATTCTAAGAAATTTATCAGCCCTTTGTGAAATGCTTCCATTTTAAAGTTTAACTATTTTAGTCTGTATTACTTACTGCTGCTCTCATCCTCGTATTTATACTTAAACAGTGGTTCAGCTGGGATCAAAGCGGAGAAACTAGGAGGCACAATGTCCACGATCCGCTGGTGATACGACAGCCTGTAATTTAAGAATAAAAGCCAAAGTTACACACAGGAATAGAGTTTAAGAAATAGCAGCTACTTTTTTCAATATGGGGGAAGCACAAAAACAAAACCCACCTCATGCATTTTTCCAACACCTCTTTGACAAATTTGGGTTTGGGTTTATCAAGGTCCACTGTTAAACAGTCCGACCTAGGAGATAAAAGAAAACTTACTAAAGAATTGATTAGACCAAGATTTAACATAAAAAAAAAAGGATCAATATAAAACAGATAGAAAACATGCGCCAAGAAAAAAAGGGAGGAGACCATTTTAGGACAACACCTAAAGTGGCATACATGAAAAAAGTGATTTAAGAAAAGAAAGAAGAAGAAGCAGGATGCAGTAAAGTGATATGCATGTTTGTGTGTATACATTTAAAAAAAAAAAAAAAATGTAAAAAAATTAAACACGCACATATATACACATGTACAGTATTACAAGTGGTTTACAGATGCCAAATGGCAGTCAATCAATCAACAAATAAAGTTCCAAAATTTATGGGCCTAACTGTAACTAGTACCTTGATATAGCAGTTTGCATGCCTATGAACTAGTTTTTAGTAAATTCAATAATCATTCTCCTACATGTTAAATGGTCTCATTTAAAAATGCTGCACCTGAGAGATAGTGATACATTTAAAGATTTAAAGCAACACTACATGGGCTAGATACTTTATAATTACAATTGCAAAACATTTGTAGTGCTAAAATACTCTAATTAAAACCAACAACCACCCATTTTACTTTAACCCCATTCCACCAGCAAATCTGTGTCAGCGCCATGAGTTCGAACCAGAGTACACTAATGGACATGGACTAAAAAGTGTCCATAAAGCTGGATGTCTAATGTATGAAGATGGAAAACAGATCTCACCAGTCGTCCCAGCTCCATCTAAACTGAAAATTGCTCAGATGATGAGAGAACCAGTTGATGAATCTAAAAAAAAAAATAAGAATTAAAACTAATGAATAAATCAAAAAAAAAAAAAAAAAACTAACAGGTTATTCAAAGGTCTTGAAAAATGATATTAAGTAGAACTGACCACAACCTCAATTTTTGAAAATAAATAATCTAAAACCTGGTGTGCATTGAGAAACGCAACATACTGTATATATTTTATTGTTATATGTATTTAAAGTGTAAACAGTGGTGATAATGTATCTGCGTTTTAGCCTAATGAAATGCAGAAGCGTCTACACTCACCTGTCTATGCATGTGGTGTTCATTGTGTCCAGTCTCATGTACATCATCTCTGTGGCTTGTGCAAGCTTAGAGCAGGTTTAGGTTAAGTTACAATTCTATATTAAGAGAGATCATGATATACAAAATGAGTTTTTTGCAACATGGAAATGGGTGGCACAACCAGCAATTGGAGTTTGGAGCAATCACCTTTCCTACATAGGGCCAGGCATGTTTGGATAGCTTTTTTCAATTAATAAATGAACTCATTAAAAACTGCATTTTGTATTCGGTCGGGCTATCTTTATGGAATATTAACATTTGTTTGACGATCAGAATCAATTAAGTGTGACAACTATGCAATAAATAAATGAATAAATAAATAAATCACAATGGGGCAAATACTTTTTATAGCATTGTTTTTCTTAAAAGTAATCCATCTCCTCATTTTATCTAATGTCTCCAGGAATAAGTTTCCAGGACTCAAATATGCCTCTACATGATGACCAATCTGTCCGAATCTCCTGTCCTGCATGTAACAGCACCCTGCAAATGCATGTACTAAACATTCCAGGGGAGCTATTCTTGAACTACAAGACACAATAGCATTCTAGCATGAAGAAAGGATACAACTTGAGGTAACGATCCAGGCTGCAGTTTGCAAAGCTCAATCAGTAATGCAGTGTACATGACATCAATGTGGGGAGGAGCAGGTAGCTGGAAGAGCTCACCAAAGATTACCTAGAGAAAGACAATACAGTACTTTAACAGTGCGATCCATCACAAAATCACGGTCATATACTAATGTAACCAGGAACAGAACAGAGAATTACATAGGGTGTGTCCTTAACACTACGGGGCATGGTTAGAATATACGTTATGCATGAATACACAACAAAAATTAAATTATCGGTATACAAGTGAGTGTTTATACTTCTTCTGTAGTTTACCTCAACGATATGATAGTTAAGAGGAATCTTGCTTTTGCCAGGATAGCTCAGCAACTGTGCAGCACTGAAAAGAGAAACAAGACTGTAGTTTAATAAATAAAATAAGAATAATAGATTGTGACAAAATAGACATAAACAAGGCCATATAACAAGAATAAAGTGAACGTGACCTCTTTAAGGCGCAATCAAGGCTATTTGGGACTCACCAGGTCTTCCTTTCTTTCCAATGAGATTTGATGATGCAATGTAGGTTCTCTTCAATCACAAACCTCTCCACAGAATGACTGCCAGGCATGACGGGGCCCTGAGAGCAAAACACAAGCAGTTATTAAAGAGTTAGCTTTACTGTGAGCTCATCCCACCCAAATACAGAAAGCAGAAATATGAAAACCCATCAAAGCGGAAACATGAGCTGACTGAGTGAGTCAAACAAGATTTAAACGTCAGAAAATATTTAAAGCTTCTGTTCTTTTTCACATGAGTAGATGGAAAAAGATGAAAGGCCCTTTCACACAAGAAGCGTGCAAACACCGCTGACATCTCTAACGTTAGAAAGATGACACCTGTACCTCAGGAGCATCAGTGTAGTCAAACATGCGGAAGACGACGCGGGGCATGGGGTAAACCGCATCATCAGAGTGAGCTGGAGGAGTGAAAGGGGGCAGGTTGTGCTGCAGAGCCTCACACAGCACACTGTCAAAGGCAATGTACGGCCTCAGGATGTGACGCTCCTGCCAGCGATCCTTTTTCAGCTTCTGCACCTGAGCCCACAGACAGTCCAGATACTACAAGAGGACAGGAAAGGGTAAGAGACGTTAGAAATAAGTTAAACGGTATTCGGCAAAATAAATAAATCTACAACAGTACATTTGGTAGTTGCATACGAGAAGGTATTTCGCACGCTGTGCAGATAAATGTAGTTTAAACAGAAATTATAAACCTGACCTTACTTCTAACCCTATTCCCCCCAGTGCTTGTTCCCAGAAGGGTGAAACTGAACATGTGGTTTTATGTTTAATACCTGGTGCTGTTTTTAAATAGGGGTGGGCAATATGATGCTTCGTTATAATCGGATACATTTCAGGCTCGTTATTAACAGTAATAAGTAGGATATTTTTAATCACATAGTACCATGGTCATAAACATGCAGTCATGCACAAAAACCCTCCAATGCGGCAAAATTAAAATTCCTCCACAGCAATGCGAGAAAACTCATTGCCATTTACTGCAAACACTTGACTGCAATTGTTGCTGCCAAGAATGGAACAACCGGTTATTAAAACTGCTTTTTGTATTAACTCTGGTTATCTTTGTGTAATGTTACAATTTGGTTGATAATCTGAATCAGTCATATCAGTGCACAGATAGGGGGCAAATACTTTTTTTACAGCACTGTATATAACAACTATGTCAGACCTGTGATAAACATAGAAAATTTAAATATATTGAAATCGTCATTACATATATTGTAAAGGATATCATTTTTATAATCACCATTTAACCGTACTGCCACCCCTATTATACACTACAGAAATATTTAACCATCCATCCAGCAAAATCAATGGTCTTTCAGTACGGTAAACTAAATTTAGATTTGCGATATGCAACAGAAAATTTCCCCCACACTCTTACAACTTCCTGTGTATTTTTTTCATTGCTCTAATAAAGCTTATGACAAAACATTAGCCACAGCATTTAGTGTTCATACATGAACATCTCCTCAGGCAATGCTAATTGAAGGCTAGTCAGTGCTAGGATAATGGAGAAGGAGTTTCACCTCTTCCTGTGGATGGGGCTTTTCAGCTGTCCACACCTGCAGCATGGCCACATGAGTTTTCTGTCGCCTCCTAAAAATAATAAACAAAAAATTACATTTCCTTGTCTTAAAATACAATACCTGGCCAAAAAAAAAAAAGGCACACACTAAGATTTCACTCAATCACATTAAACTTTGATTATAGCACACAATGTGGTGGCCAATTCACGATTCTTGCTAAAATGTGAACAATATTTTTTCTCCATGGGAAACGAGATCACGATTCTCTCACACGATCCTCATTTTCTCAACCAAAACATTTATTGCACTCAAATAAATAAATAGTATTTTTATCAACAGACGGTAAATGTTCTTAGGTAGTCTGCAATTAAATACATAGTTTACAGTACAATATTTCATTTATTTACAGTATTTATACTTTCAAATATATTCACATTATTTAAGCATCAAATATATGAATATAAACTAATGTTTGCTATTAAAACTTGAACTCATATAGGGCGAATTGAAAGATACAGAGTCCCTGGGGAAGGAGGGTGCTCTCTTGCATAAGATCATGAACACAACACCTGCATGATAGGGAGAGGTCGACCCTGGCTCCGATATAAAAAACACAAACAACGAGCAAGGGACTTGCTCAATAGGCACTTCTTCTGGAGAAGAAAAGCTACACTGAAACATAGTTGTGTGAGGGGGAAAAGAACAAGGTATGAATAGGGTTGCGTGTGCCTAGGAAGCGTTGTGACTGTGCCGAGCACTCATTATTTCATCAGGTAGAGGTTGGAAGAAACCATGACAAACTCATGGCATGTGCAAAAGTAGTTTAATCTGCTACAGGAATAGTTTTATCGGGAAACATTGGATAATCTATGCATATAATAAAACTGTAAAGTTGGAGTGTCTGTACACTGAAGATATTTGCGAAAAAAACATTTGAGGGACACAAGATGAGTAATAAAATACATCAAGATGTTTTTTAGGATTTGTGTCTGTCTGTGCATGCACTCATCACGTAAAAACTACTGAACGAATTTTAATAGAGTTTGCACAGTTACATTTGGCCAAGCTTGAGGTAACATATAGGCCTTGCTCCACTTAAATCAGCCCACGGAAAGAGAAAATATGCTACTTTTAAGTTCAAATGGAAAATTTCCATAATTTTTTTTTAAATCCTTCAAAATAAATAAATAAATAAATGTTCATCTCAAAACTCAACAGATAGCACTGTAAATTTTTTAATACGCGCTTACAAGTATGCAATTGAAACCTACTTAATAAAACACGATCTCACACCTTTTCACTGTGGGAACACACCTACTGATGAAGTAATTGCTGCTAAAGACATAAGGGATATATGGCAAGAGCAATTTTGATTTGTGAATAACATCATTCTTTGGTTAACAGTATATAAGGAGTGTGCATTGAACTGCTTTTCTGTCTCTTTGCTTGTTCTTGAACTTGCACCAAGTTAGCTTACTTGGGGAGAAAGCAGAAATATAATTTGAGCACCTCCTAATGAGAGTTGGAGTGACCGAAAATAAAATTTGAATGCAAAACTCAGATTTACGCTTAGGTTTTTTTGGATGAAAACAGAGGCACAGTACTTAAACTCCACCAAGTAAACTGACTTGTCTGTTTATGACTGCCTCCTTACACTTCACATGAGTGAAAGCAGAACGCTGTGGAATGAGGAAGCGGGATGAGAGAAGCAAACGAGTTGTATGACTGAATTACCTGTTAATCTCTGGCCTGGTTGGTGAATTAATAGTGTTTTGTTTTACACTGTGTGGGTCAATAAGTGTGACGGATATTCATTGCCTTTGGAAAAATATTCTTATCTCTTGAACTTTTCCACATTCTGCCACAAACATAAATGTCGGTCGGTTCAGATGTACAGCCATATCTTGGTAAATTTGCAGTTGTGCCGTACTCTTTCTATTTTGGTTTGAACAATGCTCCGTGAGATGTTCAGAGGTTGGGATGTTTTTTATAACCTAATCCTGGCTTTAAACTTCTCCACAACTTTATCCCTGACCTATCTGGTGTGTTCCTTGAGTTTTATAATGCTATTTGCTCATTAATGTTCTCAACAAACCTCTGAGGACTTCACAGAACAGCTGTATTTATACTGAGATTAAATTGCACACAGGTGGACTTATTATTATTAATCACTTATTAGGTGACTTCTGAGGCCAAATGGTTTCACTGTATTTTAGTTTAGGGGTCTCAGAGAAAAGGGGGCTGAATAAAAGTGCACACCACACACAATTTTTTTTTTTTTTAATTTTGAAAACCTTTTATAATTTCCCTTCCACTTTGTGTTGGTCTATCCCACAATATGATACATTTACATTTGTGGTTGTAACATGACAAAATGTGGAAAAGTTCAAGGGATATGAACACTGGGCACTGTAGCAGTCTGGAATTGTTGCCAAGTACATATGTGAACACATGAACGCAGCTTGATTTGAATGCAGGGAAATACATGCAAGTTTACCGATGTCAAAAATGAAATTACATGTATGCATGAATCGAGAACGTGATTTTTTTTCCCGCCCTTGACTAATCATGCAGCCCCGTTCTATGTATATGGAAATGCTCTTACTTTCATTATTAAATAAAACTTTTTTTTAAACCATACAAATTCAAGTGTGTAAGTGATATCCATTCATAATTTTTTTCTGACCACATTTCTTTCACAAAGTTGACAATTCAGCACTATCCTTCCAGGTTTTGATAATATGTTGAAAGGTTCTTAACCCAATTCCAGGACCTTAAAATCTCCTTAGATGTTTTCTTTGCGTGACGCAGCCCAATAATTTGCCCCTTCTTAAAATCTGCCCCACGTTCCTTAAGATCACAAAACGCTGGACCTCTGGTAATTCCCAGAATAAGAAAATCCACAAAAGGTGGTAGGGTGTTTTCATATTTAGCTCTAAAGCTTTGGAATAGCCTCCCTAGACAATGTTCGTGGCTCAGACACAGTTTCCCAGTTTAAAAGTAGACTTAAGACGCATCTCTTTAAATTTGGCATACACGTAATTCATCCCATAACCTCATACTCCAGTACATCTATCCTGAATGGCAACTACGCTAATTCTTTCC
>JAOTRS010000011.1:6307632-6324988 GCA_028565755.1 Dinotopterus cunningtoni | reverse complement strand
TTTATTATTTATTTGTTTATTTATTTTGATAATGTTTTGCACAATGGAATTTTTGATTATATATTTTTGTGGTAAATTTTCATTCTTAAAGATTGCACAATACTTATGCACTTACTCAATGATTTCTAAGATAGCAACATTGGGTACAAAAAATACCCGACTATAATAACTTATTTGTAGTTGTTTTCCTTTTTTTTTTATTAAGATATCTAATTCCTTTTACTTATTCGGAATTTAAATATTTTTGCAACTCCTTAAGCTGCTGCTTTTATGTTTTCAAGCCCCTTTGCGTGTCATTATATGCCATGGAACAATTCTATATTTTTATTTCATATAAAACCCATCACAGGTTTATTGTGATAAATACTATGGACATTATGTTGCATATTTAGACTGTTTCCTTTGTTATTCACAAGAATAAGTAGGCTATATTATATATTTAGTTTCTCTCTAAGTTCTATTACAGGGCCAGTTTTTTTTTTTTTTTTTTTTTTTTTTTTACAGCTGAGTGTTTACCACACTTAAAAACTCTTTTGAAGCGGAAGTCTCGCTAATGAATTGCCCTAACCTGCCTCAAAAACAGGTGTTCTTTCTTTGGTCATCTCAATAGGATCCATTGAAAAGAAGCACATGCCAATAAAAGAGGATCAAAGACAAAACCTTGGATGGCTCATGTACGTAGCGGCAGGCAATGTTCTATAAGAGAGAGTTCCCAGAGTACATCTATAGATCTTCAAAGTACTGTTTGTTTGCTTTGTGGTAACAGGGCTTAAGAACTTCCTGAAAAAGAAATAAAGGGCGTATTTAAGTAAGAAAGGGGCAAAGCAGACAAGGAGAACACAATAAGACACAAAGTAGTGATGATTCAATATTTCTTGCCCACTTAGATAGCATATAATGCCCTACTCTGTTTTTAAACTTTGTTTGATATTTTTAGTCCATAACTTGTCAACAAGTCGCTTCGAACTAGTACAAGCAAGTATAGTCCAGAAAAAGCTGATAATTATTTGAATTTGATTGAATGATTGATATATTTTCATGCTTTACTGGTTCTGATATTCTTCCCATGATGATCAGCTTGTACTCACTGGAGGAGCATATTGATAAGTAAAGGTGGGCACAAGGGTCCTTAGGGTATTAGTACTGTGAGATGCAGTTTTAAAATCAGTCCTGTTCTGTATTGTGTTGATTTCCTCATTTTTACAGCAGTGGTGTAGTGTGTACTCATTGACCGCACGCTCATTTGGCTCCACCCTCAGCTGCCCAACACAGGTGTGTCCTCACCTGTTGACAAAACCTGGTATGTAGTCACACGCATGCTGATTGCGCCAAAAGGTGTTTAATACATGGTCGAGCACGTGTGCCAAATGTAATCGCAGCGACCTGAGTGGAAACCATGGGCAGATTTTGGAACGAGGTGAGTCGCAATCAGTAGCGTTTCTGGTTTGATTATTTCCAATACATTTATGGCACTTGTTTAAAGAAAGTCTATACTTATAACAACGTGTTTATAACTGATACTCAATGTTATACTCTCTCTCTCTCTCTCACGCACACACACACGCACACATCCAGCTGTTAATGGTCCTGATGCTGGCGGATATTTTGGTCATGGCGTTGGCGCGCAAAGAAGCCAAAGCGCGGAGGCGCAAAGTGGAGGACCAGCAGGACGCGCAGCCGCAGCGCAACGCCACTTCTTTCCAGATTCCCCTCGACCCCATACTGACCGGGGACCACACAGCCGGAACTGGAGAACACGAGGTGGACTTCGATAAGGCCATAGATGACATGGTGTCCCAGGTGAGGAACAACCCGGCTTTGTCCAAAAGCAAATGCGTGGTGGACCGCCACCTGTGGATGTCCAACAGTCGGAGCCTCTCCCCGTGGTCATACAGGTGAATTTTTGTATTTTTGTTTTTTATTTTTTCCCCCAGTACCTCACGATTAAACGTTCCACATTACCAGTAAAGGACATTGGCGAAATGATTGATTAGATTGTAATTCTCAAAAAAAAAAAGTTCTATACGGATGCGTGCAAACGTTTTGCTTTTACGCCATGCAAGTAATTTTACCAATAAGACACTTTCACAGATAATCTTTAGTGTATAATAAGTTAGGCTATTAATAGTGTGAACATTATATAAGCTCCTAACTGTGCATCTTTTTTCTGAATGTAATTGAAAAAAAAAGATGTTCAGTCCAAAATTCTGTGTGTTCTTGTCACAGTGTGTGTGTGTGTGTGTGTGTACGCATTTGCTTTTACTTTGACTCTTAAACAAAACAATGTGACTAGTGTATTATGCTGTATTATAGTGTGTTTATAGTGTGTTTGCAACTTCACCAGGCATTTCAGTGATCTCTACTTAAAAAGTTGACAATCCAGCCTGTTGACAAACTTTGACTTTTTTTCTTCCGGAATTTTAGTTGATCTTGCCTTTTAACTTTTTACATCTTTTTTTCTGCACTCTCTAATGAAAGACATTTAGCTGGTGTGGTGCATCTCGTTTAAGTGTATCTCGTCTGATTATTTTAGCAAATATCTTTTATCTAAAAATGTGCATATGTGGTATGAAATCTTTCGAAGTCGAAACATTAAAATTTGTATCTCAAATCAATTTCAGCGTATGTTTCCACGTGAGAGAAACATTAAATGTGAAATGAATAAAGGTGCACCACAACAGCAACAACAAGAAACGATACATTGTAATACAGTGTAGATAAATTGTAAAATAAAGATACATTTTTAAAAAGAATGGTTCAGAAACGTTTGCACGCAGTTGTTATTAATGAGATATAAAATGAGAAGATACAGCATCATGAAAGTAACTGTAAACTTCACAGCAAAGTGATACCAGCTTGAATACGTGTTTGCATGCATGCTTTACTTTCTAAAAAAAAATCCCCATCCTGTATCTAACTGCATCAACATCTGATAGAAAAGTAATAAGTTTTCGTTCTTTGTCCGCTCCACCCTGTCCTGCTGCAACAGGATCAATCACGATGAGAACCGCAGGCCTGTCGACATCCCGGAGGCCAAGTGCGCATGCGCGGGCTGCATTAACCCGTTCACCATGCAGGAGGACCGCTCCATGACGAGCGTGCTCATCTACGCCAAGATCCCGGTGCGGCGGCTGCAGTGTCCCCGCAAGAAGAAGAAGAAGTGCGTGCCGCGTTACCGCACCGTGGTGGAGAGCATCGCCGTGGGCTGCACGTGCATAGCAGGCTGACCAATACAAGCTCATGAACTCGCCATCTGGTCACGTGTTTTTATAGTTTCATTTTTTTTTTTTTACTGCTGTTCCTATACACGTCCAGAGTCAAGTTGCAGAACCTGACCTAAAGAGAAACATTGTGTATCCTATACTACAACAGACCAACTACGCTAACTATTTTGTCACAACTGAGTATTGTTTTTTCTTCTTCTTTATATTAGCCTTGTGATTATTAACCATCTAACCATGTAGCAACTTGTTATACAGTTAAACCAAATTTTTTCATTCTTCATTTTAAACAGTGACTTACTGATGTAACATAAAATTTACTCTCTCTTTTTTTTCTATTGGTTTCTCTTTAGGCCACAAGGCAAAATACAACTGTATTGTGTTCTATTTCTTTTCCTGTTGAATGCATAGATAGTGTTTTGTTCATTTTTTAAAAAAAGGTATCACATGTGAGCATATGTGAAACCAATATTTTCATAGTCACCTTGCTGCTTTTTCCCTTTATGTTGTTGCTTAAACATTATGATGTGTAAATGCCTCATGAGGACTATTACTTTGCTCTACTGTAAAAATTAATAATAATGATAATGCATGCATTTATTACTGACACAGAATGTAGGGTTAGAGACACTAAAAGATACAAAAAAAGTTACTTGAATACATTAATAAATAAAATTCTTTAAACAAAATGTTTCATTTTGTAATGTAAACTCACTCATTCTCTATACAACTTATCCTGTACAGGGTCGCAGGAAGCCTGGAGTTAATTCCAGGGAACTTGAGGCACGAGGCGGGGGTTGTACTGTAAACTGTGGTTTAAATTTTTTTTTGCTCATTCATTTGTTCATTAATGTATTTATGATATCAAATATTAATGTCACACTGCCTCATTATTACCACTGAGTGAGAGTTTCACGTAGATGGAAACTGCTGTTTTTATTACACTAATGGCTTGGTGGTTAGCACTGTTGCCCTGCACCTCTAGGGTTGACAGTTCGATTCGTGCCTTGTTATCCCTGTGCTTGGTGGGTTTCATCCTGGTACTCCGGTTTCCTCCCACAGTCCAAAGACATGAAGATTAGGCTAACTGGCATTCCCAAATTGCCTGTATTGTGTGAATGACAATCGGGTGTCAAGTTGGCAACTCAACCCCTTAAGTAACTGAGGAGTACCTGTTGCCCAGTGTGCCGAAATGGCTTGATGGTCATACATTTAAGTTCTTTATAAAATGCTATATTTCCCTACAACACTAAAGCTACAAAAGACATCAACATAGATCAATTTGCGACTCATGTGAACAATCACAAACGTTACCTGTGTTGAATGGACCACTTCTGAGTTTCCAAAAGTACAGCAATGCAAAGAACGTCCTTTAATGACATCGCACTACATTCCCAAATACTATTACCTTTAAGATACTTTGAGAAACAGGGCCCTGTCCATAACAATAAGTAATAATTAACTATAGTGTCACCCTTTAAAAACATTATGCTGATTAGGAAATAAGTTATAATTCAATATAAAACATAGATTTGACATAAACATCACTTAAAACTTATCACAGCTAGTAGCCTAAATCTTTTGGAACTAAAAACATATATAAACACATTTTGTAGAAATAATAATTAACACATTTTACCTATTAATATTTGAATTGGGTTGAAAATATAATTTTATCCAGTATTTTGTAGTTAAAAGCCTAGTACTGTATACTGTAATAATAGTATACAGTATACAGTACTACTTCTAATAACAGTCTTTTATTTTAAGGTCACGGGCAGTCGTCTAAGTATTTCACTGCATATCGTACTGTGTATGACTGTGTATGTGACAAATAAAATTTGAATTTACTGAAGACCCACGATAGTACCACCCGAGTCCACTAGGGGGCAGGGACGTTAAACAAACGCTTCATAAATGTCTCATCAGTTGTATGAGCTGTGCGTAGGAAAAAAATGTCATATTAATAAATACAGGAATTAATAGATAAAAAATTTAAATTAGATTAAAATACTCTGTAAATAAATAAAAAATCTATACAAAATTATATAAAAATAGAAATCATTACAAGGAATAAATACATAGCAAAAATAAAGTTTTGAACAAACACATACAAAACTTTAAAAAGTAACAAAAATTAAGCCATAATCATTTTTCCATTTTTTTAAATATCTTATTTATATTTGTTTTATTATTTGTTTTCACAGATTTGGACTTAAGTAAAAAAAAAAAAATCATACAGTTCTCCAGATCCAGGTTTATTTATAACACCATGTGACCACTAGAAGGCAGTATTTGTGGAGATTACCTCCAGTCTAAATACAGTACACATGACATGAAAGCACAGCCTGTGTTATTTTATTACAAATATCTCCCATTAATGCATGCAAAACACTCACAACACACACTTTCTCAAATACTATGATGTATGTTGAGTAGTTGATCGTTCTATTAACAGTAAATATTTCATTTTAAAAAGAATATGTAAACAAAGGTAAAGCAGCTGGTCCAGGTAAACAAGGTTTGGTTTTGTTTCGTTTCTTTTAATTCCACAGTGTTGCGTGTTTCAAAAGGCTTCCAGGAGCATTGTGTATGCGTGATTGTCTAGAGTAGACCACAGCTAAAATCCATTCCTTCATTCATTACATTAATCAGTCAGTTATCCCTCAGTCCTTTTTTTTAGTTTGTATTAGAGAAGTACATGCTTTAAAAGGCTTCTTGACGGGTTTTTAGGGTTTTGTGTAATAATTAAGGGTTCTCAGCCTCCTAAAATGGCACTGCTTTAAAGCACTTCTAATAAGAAAACACTGTTACAGGGTTCTACAAAGAACATTTAAGAATTCCCATAAAGGGACAGCTGAAGGACTCTTTTCTAAAAGTGTCAGACCTTACAAATTACACAAAGTATAAAAAATAGAGAGGTAGAGTATGTAAGAACATACAGTCAGACAGGCACAAAAATTGGCCATGAGGAGCTCTTAACTAAAATAATACTTAAATAAAAACCTTTATCTGTATAAGGTTTTTCAGACGTTTATGAAAGAATTCACATTTTTTTCACTACTCATATCCTATTGGACATAATCTTTGTATTCAGTTTCTTGAAAAATGACCTCATTTTGTTCAGCTTCTTATTCTTGTCATTCCTCCTCCTGTGATAAACTTGGTGCCAGCTGTCTGCTTCCTTGTCCCCGGCCCAAGGCTTCCATGCCCCTCCGTTCAGACTCGGATCTGCCCTCGGGTCCTCAGCAGGGTAGCGAACAGGCACAGCTGTGCGATTATAAAACGCTATTCTGGCCAGCAGCCGCTTTACCACATCAGGTCTTTGTTCAGCCATGTCGTAGCGCTCGTAGGGATCTGCTGTGATGTTAAACAGCCAGAGAGATTTGCGGGCTTCGGCATGACGCTCGAGATCCCACCAACCACCCGGGAAGTTTCCTAACACCTGCGGTGGCGTCCAGTCTCCATAACCTGGCTCTCCTGTCAGTAGCTTCCAGTCTCCCATTCTCACCGCTGCCTGTACAGCAGTGTTCCAGATGCCGTGTCCGCCCCGGAGCGAGCCATGGCGTGAAAGCACATAAAGTGGGTCAATGTTGTGGAGAATCTCAAAACGGGGGGACTCCTTGCCCTCGCTGATTGTTTCCCACATGTCATACCCATCTAGTTTGTGCATCTGGGATACATTCCCCCCTGCCAGACTCACCAGTGTTGGGTACCAGTCAGTGATGTGAACCAGTGCCTTACTGACTTTCCTTCGTCTCCTGAGAAGTGGGCTGTGGACAAATCCGACTGCTCGTACACCACCTTCCCAATATGTCCCCTTCCTGCCCCTGAGTGGCCAGTTACTTCCTCCAAATAAAGGCTGGCCCCCATTATCCGTAGAGAAGATAATCACACTGTTTTGGTAATAACCATATTTCCGGAGTGCATATGTCACGTTGCGTACTGCCTCATCCACAGACGAAACCATGCCTGCATATTTGCGCCGATGAACATTCCCCATTCCATGATACGGATAGATGTACTCCTTAGGACACTGTAAGGGAGTGTGTACAGCCTGGAAGGACAGATATATGAACAGAGGTTGTCCCGATGGATCATGCGATGCCAGAATCTTCCGCACTCTGCGTGTGTACAGATGTGTTGAGTATTTTCCCCGATATCCCCATGCCACTGTTTCACCCTCATGGAGATCGTAGCCACACCTCCCAGGACCATCGCAGGAGTCGTACGTGTAGTAGTCCACGCTGCCTGTCAGCGAGCCAAAGTAGGTATCAAAGCCACGACGAGTAGGGAGACAGTCACGCTTGTAGAAGCCCAGATGCCATTTACCCACCATGTGCGTAGAATAGCCGGCCTCCTGGAGGCGCTGTGGCAGGGTGACCATGTCAAAAGGCAGACAGTTGGGCTGCCGAGACCTGATGATCGAATGCTGGAGACCCGTGTGGATTTGATACCTGAGGAGACGGAGGAGGAATGGGTTGAAAATGTTCAGTAGCATAAAAGCTTCTTTTTTATGCTACAGGTTCCAGTTAAAAAGGGATTCTCTGCTTCTAAATAGAGTTATACTAGGAACTTTCAAGGGTTTTCCCACAGGAACAACCAAAAAAGCCATTTAGGGTTTACTTTTTGAAAGTGTGGAATGATTATTCAGTATCCTACCATGGAAACTCATTTATTTATCTGCGCTGTAGGTACTGCAACACTCAAGAATATTGCTGCATGATTATGTGCAATGTTCAAATGATTTAGCATCTTTCATTCAGTCATTCATTTTCTTATTGTTTTTTTTTCTGTACTGGGTTGTGAGAGGCCTGGAAGCCTATCCCAGGAGTCTTGGGGTGTGAGGCGGGGTACACCCAGGAAAGGGTGCCAATTCATCACAGGGCACACATGCACACATGCTGACACACTCAACCAGACATGCAAACTTCATGCACACAGACCAGAGGTGGGAAGTTGGAGGTGGAGGTGTGAGGCCATAGTGCTAACCACTACGCCACCGTACAGCACGATTTATCATCTCATTTAGCATAATAGAGTAACGACTGACAAAAATCTCCAGTGTTGTATGACTTGTGCTTTATTGAGTGTCTGTCTCCTTGAAGACTTATACAGTATAAACACTGTTGTAAAATGTTCATAAGTACTAAGGATAATTAAACCTACAGTAAATGAATATATGAGCAACAAAATGTGAAACTGGAACCTCAGGATTGAACTACGGACCCTGCAGCTGTGAGGTGGCAATGCTAGTTGGCGAGTCACTAGGAAAGAAATCCCCATGTGGTGATCACGTGTGTTAATACAACACTCTGCATTAGTGCTTTGCTTGTATTGGTTGTGTCTTCGGGATAAACTGGATGATCATAATTTTCAAACATTGTTCTTGTAGATTATTTTGTAAATTCTTGCTGTAGAAAGACACTATACAACACACAAATGGTTGTATCGATTTAGGCTACAACTGTTTCGATTTAGGCTACTACTGTATTAATGCCATATGATGACATCATTTTCAGTTTGATCATGTGACAACATATGAGGGAAAGACAAAAGCTCTGTAGACTCGTTATCACTGGAGAGCTTGCAAGTTTTCAGAACATGCAGTGGCAAGGACACTGACCTGAGAAAAAAAACAGCTTAGTGCCACATGCACACCTATTCATCTATTAAATACCTATATAGTGTTTAAGTACATCTTTAAAGCTAAAAGGTAATTATAGTTCAATTGCACATTAAATCATATTGACATGTATATTATATCCACATTATCAGTTTAAAGATACATATTTAAGTACAGACGGTTATGGTGACATCTCAGGGACAAGAACAGGCATAGGTTACTAGTGTAGCTGCCTTTTTTATTTAGAGCTGATGTGGCAATCTGTGGCGCAGATATAGAACTCAATGCAAAAGTTTACACCCCCATGATAATAAAAAGGACATGGGGCATTTTGAGGGCCACCTGGCACATCAAATGGTGCGTAATTATTTCAATTTCTCTGCTTTCTTTGTGCATTTATCCTAAGGATGTGCAAACCTGTGCGTTCAGCTGTCCATTATGTATAACACACACAGTTAGGATTTACCTGCCGGTGAGGAATTGGCTCCGGGAAGGTGTACAGATCGGCTGCACGTAGTAATTCTCCAGTTTCACTCCGTCTGCCGCGAGCTTATCCAGCGTGGGTGTGCGCATGTCAGGGTTGTGGTAGCCGACGTCGTTGAAACCCAGGTCGTCTGTCATGATGAAGATGATGTGCGGTGGTCTGCGCGGGTTCGCTGCCGCGGGATCATTCTCCACCTGGTTCTGGCTCGACCAGTCCCAGGCGAGGAAACCCGCACCGAGCATGACAGAGAGCCCCGCCAGAGCCGCCCCCGCCATGGCACCGCTGCAGCGCGCGCTTTCAGCCTCCGAGTGCACAGATCACTCAGTCGTTCATCACCGCCTGGGGAACAAGATGCAAGGTTAAAGCCGAGCTGCCCCGCCGATCTGCATCTCAGACACGCCTTGAATTTCACATCTGGCGCAAAAAACCTTGCGTGCGCATGACTTGCCCGCCAGGATCCGTTTGCTCCTTAGGATCACTCGGATAAACTCACCCTTTAAAACCCCCCTCTCCTGTCCTTCCTCTCCTGTGGCTCAGTGGTCGCTTTAACTCCGCCCGGTCTGGCGTGCATATAGGCTACAGTGCATATAGGCACGTTTGGATAAGATGCACAAAAATCGACAGGGCTGCTCCAGTTTTCCAGGGTAAAACCAGTTCAGAGGGAATGAGATTTCCAACAGGTACCGCCAGCTGGCAATTATTCTCTGCACTGGGGTTTTTATACAAGAGGTAGCAGAAGCAAGGCAAGAGCACTACAGGTTGGAATTAAAATTGTGCATTTACAAAATGTCAAATTTAATTACTGGTGCTAAATGAAATTACAACATTGCAATTTCATTACTTCATAGAATAAGAAGGCCAATTGTTTTGGTTTTTTTTTGTTTGGCTTTACACTAAAGAGGCGACATAGTGGCGTAAGGGTTAGAACTGTTGCCTTGCACCTCCAAGGTCAGGGTTCGATTCCTGCCTCTGGTCTGTGTGCATGGGGTTTGCAAAACATGTCCTCCCCGTGCTTGGTGGGTTTCCTCCGGGTTCTCCAGTTTCCTCTCACAAATCAAGGACTGTAGCTAATTCGTAGTGTGTGAATGAGTGTGAGAGTGTGTGTATGTGTGTGCCCTATCCAGGGTGCACCCCACTTCATGCCCTAAGTCTCCTGGGATATCCTTCAGGGCCCCCCACGACCCTGTCTCCAGGATAAAGCAATGAGTGTGTGAAGACCTTTGGGGTTAAGATCAAAATATCTAACAATCAATATGGGATGATAGATTTACATCTGGACATGTTAAACATCTCTTGGAGCCCACCCATTTGTCAAGTAACCACTAATACAGTGGAACCTTGGATTAGGAGCTTAATTTGTTCCAGGAAGCAGGCTCGTATTTCAAAACACTCGTAAATCAAAGTAAATTTCTCCATAAGAAATCATGGAAACTCAAATTATTCAAGTTAAGCTGAGAAAAGCTGCAGTGAAAGCCTGGAAATGCATCACAAAACAAAACAGTTATGTGATGTCACTGGGTCTCAGCTTGATGCAATAATTACAAGCAAGTTATCTGCAAGCAAATATCCAGTTAAATTTATTTTACTTTCCTCTATGGCTATTTTTTCTACTTATCTCACCTGGGTGGTCTCTCATCAAAGGTGCCATGTTCTTTTATTTTTTATCGTATCTAGATGTAAATATCAGGAAATTAATGCTGAAATTCTTATCTATTATCTCTTATTCATCTTTTAATCTCATACACAAATGGCTCCAGTGTCTAGCAAAAACAAAAGAATTGGCATTGCCATCCCAATACATTTGGTGGGACCTGTATTTAGTTCATTTTGGCAAAATACCTACAACTCTACAGAGATTTAAATCTGATTCCTTGCATCAGCATGAATGTCATCTGAAGTCAAACTTAGAGTGGCATTCAGGGTGAAAAGGGTAACCTCAATGTAGTTTCTAGTATGATCTCAACAGAAATAAACAAGTGGCAATAGGGCTGAATTGCATTCACTTACTTTCAGTAACTGGGGCAACTTTCAGATCCAGAGGTCATACAGGAACTCAGGGGATCAGGCAGAAATATACACTGAGACACACACTCACAAACAGGACAAATTTATTTTCTCCAATCTACCTATTGGCATGTTTTTGATACATAAAAATAAATCCATCCAGACATGGGGAGAACATGTACCCATGTAGGAGACCTCACAAACTCATAGATTTAGGAGAACTTATAAATTAAGTGTCTGTTTGAATATTCTGCCTATCTCTGAGTGGTTTCCTCCAAGTTCTCTGGATTGTTCCCACTGTCTAAAAATAAGACAGTGGGTTAAACAGTCGATGTTAAATTGCCACAAGTGGAAAATGAGCGTGTGAATTTTATTGAGTAATATCCGATTCACCATGATCCCCGCCAAGATAAAGTGGCTTCCGAATATGAATGAATGAAACTTGTCATAGTTTAGCAGGTGCGGGGCCACATAGCATATATAAGCTTTGTGGACTTTTAGCATTTTAGTCTATATCATTTTGATTGCAAATTATTATTTTGCTTGTTTTATCGCTTATGTGAACAAATTACGCTGCAATTTCCACTGTTTCCTAAAACATACATGATGCAGGAAAACATGCAGCTCCTCTATGAGTTCTTTGTGACAGCTTTAAATTGAAAACAGCAGTCAGAACTCGACATGTTATGGAGTCCATCACAAAACGCTCTTCATGATTCAACAAACACAAACAGGACGCCTTGTCTTAAAAGCTCGTGTTTTGGGCCTTCGGGGTTTGAAGGGGCACAGGTCCTCACTGAGCCTCAACAGATGCCGTGTTCTGGCACACAAGAGTCCTCTTTCTTGGCTTGTGACTGTTTGTATTGTATGTAGAGGAAAGGAGGAACCGAAAGGTCTAGTGCAAGTACTTATACTGTAACAGCTCTTGAAATCCACCCAGGTTCGATCACAATTTGGCAGATATGATCTCAAGTGGATCTGAGTGTAATAAGGTGCACTGTAATGTGCTTAAGCTGCACCAAAAGTGCAGGCGTCCCTAGGGGCATTTGAGTACAACACATATGATATATGACTGAAACCTCCAGGAACATTTATGGTTTATTAAACCATAAATGGCTCATTAAACAGCACTAGGCAACGACTGGTCATATCTAAGTCCATTTTTAAAAAATTGTATACATTAAAGAAGTAATCAAATATAGTTAACAGCCTCACCAATTAACAGCACCTTAGACTAGAGCTGAAGGTTTTACAGAGCATAAGTAGCAGACTTATTAAAGAATTAAAAGGTGAAAAAGAATTAGAAGGTGTATGACTATTGGCTGGTAGTGTATATATACGTACACACACTATATCAACAAAATTAATTTCCAAAGTATTTGGCCAAAGCTGTTAATCATTGAATTCAGGTGTTTCAATCAGGGCCCTTATCTCCAGTAAAGTGTAATCATAATGCTTTAGCATATCAAGACATCTTGGACAATGCTATGCTTTCAACTTTATGGCAACAGTTTGGGGAAGGTCCTGTTTTAGTCCTATTCCAACTTGACCGTGTCCCAGTGCACAAAACAATGACTATAAAATCATGATTTGATGAGTTTGGTGTGGAAGAACTTGACTGGCCCACACACAGCCCTGACCTCAACCCCATCGAGCACCTTTGAGATGAACTGGAATGGGGATTGCGAGCCAGGCCTTTTCGACCAACATCAGTGCCTGACCTCATAAATATTCTACTGAAAGAATGGACACGAATTCCCACAGAAACATGATCTCGTGGATAGCCTTCCAAGAAGAGTGGAATCTGTTATAGCTGCAAAAGGGTAACCAACTCAATATTGACTCAAATTCAAATGCTCACAATAGCAGTGAAAAATTTTGACTTTATACTGTATATGTGTCCATATATAATTTCCCAGACTTAATACATGCATGTTTTGGAGGAGGTCATTGGGTGGCCACATGTATTTCTGGAAGCATAAACAGAACGTTATAAATTATTCAGCAGTCATCAGGAATGCATGGCAAATTACCAATTACCATTACAATAACAGAAGAAGAGACAAAACTCTGTGTGTCAAAGTTCAAATGCAATACAATGTGTGTTTTGTGTATGTGTGTGAGAGTTTGTGTCTATTCAGAGTCTTACATACCGTACAAATGACCAGAAGTGTACTCAGTGTGTTTATATCATCTTAGAAAAAAAAGAAAAAAAAAAAAAACACACACACAAGACATTAGCAGCTTAATACCCGGTCATTTTTTTCAGTCACTCTTCCTGGCAGTTAAGATGGTCATGAAAATATTTCATGAGTCAACATTATACCAGCCAGAATCCAGAACAGCATGTTTACTATGAAGACCTGAATCCACAAAATGTCTGTTATAATTTAGGACAAATCTAACCTTGCTGAAGATTACATTATGAAGTCTTTCTAAATTTAGTAAGTTAAATATGTATCTTGTGGAATTTAGGGAAGAAATACCACCTTTATAGCCCTTTCATACTTACTGATGTATTTTTTTTTTTGAGTTATTTTATTTCTGTCACATTTCTTGTTCATACTATCCTACGTTCAACTGCCTGCACTTTCCAAAAAAAAAAAAGCACAACTATAAGCAGAAAGCATAACATTTATACAGATTTCTATTACTGATAAATTTCTAAAGTAATTTCTTTAAACATACCAATTTGTAGCCTGATATTAAAACCACAAGTTATTGTATAATTCTACCCTAACAAGAAAACTCTGAGTGAAGCTGCAGATTAAGCAAACTGAAGTTGAAAGAGGGCAGAGAGTGAAGCAGGCCAGCTTTTGCCCATGTGTCTTCAATACGAGTGATTAAGGCTTGGTGGAGTGCCCTTTCCCTGGAAGCCTTGCTGCTTATGCCAGTTCAAAATGTGAGAATAAAATTTAAGCACAGAGCTGACATTCATCCTGAAATGCACTTACAAAGTTTAAAGATCCAGGATAGGCATTTTATACGTGGAAACCATTTATTTACATGGAGACTGCCATGAGTTTTTAGGAAATTTCAGTTTAGTTCGTAATCAAGAAAATTTACTTTTTACAAATTCTTTCCCAGTAGACGTTTATGGGTGTGGTATATTCTGTACAGTTTTACACATTTCTGAGAGTGTGCGTGCATGCGCGTGTGCACGCCTGCATCGTGCATGCATGCATGATTGTGTGTGTGTGTGGGGGGGGCATGTTTTTTATATTTTGGACCAAACGTCACCACAAAAATAGGAATATCTGGGAGTTTTGACCTTAAGCTCAACAAAACCACCCCTTGTCTGTAGCTTTTACTTGAAAATATAAATAAATACTAACATTTCCTTTTAATTAATTAGGTTAAGTGTATGTTTAGATTTAAGTACTGTATAGACACTACATTAATCAGTTGCATTAATAATTATTTAATTAAATGTCTCAAGGATAGTGTGTGTGTGTGTGTGTGTGTGTGTGTGTGTGTGTGTGTGTGCAGATGTGTAATGACAAGATAGAAAAAAATAAGAATTTAAGATGCATGATTTATTTCCAGACCCTCTCTCTTTCATTTTATTCATTTCTTTTCATTCTCTATACTGCTTATCCTGTACAGAGTCTGGGGAAGCTTGGACCCTATTCCAGGAGACTTGGGCATGAGGCTGGGTACATGGGGTGGCAAACACACAAGCATACACACTCTCACTCCCACACTAGGGGAATCTGGGAACACCAGTCAGCTTTTTGCATGTCTTTGCATGACTGTGGGAGGAAACTGGAGTACCTGCAGGAAACCCATCAAGCACGGGGAGAACATGCAAACTCCACACACACGGAAATGTGGCAGAAATCGAACCCTCGACCCTGGGGGTGTAAGGCCATAGTGCTAACCAGGATGCCATTGTGCTACCATGTACAGAACATTTTTTCATGAATTCATGGGTTTTATCTGTTTTCTCCAAAAACATGTAGGTAAAATAGTGGATTGAAATTTCCCCTTGTGTTTGTGTTTTTATAGTCCCCCAAGAAGCAGTGTATACCTTAGACAGTAGACCTTGCATACCCAGTGACCCAAAGCTTTTGTTTTTTTGCTTTTGTGTGTTTGAATTCATCTCATTTTCTCATGAGATCACTTTGGTTTATGAATAGCACTGTGTTTGTTTTTTAAAGCAGGTAATTTTGTATAGTTCGTTTTCAATGCACATTGTCACACAACAGCTGTGGGCAACATGTTCAAGGATGACTTCTTGCCTATGATCAGTAAATAAAACTTCTTTCTCATGTGTAACTGGGTCTTTCTTTCTCAGGGACATGGTTTAAGATGGATTAGGCAAATGTCCTCATTTGCAGTTTGGTGAAATAGAACAAGTTCAAGTAACTAATTTCAGTGTTAGAGCATATTAACACAGTTGCTTAACACATGGTCTATTGTATCTCGAATCCAATTTCCTGAGTTCGCATTGCCTGGAGTTGGAGAAAAAGAGGGCACATGAAAGGGGATAATTAGACAAGGGGCCTATAAAGCTAGATGCATAGTGTGGAGCAGATGTTGGATTTGGCAAACACAGCACTGTGTTACTCAATGCTCACAGCTTGCTGCTGCTAATACACATTTTTATCAACGCGAGCACAGTGTGTAGACTGCCACGCCTCTCAATCTGTCTTAAATTATTACTATTTCTCCCCATCTTGTGTATAATTAGCACTGGCGGCATGTAATAGTGTACTGTACTGCACCAAATGGACAATCAGCACTTTCTATGAGCATAACTAAATGAAAGGATGAGGATGGAAATAAGATCTTTGAATGTTTAAGGTAGGAAATGGGGTGTATTCTAGGACTGAGCTTCATTCATTTTGAATAGGATACATACAGATTAAAAGAAAAAAAGAAAAAAAATGACCTTCATGACCTACATTCCCTCTGTCTACATGTGTGTCTGTGTATACATGTGCTTATTTATACATTGATTAGTAGTGTGTTTGCTGTACGTGTGTGCCGTTTTAGCACATGACACATCAAAGGGCAGAGTGAAAGTAGGTTTTTGCTAGTTAACCACAGGAAGTGCAGCAGCTCTGAAGGTGAACCAGTGAAGGGAGGAGTTTAGCAGAAGTGAGAAGATTAGAAGCGTAGGCTCTGTTAGGGGAGCGAGTAGACCGAGAGGGGAAAGAAGAGGGGCAGCTGGGGTGGACACGTTCCAGATTTAGGGCACAGGAAGCAGTTACTGACAGTTAAAAGGGAGCTGCAGAAAGAGAACTTCTGTGGAGAAGCTGAATGCATTAGCGTACATTAGTATGATAATGAGGATAATGATGATTTTCTATTATTATTTTTATTATATTGGAGGAGATGAAATATAACATCACCTCAGATCTTTAATGTAAAACTGTCTACTGATTTTATTTACAAATCATTTTTATTTCAGTTTTTTTTTCTATGGGTCATATTTGCTGTTTGTGCTTTCTGTGAACCCTATCTGTCTATATTCAATTAAGATAACTATTTAGATTAGAAAGGATGCTGAGAGAGGCAGCAAGAAACCACAGTGCATTGTTTTGCAATGGCCTGTTAGATCATTTTTGTGGTTGGTGTTAAAATCAACTACAAGACACGCAGTGCGTACCCTGAACTCTACCAAGTGTGATTAGAACTACAGCTGATGTCAATTTCTTGTAATGAGATCAAAATCCAAACCATCTTGATCATGCACACCATCCACATGTGTGGCGAGAGTAAGGAGAATGCTTGGGGGGCATGTTTGAAGTTTGTTTTCTTGATTTCTTATGAATTTTTAAGTACCAGCATATGTAGCACTAAATCCAGTTACATCTTCCTTGAGAATAAAATGTGATCAAAGGCAGAACATGAAACGGTTCCCAAACATGCTTCTAATTTACCAGAGAAATGGGTACAGGAGCCTAAAACTAATGTTTGTCTACTGCCATAATTTAACCCAGGGGTCTCCAAATCCAGTCCTGGAGGGCCAGTGACCAGC
Organism: Dinotopterus cunningtoni; assembly: GCA_028565755.1. Taxonomy (NCBI): domain Eukaryota; kingdom Metazoa; phylum Chordata; class Actinopteri; order Siluriformes; family Clariidae; genus Dinotopterus; species Dinotopterus cunningtoni. Next base: position 6,307,667 of record JAOTRS010000011.1, on the reverse strand, counting down.
ACAGTTTGTAATTCACCAACACCTAAACACACCCA
>JAOTRS010000011.1:6196098-6229196 GCA_028565755.1 Dinotopterus cunningtoni | reverse complement strand
ATTTTTTTCACTTTTATCTGTGTACATATTTTTCCATAATTGTCTGAATTCTTTTAGCTATGTGTATTTTTTAAGAAAGCATAATTTTTAAAAAAATGCTGAAAAATGAGATTCAAGTTTCAGATTACCATTTTGATACAAATGACCTGAAAACGACACTGAATACAAATAACAAGAAGAACATGGAGTAGAAAAAGCAAAGAGAAAAAGACAACACTTTAATACAGGTTAGTCTTCTTCATTATCCGTAAAAACTCCTGTTCATTGATTTCTCCATCACCATCTCTGTCTGCCTCGTCTATCATTTCCTGCCAGAGAGATCACAGGGTAACAATACTAAACAAAACCATAGATATTCAGACAAGACATTTCCCTGATGACCTAAGCTGTTGTTCCTCATGATAAATATCTTTGTGTGATCAAAATACAGCAAGAAGACTCAGTCTAGACAGCATTGAGTCAGCATGCAGTAGGGCATACCATGAAATAGGAACATGACCACATGTTTCTATTTCATGGTCTGCCCTAATGCATGCTGGGTTGTTTTTATTCCCAGGTATGGAAACCTATGTCACATGTTACAGTGTTAGAAATTTTGTCATCATGTGGCCATACTTACCTGTAATTCTTCGTCTGTCAGGTTTTCACCAAGCTCCTTTGCAACTCGTTTGAGGTTTTTGAATGAGATTTTGCCTGTCCCATCATCATCAAACAATCTGAATGCTTTTAGGATTTCTTCCTTTGAATCTTTCTCACTCTGTATTGGAAGATCATAAAATTAATCACAAAATGTATGTACAGAATTCTAAATAGTGTTTTATGTACTTCCAAGAGCCATTTTTTAAAAAACATGTAAGAAATAAAAACAACTGACGTAGTGGTTTTACAGGAACTTAATCAATGCTGGGGTGGAACGATGCAGCCAAACAAAGTTTTGTGGTTGGAATTACTGGTACCACTCCAAAGTTCATTATTTTCCCACATCTTCTGATGTTTAGATTCTACTATTTAACAAGGTGTAACATTATTTGACAAGCATTTTTTCTATTGCTCGTCTTTCTTTTTTTCATTCCGCATCAATTTTTCTCAGGTTTGTCACTGACAATTTCACGTTATAGTCTCCTCTTTCAGAAGGGAGCAACCAGACTGGTACAGTGAAGCATAAAACATGCTTTTTTTCCTGAAACGCATGACTGAAGGAGGCAGCTGAACAATTTTGATGACGCTTTTAACTACCTTTCTCTACATAATTAATCTGACTGAACAGGAGCTGAACAGCTTTAGTTGCTTAACATCTTTTACACCCACAAAGCAGAGTCAGAATATTCCCTTGGATTTCATGTGGCTCTGATCACTCAATGATCAAGTGAACCTTGTGACAGCTGTTTCCCTTAGGAAACAAGACAAGGAATGTTTGTTTAAACACACCATATGACCAAAAGTATGTGGGCATCTGACCATAATATCTTAGTTAGTTGGTAGCCTACTTTTGTATAGAATGCCTTTCTATTACATTATAATTTTCCTTCACTGGAACCAGAATGACAATCCCTGCACAAAGTGAGATTTATGAAGTTGAGTGTCCTGCACAGAGCACCTACTTTAAACCCACTCAATACCTTTGGGATGAACTGGAATGCTGACTGCTCCCCCAGGCCACCTCCATGCCTGAGCTCACTAATGCTCTTGTGGGTAAATGAACAAACCTTTACAGTGACATTATAAAATCTAGCAGAAAGAGTGAGGGTTATTATAATACCAAAGGATGACTACATCTTGATTGGGAAGTTCAACCAGCACATACAGTACAATGCCTTGCAAAAGTATACATAACCCTTGAACTTTTCCACATTTTTTCATGTTACAACCACAAACGTAAATGTATTTTTTCTGTGATAGACCAAAACAAAGTGGCACATAATTGTGACTTGGAAGGACAAATAATGATCTGAAAAGTGTGACGTGCATTTGTATTCAGCGCCCTTTACTCCGATACCCGTAACAAAATTCCATGGGAACCAACTGCCTTCACAAGTAACCTAATTAGTAAATAAAGTCCACCTATGTATAATGTAAGCTCAGTACAGTATAAATACAGCTGCTCTGTGAAGCCCTCAAAAGTTTGTTGAAGCCCAAGGAATACACCAGACAGTTCAAAGTTGTGGAGAAGATTAAAGTAGGGTTAGGTTGTAAAAAAAAAAAAAAATCTTTGAACAGCATGAAAAAAAGCTTTGAACATCTCACAGACACACTATTCAATGTATCATCAGAAAATGAAGAGAGTGTGGCACAACTGCAAACTTACTAAGACATGGCCATCCACCTGAGTCATTCCTGTTTTTGGCAAAAAAAAGTCTACTTTGTCCTTGTTTAACTGAAAGAACTTCTGTCTTATCCAACAGTTTATCTGCTGAATAAGACATCTGCTAATCATTCTGATTAAAGGTTCCAACTTAATTGTTTACATTAATACTTGAAAATTCATTAGGATTGGCCTAGACAGTTCTGATTGAGGTGTTCAGATAATGCATTTTTATTTGACTGGGCTATTACTCCCATTATTAGTGGAATATTAAGGTCCATGTTAATGCACCTAGTGAGTTTAATGTTTAGCAATCATTTGGTGACACAGCTAGAACAAATTGAGCATAACCTCCATAACTATGGTAAGAAACATAGTTCTACATGGTATGACTTAATAGGAGTATACAGATATTGAATAAAGCAGGTATAAAAATCCCTGAGAAATCATTATTACACATGGGTGTTTTTTCATATATGATTTTTTTTTTTTTTTTTACCATTTTTTGGGTCATCATTGACAGAAAATCATTAAAGTCAATGGTGCCAGAGCCTTCTTTATCGACGTCAGCAATCATCTTCTTGATCTCCTCCTTCTTTGGCTCAAAACCCAGAGCACGCATAGCAACCTGAATAAAGTGAAGAAGTCACACAAGTCACAATCAGTGCAATCAGTGAAATTTGTGACTAGATATAAATACTGTATAATGTAACTAATCACTGTGTGAAATATGTGCAGGATTTTAGATCAGCCTATGCAGAATAAAAACTGAATACATTTCTAAACTGTTCATCTTGGAAGTACATTCTAAAGCATGCATCATTGTCAGATCGATGGTTTTAAATATATAACGTTTACATTAGCAGGTCATCTACAATGTACAATAACAGTCCACTGCTGAGCAGGTATTTTATGAGTGGTGGATCTCCATGCAGCTTTAACAATGTCACAGCAGAGACATGTGTGACCGTGGTGTAAGTGTATCAGTTAAAACCACTGAGGTTTTAAAACACTTAGTGGTCACTTAATTATGAGCTATATACATCATGTATGAGCTAAATATACAAAGTTTATCTACAAGGTAGGTGTACCTAATGAACCAGTAGGCATGCAAATACCACTCATTAGCTAAAAAGATTAAAATATACATAGCTCAATAGATTAACATAAAGATTATTTTTTATGAACTGTAAAGATTATTCTGAGGCTATCCCAGGTGCATACCAAAGACATTTCTAGGGCTGCAACAACGAATCGATTAAATCAATTAAAATCGATTACTAAAAGCGTTGGCAACAAATTTTATAATCGATTCGTTGTCTCACGTGATGCGGAGACAGTTAATTACTTTTTTAAAAAACTTTAGTTGAGTGCGGACCAGAGTGAACACACTCGGTCTCGTGCACTGATGCTAGCAGAGTTCGGCGCCTCATAGACAGGACGGAGCAAAATTTTTTTTAACAAACGAGCGAAGGTAGAAAAATACGTAATCGGGTAAATGTCTACCCTGCTGGGTCCTAGTGCACGTCTCTGACTGGTATAATCAACATCCGTGCACTCGTGTACTGTTTAAAAAAACATTTTATTTTGTGTCTATATGCGTGGGTGTACAGCGCGCGTGTAAAGCAAAAGCAAGTTTCATTAGAGACATTAAAAATCTATGTTCTCTCTTTGCTCAAGGCTTAACCTGCTCTTTGCCTGCTGTGTGTGCGTCTGTGTGTGTGTGCGCGTCATTGGACACCGTGCCACACACACACACACACACACACACACACACACACAGACCCCTCCTACTTTCACCTTCACAGACACACACACCCTTTCTCTCTGCTCTACACAGAAACACTGCTCTGTCGCGATTCTTTTCTAAGGTAAAGTGCAGGTTAATTTGTTTTATTTTTACTTTACAGCCGTGATTCCAGTAGTGTGTTTTTAAAAATTAAAACTGGTTTACGAGTGTTTTGGAATATGAGACGCTTCCGGAACAAATTATGCTCGTAATCCAAGCTTCCACTGTATATATTTGGCAGATGTAAAGCATACATGTCTATGTTTTTTTGTGTTAGTCCATTTTTATTTTTTTTTATTATTATTATAACAGCTTAAGGAGCAACATGTTTGTGCACTTTCTAAAATTTTTTGTTTTGTTTTTGAATAAAGGGTTGGAAATTAATGCTTTCACTTGTTTTTTTTTTTTTATCTGATTCATTGATTAATCGAAGAAAAGAAAAAAACCCGACAGATTAATCGATTGTTAAAATAATCGTTAGTTTTATTTTTCGTTTAGTTTTTTTTTAGCAGCCCTAGACATTTCCTAACAAGTTGAAAAATTTTACTTACGCCAATAGAACTACTGCCATGTTGTTAACATGGGAAAACAAATAGTACTTTACACACACAGTAGCCCAAGCTCGGGATTGAATTTGAATCAAACCCTTGAGATGTGTGGTGGCAACATTACCCCTCTGACCCTTTGGCCAGAATCTTATTGTTAGCAGCCAAAAAAGGGCCTACCTTTAGAGACAGTGCATTTTAGCCCATGACACCATGTGAAAGTCCAAGCAACTTATCCCATTACTTTAACAAAACAAGTTCTTCTCTGAGAGCGATTTCCAAACAACCTAAGCTACCATAAGTATCCTTACAAACAACTGTATGCAAGAAATCTTGGCACTGCAACGTTCAGGAAGGAGGAAAAAACTCCCAGGAATGAATAAACTTTGGTGTAAAAGCCTCAAATGCACCCCAAAATGACAACAGAAGCACTGGTGAGGTATCTGGAGACATCCGCTACAAAATATATGCATCTTCCACTAATCTAGTCCAACATCACTTTGGATGCTGTACACAGAAGAATCTCCTCCTCCAAGATTAGCATAAAACAGGCCAGATTAATGTTTGCTGGTGATCACTAGCCTTTTACCTCCAATTTTGTACCAAAATGACTTTAAGACAACAACAACAAAAAAGAGTGTGGAAAAACAGTATTGGAGTGGCCATAATGGTTGCATGGTCTCTGGGGATGTTATAGTGTTAACACCAGGATGTTGGCAGAGGACCCTTTGAGTACTTTGACTTGTTTCTCCAGCACATCCCGTAGGTGCTTAATCAGATTGGGATCCGGGGAGTTCAGAGGCCAAATCGGCAGCCTTGGCCTTTTTCCCATGCATCAGGGGTTGTGGTGCACTGGATGTTCTAGTGTCTATTTATCATGGCCAGCATTGACATTTGAGCTGCATTTCTGTGGAATTTGAGTGGATGAGCTGGCCTTTGGTCTCTGTGTTCATGGATGTGCATTGGGTGCCCATGATCCTGGCACCAGTTTGCTGGTTTATAGTTGGTCGATGCTGTTCAGCCCATCTGACACTGGAGTTGATGTTTAACCTGATTGGTGTACCTGTCTCTTACCTTTTAAAACTGACAGAAACAAAGTAGATCCCCTAACTGACTTATGAAATATGAAATGTGTTTTTAGTTGTAAAAATCTGATTTTGAATGCCATTAGCTTCGGTGTAATGTTTTAGTCTCTGTGTATATGATGCCTTCAGAATATTGTCTTACTTTAAGCTCTTTAACGTCAATAGTGCCAGAACCGTCAGTGTCGAACAGATCGAAAGCCTCTCGGATCTCCTGCTTCTGTTCCTCCGTCAGGTCCTGTCTGGGAGCTGCTTTCTTCCGCTGAATTGCAGTTGCACTTGGTTTTCTGAAGCCAGATGCCTAGAAACAGGGAAACCAAATGATTAATGGATAAAATTTCATCAACAAAAGGAGTCATGGCTGGATGTCGTTAAATACTGAGAGATCAGGTTTAAACATCTGTATTGTGTTCTGTGCTTTTTTTTTTTTAACATAGAGTGCCACTGTAGCATAGACATTGCTTTTACTGAATAATGAGTACAAAACAAGACACTTGATAAAAAAATACATAAACGTAATTTCAAGGACTTTGTACCATTAAACAAACAAGCTATGTCTGGGATTCTTTAGCATTTAAATAAAATGCAGGAACTTTTATGCAGGGAGTTTTAATGCACAGCTAATGCTCCATATTAACAAAAATAAGGAAATGTATTGTCGTAGCTAACCATGAACTAAAACTAAACACCTACACAACATCTAGTTTACTAATTACACACCTCCCCTAGCTCGCAGTGTTTTACCTAAATGGCAAAGGGAATAAGGAAACAACACTATTCCTGTTGCCAGGTTAAAAAGTTATAACAGCCGGACGTTAGCTTCAAGCTAACCAGCTAACAACATTTATCCAAAACGCGCTTATTTTATGTGTATAAATATTTTAAGCTTAAATAACACACACTATAATAACTTCTCACCATCTCAGACTCAGCGTGTCTAAATTTCTATGCGTTTAGCAGAAACAAAACAAACCGTCAAGCAAGGTTAGATAACGTTGCTTAGGTAAGAAAGGATGTTGAATAACTTTTAAGGGGTGTGGCTATCCGTGGAGTGACAGCGAAAATGCCTAATAGAAATTCACCCCCGCTTTGGCTACAGTGCGTCTGACCAATCTTAAACAAGTAGGCGGGGAAAGTATTTTGTGATTGACAGTTCAGCGTTCGTTTAGACTCAGTATCTTAGCAACTGTCGTGGACTTGACGCTGTGGAGGCAACGCGCATGCGTAAACCTTGAACGGAACAGCAGTATGGGGACGAGGAGGAGATTCCGAAGGTTTGTGTTTTTAGCTCGATCGACGTTTTATAGCGAAGGCGAGAAATTACGTCGAGAAATGTCTGAAAGATTTGTATTGTAATTAAGAAGTATTTAATTGATTGAATTCAGCTACACACTACGAAAAGGATAAAAAAAAAGGCAAGGCTCACGTGCAGGCGGTGAAGCAGCCTACTGACTCTCTTGCTTTGACAATAATTTCAGTTGTAAACAGTTAATAGAATTACTTGTATGTATAGATACTGTAAGGTGCTTTTTTGTAAGCCAAGTTGAAAGTTATTGTGCTTGGGCTTAGCAATGGACAACTTATCTTGTTATGTTCATATTCTAAGTCTTGAGCTTTGATAAAGGAGTTAAACTGGAGTTTGGATGGAGGAAGAGCTTAAGTGTGGACATCTGTACCATTCAGTTTGTTATTATACTATGTTTAACATATTGGATTAAAACAAGTTTTCATTATCAGTTTCTGCACTGTGGCGGCACTGTGGCTTAGTGCTCATCACTGTCACCGTGCACCTCCATGTTTCAGGTTCGAGTCCCGCCTCGGGTCCGTATGTGGCGTTTGCATGTTCTCCCCGGGCTCGGTGGGTTTCCTCCAGGTGCTCCGTCGTCTCACAGTCCAAAGACATGCAGATTAGGTTAATTGGCGTTCCCAAATTGTCTGTAGTGTGTGAATGGGCATGCGAGTGTGTGTGTGTTTTCTGCCATGGATTAACATCCCATCCAGGGTGTACCACGCCTTGTGCAAAGTCTCCTAGGATAGGCTCCAGTCCCCTGTGACCCTGTATACAGGATAAAGTGATGAGTGAGTGAGTGAGTTTCTGCATTGATACAGAATGCCATATATAAAATACAAACACACACCTTCAAAAACACTTTTAAGATAGGAGATAAGATAAATCTTGATCAATCCAGAGGGAAATTGCAGATCTGCAGCAGCTCAGAAAAAAAGCTCAGACTAAAGCATACACAAGTACTTAGGGGAAGGAGGAAACAAAAACAAACTAACAAAAAAAGGATACATTAGGGTAAAATAGACCAAGTACACAAAAGTACTATTTATACAGTATGTACATTTGTACAGGGAGGTAGAATGTCTAGAGAAGACATTTGTGCACATTTTCTGCATACTGCGAGTAAGATTGTTCTGCAGCTGCGAGAATTAACATATGTACAGCGGCAGTTCATTTCTCATGAGCAGCGAGGATGTCGACAGTACCCCACCCCTGCAGGGACTCATTAAAGAGCTCTATGGCTGAAGGTATAAATGACCTTCCATAACGCTTCTTAAAGCAGCGAACATGTCTCTGTTACTGAGTAGATGAGGGTCATTGTTCAATAGGGTTTATATATATTTTTTTAAGTGTCCTTTGTTTGACCACCGTCTCTGCTCTGTTGAGTAGTGAGTCCAGTCTGGTTCCTATGACAAAGCCTGCTTTCCTGAGCAGCCTATTAAGCCTATTAGCATTTCCTACACTCAAACCATTGCTCCAGCACACCACAGCATAAAAAACATCACACTGGCCACAAAAGACTGATAAAACACATTCGAAAGTGTTAAGCTCCAATCACATGGGGTATTGTTAAATAATTACAGCAAAGAAAACTTTGTATTTGATCTTCAACTTCCAATTGTAAGCAGGCCCTTTATTATAATCCTTAATGTCTTTGCTCTTGTTTATTATTACAGATAGTAGAACTGCATCTCTCCACCCTACTGATGTCACTGCTGGGAAGCGCAGCAACAAACCAGAGCCGCCATATTGGTCTCCAGGAACTGGTGGCCATGGCAGCTGCGACTCATACATTTTTGGGCCCCAGTAAGCGCTACAAAATGATCCAAGACAAAGCAAGTGATGAGGCGGTGCTCGTCTGCTCCTGTTATCGTCTGCTGGAGCAGTTGGAGCTCAGTGGTTCTGTGGCTCAACTTCTGCGTGAGACCACCTCTTCTCATTGGCGGACACTGCGTTCTGGCACGGCCTCGCTGATCTTTCTGGCCGGCGTCTGGAGCAGGGTGGCACTGGAATGTCTCCACCAAGGCATTTCTATTCGGCACATAGTGGCCGGCATGTCAAAGGGGTTGGAAATGTGTCTGGAGGCCTGTAAGCTGAGTGCTGTGGATGTGGAGTCAGTTGTTTGCAAGGCTGATGTACAGAAACAGCAACTGAGGGGGAAAAGCGGCGACTACATGAATTCTCAGGATGGCTTAAGTTTGGCACATTGTGTGGGAGTGAGGCAGTTAGCTCAGAACTGTGCTAAAACTATAGATAGTGTGCCTAAGCTTTCCGTTCTGAAAGACCAACGTTCTTTAAAGCACAATTTAAAACTCAAACACAGTAGGCACTTTAATCGTAATTATATCACAGACGATGGGAGGATACACACAAGTTTTGAAATCGCACCTCTGGCTGAAGCCGTTGCTCACGGATGTGAGACGACTATGAGTTTAGTTATCGAAGCTAGTAGGATTCAGTGTAGATACAGCGGTCCAGATCAGAGCTGCAAAGCGCTAGACATTGATAAATTGGCAACATGCTTGTTGCCGGGATTATCCGAGGAGCACTCGAGTGTACTCCATGGGTATGTTGTGATGTTGTCTGCAGAACAGGCATTGCTGGTCAAACAATTAGAAGAACAGACATTAAAGATCGGCCTCATTCATGGTGACCTGAGTGAGAAACACCGTCATGTAGGTTTCAACAGACCTAAAAATGCCACATATCTGAGTGATTGCTCTGATTTTAGAGGAATCAGCCGCGAGGAGAAATGGATGGATGAGGCACTGAGAATACTTCCAAACCTCAAGGTAGACATTGTTTTAGTGAGTGGTAGTGTCACTGAGCAGCTGAAAGATCACTGCCTTCACCGTCACATCCTCATCATCGAGCATGTACCAGTGTCCATTTTGAATGCCTTTGCTTCAGCTACGGGTGCTCTTCCAGTCTCGTACATCTCACAGCTCAGCGAACGATGCCTTGGTTCCGGAGTCAGGGTGAACCCACGCAGAGAGTATCGCACTGAGGGAACAGAATGGACTGTGGTGAGTGTTGTGACTGATGGCACAAGTTTGGTCACGGCGCTCATCGCAAGCTCCGTTCATGCTAAGCTCCAGAGCATGGAGGATGAGTTTTGGAGTTGTGCCTATCGCGTGCACCATGCACTTAAAGACGGAAAGCTACTGCCTGGAGCCGGATGTGTAGAACTAATCTGTATCCGCCAGCTCCAGAATCGCGGGAATCTATCCCAACCAGAGGAGAAAGGAGATGAGCTTTATGCAGCCAGAGCAGCAGCACCGTATGAGCAGGTAATCCTGCGGCACATGGCCGAAGCCTGGATGGATTATGTGTCCACGCTGATGGTGAACACTGGCCATGTCAAGTGCAAAACACAGGCATGGACATGTATTGCTCAGCATATAAAGCAGTGTGAGAACAGAGTGCTTTGGAATCATCAGATGGCAGAAACTTTTGAGGACTACGTGGAAATAATACAGAGAATGGGAGAACGTAAAGAGGAGGAAGAGGAGATGCTGGAAAGAGAAAGAGTCGAAACGAGAGTGTATGATAATCTGACTGTAAAGTTTGAGGTTTGGAGGAGAGCTCTGGATCTGGTGTTTTTGATTCTTCAGACAGACACTGAAATTGTTACAGGAATAAATAGCAAAGAAGAACAATACAGGGATTTTGTAATTCTTTAGAATATCAAGGTCTTCAGACAAAAAATTAGTGTCATTTCTCCAGTTAAGCTCATTTACACCTCACATTACTCGACAGGATTGCTAATGTTTTCGAAGCAAAGACATGGCTTTTTTACATCGGGCTGCCAATTCACTCGTCCACTGGATGTCAGTGCTTGGCTGGCCTTTTTTGGTGTTTCATATTCTGCGTGTCTCGTTGTTCCATCCGGCTTAGGAACAGATTTTCGTCCTACATACCGTACAGTTATTAACATGGCAGTGTAAGTATTCTGCTTGGACAGGAAGAGTCAACAACTGATAACTGTTTGATTTAAGGACATCTGTCCAGATGTTCAGCCTACTGTCAAGTGTACAACACCTGTAAAGCACTACTATTAATGGATGTCACTATATTTCAATTTTTTGTATTTTTTAAAATGAACACTAAATAAAGTATTATTTTTTGTATCATTATCTTTTTAATTATTTTGATTATATACCACTGAGCTCCAACTGCTCCAGCAGACGATAACAGGAGCAGACGAGCATTATATCATGGAAAAAGATAACCATTAACTACTTAAAACATCTGACAGATCGTCACAACATGGCACTTACTGTAAATAAAATAAAGAATGAACACAAAAGAATGAACAGCTTAAACACAAATGACCATGTAAATGACCTCGGTTGTCACCTTTTTGTTTGTATGGTGGATGATTACAAGTTAACTATTTACACAAAGAACAAAGCAGGACTTAAGGTATCATTGTGGCTTTGAGTTTTATGACAGTTGCTCAGTATACGACAAGCATTATTGGATAGTCTGACTAATCCGCAATGGAATGTTTAACAAGGGTAAGTGTGTGATGGTCAGGGGTCCACAGGTTTTTGTCCATATATCATATTTCTTTTATCTGTATTTTGGTTACATTGGTCAACATTGGCCTCCACGGTCCCTAGTTGGACTACACTGGTTCCTAGATGGATCTTAGTTACATACAGTTAATTTAATCAATAATAAACAAATGTACAAGAATGCAACTACACAGATCAAAATCAACAGTGTTCATGTATGTGTGTGCTTGTTGTTCTGTGACATACTGGTGTCTCAACCAGAATGTATTTGTACCTCTTCCACAAGATCCACATGGACGAATTTTATACGATATTGTGCCAATTCTAATAAGTGTTTTCTTCTTCTGTACACTGTAATCTTAATATAATTTGCATGAAATTGAGATAAAATTCATCACCTCCAAGTCTTTGGCCATTGTTCTCTCCCAGAAAAATTGTGATGCTGTCATTAGGTGCAATGGAAGAGACCATGCCCTGGTGGTGTTCATCTAATCCATGGGTGATGGGAGAATTGTTTGAGCTTGTCAGACAGATTGGATCAGCACCAATATTGTTGTAGTCGCTTTACCACTTCATAGTGGTAAATTTAGTTTACAGGCAAAGGTTTGGCTATTTGGCTGCTCAACCAGAACACAACATAAGACTCAACCAATTAGACTTGCCTTTGTTTTCTTCATACCTGTGTTGGAGCACACTATACCACTCACCACACTTCACATTTGCACTACTGCTCATATGCTGCACATCTCTTGCTTCAAATTTAAGAGGTCTAACCTGGCCTTAAAAAACATGGACAAAAGGTGGACAATAAGACTGCTGCTGGCGCACACATTACTTCAGTCCCATACCTGATGTTCTACTCATACTGTCATACTAATATAGTGCAATATAGTAAGATACATGCCATATCTTACTATATTGCACATTCTACTCATTCAGCACATCCTGTTTAACATACATGTTTAGTTTATAATTTTATTTTATTTTAATTATTTTTTTTTCTATTGCAACTTTTGTAAATTATAAATTTGTACACATACCCCATATTTTTTTATTTAAAATTTCAACTTCAATTTATCTGATTGCAATTTCTCCTTCTATTGTTCTGTCTTCTCACCGTACCCTAACTTTATTTTTTTAGGTTATGAACAATCGTATAAGCATTTTACTCCATATTATACTGTGTAGTGTAAGAGAAGTAATAGAAGATGATGGAAACCTTGGAATAGACCCAGGAACCATTGGAGGAACAGCTGGAACCTCTGGCTATGGATAGAAATCACTTTTTGTAAAATTGAAGAAGGATGATGATGATGATGACGGTGATGATTATTTTTTAATTATCAGGACAAGCATGTAGTATGGTGTTTTTATACCTTAATGAAGCAAACCTTCTTGTTGCTTTGTAAACCAAAGATGATTGTGTAATTTGCAATCTGTGGGGAACTCTCAGATGAAATCAGGCTCACTGTAGAATGCTCTTATTGTGAAGCGATTATGATCAGAAAAAAAAGGAACAAATTTATAGTATCTTTGCTCTCATACACACAATTCTGATTTCAGAAAACACACCCCGAGTGATACTTGAAAAACATTGTCTTACTGTTTCCACTCAGCATGAGGAATGAGTATTAACAGTGGTTAAAAGGGTTGGGGTGTTTTCTCACTTTTTACCACTGAGAGGAGCAGTTTTCTCATCCTGCACAAAGCAGTCAGCCATGTTGTTTCCTTAAAATACTGTATTATGTTCAATAATTCCTTGTCAGATGTAAACCTCTTCAGAAATGTTTGGAAATATTAGTGGAAATTTGTTTTCTTTTTCTTTTTTATACATTTGTTATGTCATATTATACAAATAGTTTTAACTAACTAAATATTTTAGCCATGTTAATGCACAACCATTATAATGGTTATACAGTTATTATAATACATTATTGTAATGAGGTCAAATTTAAGTTGAATACATTGTTAAAGAAAAATCAGAAAATATTAAAGTTGGCTGTCTGTTAAGTTTTTCTTATAATTGTTGACAATATTATTGATAGTGGAAAATAATGCCTTGAACTATTATGACCTATTACATGATCTTCATTATTCATTTTACTATAAATACTATAATTTTATTTCAATAACTTCTCAGTCATTTGAAAACTGTTTTCAAAAAACCTTGTGGCTAAATGTGCTGCAGTTGGCAAACCCCTTCATACCAAATATCATTAATCTATATTTATTAGTCACTTACTCACTTAATCATTCCCTATAATGCTAATCCTGTACAGGGTCACGGGAGACATGGAGCCTATCCCAGGAGGCATGGCAGACGAGGCAGGTACACCCTGGATGGGGTTCCACATCATCTCAGGGCAAAGCACTCACACGCACACAAACACACACACACACACACACACACACACACACATACACAAACATACTGTACTAATACGAGCATTTTCGAAATGCAAAATGAGTGCTGTGGGTGGAAACCAGAGTACTCAAAAGAAACCCACCAAGTACGGGGAGGACGTGCACACTCCACACACACACACAGACCTGAGGCTGAAATCAAACCCTTGACTCAGGATGTTTCAAAATCTGTTCTAAACCTGTGTAGCTACATGTCTGTATATAATTATCTGATCATTTGAGAAAGACACAGTAGCTATCTTGCCTACACTGTGAAGTGTGCTTAACTGTGTATTTTAGAGACAGCTGGTCAGGTACAAAATATTTTCCCCAAAAATGTAATATGGGAAAGACAATGTTGTCAGAATCTTTATCAAGGTCAAATGATGCTATGCCTTTAAAATATTGGAAAATAGTCATATTGAGTAACTCCTGAGAAATTTTGTAATATTTCTAAAAAAAAGGGAGACCATATTGCAAGACGTGGTTATATGTAGATCACACTTATATATCTATAGATCACAATATATAAACTATGTAAAAATGCAATCTTCATATTATAGAATTATAATTGTACTTGTTATTACATTACATCCAATAAAATGATCTCGGTGGGACTGGAATGTATTAAAAATGAAAAAGAATCCATTAAAATTATGCACATATAAGCAAAATGCTAATATTAAATAAAACATATATGAATATAACAGGGTTTGCCTACTGCAGGACATGACCCAAACGTTCTAGAACAGATTTTGAATCAATTGGTCACATGACTGAATGTTGACCGGAGGTCCTACAAGGTTGTACAAATGGGAATAAATACATAAATACAATGGTCCATGGTCCCTAGTTGGACTATAGAGGTTCCTAGATTAATGGATAGATGGATGGTCACATGACTGGGAAGTTACTGAAATAATGTTGTAATGTGTGTATTACAAATATTTACAAAGATGCAGTCATAATATACCACATTTAATCATTTTGACAGCAAGATTTAATCATTTTGACAGCAAGAATAACAACTAGTAACTTAACAGACTAACAAATTTAACATATTTCAATATTTACGTTTTATAGCAATCCTCTTGCATGCTAGAATGTTTTGAAAAATAAAATGATTGGACAATGTTAGCAAACATCCGCCACTGATCAATGCCTGGATGTCTTTTGACTCGAATGTCTGTTGAATATCCGACTTTACTGTGCTATTGTTTTTACTAAAATGTGTTGAGAACAAGGCCCAAGGTTGGGAACCTTTAAATTAAGGAACTGATTGGAACCTTATTTGAGCGCTGTCGCATGTTCATTTTTTGCCAAACGTCTTCTTGTATGAAGACAATAAACAAGTTCAGTATTTAGCACACAGTGTTAGAGGTCGAATCTCAGGAGGGCAAGTGATCGGGTTTTGGGTTGATCATGGGAGGTGGTCAGCCTGTGTTTGCACAGGTAGCCAAAGGCAATTATCAACTTTTATGTCATACTGTGGCCGTGCCACAAACGCTTATTATCCATTATGTCATACTGTGGGCATGTCACAGGCGTACCTCACAGAATATCATGTTAGACAGCGTCATCAACAACTTTTATGTCATACTGGGCATGTCACAGGCATTCCTCACTGAATGTAACAGCAGGCAGTGTCCTCACTGACTATAACAGTAGCGTTTGTGGCACGCGTGACAACAGATACATCAGGCCGAGCTTATAGATACCGACACCCTGGGTCAGACTGGTATGTGTTAGAGGGATTGGCACCCCACCCATGGTGTAGCCCGCCTCATGTATACTGCTTTATGTATATAGATATACTCTTGTATACTGCTTTATTTATATAGAATAAAGCAGTATAGTCTGAGTGAGTGAGTGAGTCTTTTTTTCCCCAAAATAATGTTCAAGAGTGTCACTTTATCTTTGACTGCAGAATTAAATGTCTGTACTCTTTTATTTTTATATACAGTACATTTATTTATTATTACACCTTTTTTTTCTCTCTCTCTCTCTCTCTCCTGTTATTTGCTTGTGACGTATTTCTGAGCTTTGGCAATACGAATGTAAATATTTCTCCTGCCAATAAAGCACATTTGAATCTCGAACCCGTGAGTGAACCTTGAGTTTCGTCACACAGATCTGGCAACCTTGCCGGAGCGCAAGGCTGCCATTTTGGTTGGTGACGTCATCGCCCAGTGCCCGCCCTCTCGCCTGTGTGGAAACAAACAGAAGCAGCAGGCAGGTAGGCAGGCAGGCAGGCGGTGGTGTTTGTGTTGGTGTTTGTGTATGTTGGCATGATTAACCTTGCTGTTTTGTTATTTTTTTAGAGTTAAGCGAATGTGAAACGGGCCTGGACTAAAGCAGGACTTTATCCGTGGTTAGGATGTGGATCAGCCCGGAGGAGGTGCTGCTGGCTAACGCGCTGTGGGTGAGTGAGAGGGCCAATCCCTTCTTCATCCTGCAGCGGAGAAAGGGACACGGAAAAGGAGGAGGCATCACCGGTAAACACTCGGCCTGTTCACACACACTCTCTTACACTCTTTCTACATCACTGTCTCTGTTTCAGCGTGCTATCTTTGCTGCATTTCCAAACCTAGTTCCTTATCTTTCCAGAAAGAGCTGTCTCAAAGACCTCCAGGTTAGACACAGCAATGGCAAAAGTCAAATTCAGTCAAACTTCCAGTATACAGTAAAGTTTATATAATGTACAACATCAGCATTACAGCATGTGACATGGCACTGACACACTCCTGTTAGACATTAGCCAGACCTCAGCTAGCTAGGTTTGTTTTGTTTTGTTGTGTTAGCTGGTGGCGCTAACGCGGTGGACGTGGACTTGTCCCACTGAGACGTCTCAGAACGTGTGTCTTTGTCATGTTTTCTTTTTCAACACGAATATTATTTTTTTATTTTCAGACACAGAAACGCTAACACCTCTGCTAACTCCGGCTAGCTAACGTTTCCTCATCTGCCTGACCATGTTCAACTAACTGTGTGTTATCTTCCTGTTTACTTATTTTACAATTTCTGTATTAAAATGCAATGGATATGAAAATGAAGTCTAATTTGTATTTTGCAAGCTCCATATTTTGCTTAATACTTTTTTTTCTTCCTGTAAACGCACACAGATTAAGATTAAAACAGTTAAAAACTCTTCTTGATCAGTGTCAAGGTTGAAATTTTTTTTGATCAGCTCGAGACTTTATTGCAATGGGCTGAAAAATAACACCTCATGACCTTGTGTTTACTAAGCACATCATGAGCATGACATCAGGAACCAGTAGATTAACCTTTCACACTGATTCATTACGTTATCTTAGAAAATGTCAGCACATGAAGCACATCAACTAATGTGACTCAATATGGAAAGATTTCAGCTAAATTCATGGAAGATGGTTTGTACTTAAGCAATATCACACAAGGTGGAGTGCTGTTATACTGAATATCAGCATGACTGTGATGCAGTACAGCTGTGATGATAGCCAGGAAAACAGGATGACCTCGAGTGTGATCTTGCTTTCATACAACAGTTCCACAAACAACATTTATTGTCAACAGATTACTCCCCGGCTAACACGTATCCATTTTGTGATTAGTGGAGTCAACTAACCACAACTGGCGGAGCTGGCGATAGACAGTTAGTGTAATTAACAAGGGGGAAAATAGTTTTAAATTCTTACCCATAATGCGTATCCAAAAGGTGAAGAGAATAAACCATCCATCAAGGTGGTGGACAGTCCTGTAAATCTCATAAGTTTCTCTTTATATTTTTAATTATTCCACTTCAGAATATCAGCTACATTAACGTGTGCATTGTGGGATTTAATCCTAAATATCAAATGGAAAGCTAGTGCACTATGTAGGGTGTACAATCACTTTTTACACACACTCAGCAGTACCAGTGACTAGGAGTTAGAGAGGGATTTGTTCATAGGTAATTTCGGAATGGCTTAGATGCAATTATTAAGGAGACGAAGTGTTGTTTAGGATGACTTAACGTTATCAGATGTGTTTTCTTGCTGAAGGTGTTTCTGTGACTGGTTTTGAATGTGAGTTTTGCCAAGCACTTGCTCTCTCTTCAGAACTGCAGATTGTTCAAACCTGCTTTTATGACTGAATGTACTTTCAATGGTCCTTGGATTTCTTTCTTTCACATAGCTTTGTTTTAAACTTTTTAACAAGCCACATAGTCACTTTCCAAATTAGACAAGAAAAAGACGAAATCTAAGCAAGTAATTTAATGCTCCTCCGTTCTCTAAGTCCCGCTTTTGGGTAAATCATTTACTCCGGTGCATGTGATTAAAAACGCAGCATGGAATCTCTGTGGGTTGCTGTTTCTAACAACTCGGGCATATCTGAATATATATGTATTTTTGTTTACTTAGTCCTGCTGAAATACTTTGCTGAGTCTGCATTTGGACTTGGAGTTGTTGACTTTTGGTGTAGAGGTGCAGTTGTGCTCATAAATTTAAATAAACTCATCATGTAAAATTAGCATTATATCTTTTTCTGGGGCATAATGATTGTACAATGTCATACATTGTTAATAGAAGAAAACCATATGAATTTGGAGCATACATTTTAAAGTGTATTGGTTTTCTGATATTAACACAGGGTCGGAGTTACACATACACACATAGATTATTATTTCAGCGATGCTAAAAATCCTGAAAGCTCCTTGTATTTGCTGAGTTCTTGCCTTTCTGTTAGTGATGAGGATTAACTACAGCTGTTTGACAGCACTCCCTGGATTGCACAACACACTGCAATGGGAAACTCCATGGATCTCAGAAGAGACCTGAGAAAGAGGATGGTAGACACACAAGTCAGGAATGTCTCTTGGAGTCATTTCTAAACAACTGCAGATTACAAACAATTCAGTACAAACACCTGTGCGCATATACAAGGCACTTTGCCAGGTTTTGGACGAGGACCCAAACAGTCATCTTCAGCTGAGAGGAAATTGTTTCTGATGGGCATGAACAACCCAGGGACCACCAAGTCACAGGCCTGCCTTGAAATAGAAGCTTTTGATGACAGTTTAACATTACCGTATGCTGAACGGTTGCTGCACAAAAAAATAATCCTCTGCTTCAAAATCAATACCTTCAAGCTTGACAAAAGTTTGCAGCTGATATTATGGATAATATATGATATTATATAAAAAATTGCCTTTTTTTGGAGAAAGTTTTGGACCAGAGAAATGTTTATAAGCATTATGCTTTGTTTTACTGTCAGCGGAATTTATGCATTGCACAAAATTCATTATGGAATAACAGAACAATGACCACTTCTGAATTCTTTGGCATGCCCTAAAGTCATCAGCTAGACAGTTGAAACTTGGGCAAAATTGATTTTTCCCTCAGGACAGTGACCACAAACACACATACATGTATTGCATAATGGATAAAGTAGCTTATCAAGCGGTCAAGAAGTCATGAATGCCTACCAAAAGCATCTACTTAAGGTAAAACATTCTAGATGACATTTAAGAAAATATATATATTTTTTTTCTTAAACCCTGTTTGTATAATTTTAACCATGTGATGATTTCACAGAAACCCCCAAAGTAATTAAAACTTGTGTATTAACTCCTTGGGGTTTTATTATATTAAAGCCGTATAGTGCACAATTGTTCTGTCCCAGAAAAAGGCCTATTCACAGCAATTAATTGCAAGCTCAATGTTGCCATGACATTCATGTTCATGATGAGTGTATGTAAAAGGAGATTCTGGTTCTAATGAACAAGAACGTAGTGACTTACACATAAATAACCCATTCATGCGGGCATCTGAGTCAGTAGAACAAACTGAGCAGGAAAATGGCTGAGTGTAGAGACACGAAGGAGAAGAAATAGGGTTTGCAATTAACAAAGTGTTATTGACCCAGGCAGTGAACTTT
This sequence comes from Dinotopterus cunningtoni, assembly GCA_028565755.1. NCBI lineage: Eukaryota > Metazoa > Chordata > Actinopteri > Siluriformes > Clariidae > Dinotopterus > Dinotopterus cunningtoni. Next base: position 6,209,372 of record JAOTRS010000011.1, on the reverse strand, counting down.
CCACACTGTGTAAGACTTTGTCTTTTTTTTTTTAAATAGCTCTTTAATTTGCAGTGGGAGACAAAAAAAACTTTATGTAACTTTAAAGAAACTTTTTCACTCCTCACTCACTCTTTCTTTTCTGTCCCTCCCTTAGGTCTTCTGGTTGGCACGCTGGACGTGGTGTTAGACTCCAGTGCTCGTGTGGCTCCATATCGAATCCTTCACCAAACAGGAGACTCTCAGCTCTTTTGGAGCATTGCCTGTGGTCAGTAATTTGCCTGTGTGTGTGTCTTTCCATCAGGAACAGTTGCTAAGATGCAGTTTGAACATTTCGACAAGCTGTTCAGGTTGTTTTCAAATTGTTGCTCAGATTTTATCGTGAATCATTTTTATTTTTTTTCCTGTATGTTGGTTTAGAAGGATGTTTTCAAACATCAAACGACATTAAATCCCAGCTCATGTCAAACATGATATGTCCAAACTAAATGACCACACATTCTTTCCTTGGAGTGTGTTCACATTAACAGCTGGAGGGATGCATTGCCCTATTTTTTAGAGCTTTATCAATTTGGATGAGATGAAGATCTTTTTAAGAGCTTTATGCAATGTTTCTTGGATCTGACACTAATTTGCCCTTTTATTTTCCAAGAAGCTGTATTATACTTGCTTACAGTGTGAGGTGACTATTATTAGTCATTATGAATTACTGTGAAATCTGGCGTTGAGCCCATCTATGAGCTGCTGTCAATTTTTTATTTATTTACTCCCAGTATTTTATTTATACGTCACCCAGTATTTCTGTCATTTGCTTTTCATGTGTACCCTTAAGAATTGTGTACTGTAGCTCGACTTGATGGCTTTTGCTTACTGATTTATTAAAGCCAGAAGCCATTGCATTTTATTAAATATTTTTTTGTTTTGGCAGAAATAAGAATTGTGTTTTAAATCATTGTTTAATATATTTAATATCAGGCTCATCTCGCAAGGAGATAACGGAACACTGGGAATGGCTGGAGGCCAATTTACTGCAGACTCTCTCCATTTTTGACAATGATGAAGACATCACTACTTTTGTCAAGGGCAAGATACAGGTAAGCTCTTGGCAAACATTGTTCACACTGCACCAGTTCGGGCTGAGGAGTACATACCTTGGTAAACTCCAGTAAGCAACTATCTTTTGGTCTGTTTGCTTGCAGGGCATCATTGCTGAGGAGAATAAGAGCCGTCAGGCTCAAGAAGACGAGGATTGTGGGAAGTTTCGGGAGGCGGAGCTGAAGATGCGGAAGTTGTTTGGGATGCCGGAGGAAGAGAAACTGGTGAACTATTACTCTTGCAGCTACTGGAAGGGAAGAGTGCCACGTCAGGGCTGGCTCTACTTGTCTGTCAATCACCTGTGCTTCTACTCCTTTCTGCTTGGAAAAGAGGGTGAGATGAGGAGAGGAATTACAGATGAAGCAAAAGCATTTAATGTAATTAGGAGAGAATGAATGAAATTCGTTCCTGAATGTCAGTTTTTTAAAAATTTAGGCATTTGGCAGATGTTCTTATCCAGAAAGATAAAGATGTCCATTACACTGGGCCATGGGGAAATGTTCCCTGCATAGAGTAAAAATGCAAACAACGCATTATTCCTTTCCCTCTGCCTCTTTAGTGACATTAATAGTGCAGTGGACGGATGTTACCCAGTTAGATAAGAACGCCACGCTGTTATTCCCCGAGAGCGTGCGGGTGAGCACTCGGGACACAGAGCACTACTTCTCCATGTTCCTCAACATCAACGACACATTCAAACTGATGGAGCAGCTAGCTAACATCGCCATGAGGCAGCTCCTGGATAATGAGGGATTCTCTGCAGACCACTCACTCCCCAAACCCTGCAAGACCCTCAAAAATGTTTCTGCACTTAAAAGGTGAGAGTTTTCTAAAAAGAAAAAAATATCTGAATTGCTCAGCAAAGGGGATTTTTCTTGAGTATTTATTGTCTCGTTGATCTGAGTGATGCTGATTAATACTGAGTGTTCACTCTCACCCCATGAGTAAGTGTAAATGATTGCATTAGCTCGAGGAGTAAATAATCATGGTTGTCTTTTTTTTTTTTTTTTTAGGGACCTGGATGCACGGGCAAAAAATGAGCGATACAGAGCTCTGTTCCGCCTGACGAAGGAGGAACGACTAGACGGTCATACAGACTGCACTTTGTGGACGCCCTTCGCTAAGATGCATGTGGTTGGACAGATGTTCGTCTCTAACAATTACATTTGTTTTGCCAGCAGAGAGGAGGACCTGTGTCAACTCATCATACCACTTAGAGAGGTAAGCATGTTCATAGACATGCGAAGACCAAAACCTGTTTATGCAATTTTATAAGATGACAAAGAAAATGTTATCCAATTGACCAAATGCTTTGCCTTTTGATCTTCTTACTAAAGTAGTTAACTTTTATGAAGTTGACCTGGCCCGAAGAAAAAAACAAAACAAAAACAAATGAAAAGTAATTGTACAGAGTGAAACTAATTAACCTGGCACAAACAAATGCGTCTTTTTCCCCCTTTTCTCACTAACTAACCCAAACACAGGAGAAAACAGGAACCCATTGGATTTGGGTCTGTAAAAATCCAAATAGTGTCAAGTACAAAGTTTACTATTTGTATACAACAGGCGAAATATTGAGCATCATGGGGCAAAACACAGTCAATAAGCGACAAGAGTTCATACATGGAGGAAACTTATCACACTTAACTGAAAAAACAGTGAACAAACAAAAGCAATGATCTGCAAGTTTGGCCACACCCTGTGTTTCCATGATCTTGTTGAGCTTCACAAAGAGAAGGAGACAAGAAACACAAAACCTGACACAAACAAATTTTCTTCTTAATTTTTTTTTTGCCATGTGAGACATCATTTTCATTTAATATATGTAAATGAGTATGAAACAAAGTTATGCTGGAAGAGTCGATTGTTCTTTCATTTATTTTTTATTTTGGCTGAAATGTTCCTGAGCTATTGTAATTTTATTTACATAAACATTAATATATGCCTCATAGGACTAACATACTTTAACACTTAGAGAATTAGACTATTTTTTTTTACTCTCAGGCTATATATCAGGATATATGAATTATTATAAGAACAGCTTAGTTAAGTGAAAAAAAGCAACAATAGCAGTATAACAGATTATAGTATGTTTGTTTGTCACCCCTCCCCCCCTCTTTAGGTGTCAATAGTAGAGAAAGCTGACAGCAGCAGTGTTTTGCCTAGTCCTCTCTCCATCAGCACTAAAAACAAGATGACCTTCCTGTTTGCCAACCTCAAAGATCGTGACTTCCTTGTTCAGCGCATCTCAGACTTCCTGCAGCGAACGCCTGACAGACTCTGTAGCATGACTGGACAATCTGTGAGTCAGTCAACCTAAACAGTACAAGTCTTAAAGCTAAAGGCATCTTAAGCAGTAACACAAAACAAACTCTGTATTATTCAAGTTGTTGATGTTTTTTGGTTAAAATGTAATATTTGGCCTACACAAACACATTAAAATGTGTAACACTTTCCTTATTTCAGTTTTCACTCTTTTAACAGGAGAGTCCAAGTCCCACCACCCCTACGTCTCTTCCTTCAATGCCGTCAGTCCTGGGGTCAAGCGAGGTCATTCAGGATCGATACTACAGCTCTAGCCTCCCCACAGCCAAGCAGGGTCTTCTCCACATCTACCAGAAGGGCCGCCCTGAAGACCTGGGACCCAAAGCGGTTAGCTCATATCACTCACTCACTCATCGTCTATACCGCTTAATCTTGTATTCAGGGTCACGGGGACCTGGAGCCTATCCCAGGAGACTTAGTCTTGGACAGGGTGCCAATCCATCACAGGGCACACACACATACACACACTCATTCACACACTACAGGCAATTTGCCTGATTAGCCTAATCTGCATGTTTTTGGACTGTGGGAGGAAACCGGATAACTCTTGGAAATCCACCAAGCATGGGGAGAACATTCAAACTCCATGCACACAGAGATGGGAAATGACCCCAGACCCTGGAGGTGCAAGGCGACAGTGCTAACCACTACACCACCATGTCACCCTAGCTCATATCAGTGGCCTTTAAAATTCAACTTTCGTCCACTTGCGTGATCAACGTTAATCTTAAATATTTTTAATTTAAAATTCTTTCAAATTAAGTTAGTAGTTTCAGGTCATACAGATTAATTTCGTCTTTGTTACTGACTTGACATTTAGTTTCATCAGCAGGAAACAATTACAGTGGCTGAGTTGAACCTGTTGTACACACTTTTAGGTGAACTAAATGGATTAAAAAATTCTTTCCAATTAGTAAACAACACCCAGAGGAAAATGCAGTCCACTCACATCTATTGGCTTACTGGCACCCATGATTGGTAGAAGATTAATGTAAATAGACATTTAGAAACTCTGACTGACGTAATCCTGCTCATGTCGATTTTTTTCTTCCTTTATTTATTTTTTTCCTTAAAAAAAAAAAGAAAATCTGACCAAAAAATAAAAAATAGTTTTAATAGCATATTTACTGTACAAACCTTGAAACTGAACAGTGAGCACCAAAAAAACACCAACCCCCACCCCAAAACTATACCATTGTTTAGCAATAATCAAGGTATAATGTTCAATTAATCGTAATATTGACTTGAGGTCATATCAGCCAGTGCTACTACAACTTCACATTTAATGACCAAGTTTGTCTTTCAGTATTTCATTACAATAGTGATCTCGCAGCACCATCTGCTGTCAAGTGTACCAGTAGGTCTTCTTTATACCTCGAGCTTCACAAACTCCACATAAAAAAGCAAAAATGCTGTAATGTTTTTCTGATCATAGAACATGCAAGAGGCTTTTCAGAGCAGATATTACAGTTCTTTAAATGCTACCTTGGTTGATGGGGTGAAGACTGTAATTTATGTGCGGCAGAGCCATTAAAGGCCACTAGGATGGGCCTTAATGAGATTTAACATTGAAAATGCATCAGGTCTTGTAAGCTGAGGGAATTCTCCACTTTAGAGTCCACTAAAGTCTCCCTGATGTTTAGCTGAACAAACAGCAGGTGAGATTTTTTTTTAATAAAGATACCGTATGGTTTAATGATCATTCATATACTACCACTACTGCTAATTTGCTAATAATAATAATAATAATAATAATAATAATAATAATATCCTTTAAATTATTATTTATTTGTTGTTAGATTTCGTTAGCTTTAAGACCTTGAACCTTAAAAAAAGCTGTCATAATTTTATAATATAATAAAAAATATATACCTTAGTTTTATTAAACAACTTCAGAGCTGGATTGAACAATATACGTATATACAATGTGTGTATAAACACATTATTATTATTATTATTATTGTGAGTAATTAAACGTAGCCCTTTCCTTATAACTTTAGTTTTCGCACTTAAAGATCAAGCGCAGTATTTAAACGATACAAGATGACTTACAAGACTATGAATTTAATTAAAAATTAAATGAAACAAAAAAGCTACATTTTAACTAAGCAGCAGGCGTCTCTGTCATCTGCCGTAATTATTATTTTTAAACAAACTTGACAAATGTGTGAATAGTTCACAGTGTACCACCTGTAGGATTATAAAGACACAGTGACGTTTTACTGCCTCTAATGCCTCTAGAGTCTTGAATGTGTTAATCAGTTGTGAGAACGTAGACATGTATAGCTTCAAAAGGCGTGGCTTTTGAGGCACATTAGCCCTCGTGGTGTTTCAAGATGGGCGTAAGCATGTGTAATGAGTGGGTTCGAGATTTATCTGCCCATAGAGTTTGGAGATAAAGCCAGACCAGAAGCTTTTTAGTGTACATCACTTTTGATAATGTAGCACCATAAAATGCTACATTAGTGTTCTGTTGCAGCACTCAGGAGGTAGTGCACTGGGCACAGAATCAGTTAAATCCAAGGCTGACTGTTCATGGCCGATCAAGCTGAAAACCAGGAAATTCTGGTCATTGGCTGAGCGACTGGTGCATTAGTATTATAAATGTAAAAAATGATTTAAAAATCTATTTGGGAGTTATTGTGATGATACATGAATTGGCATGCAAATATTCTCTGTAATTTTATTTATTTATTAATTTTTTAAATAAGTTTTTAAATAATAAATGGTTTTGTACTCTGTATGTCTGTCTGTCTGTGAACCTACAGTATGTAGTCCGTCTAGGGAGGCCAATGATGATTTTCTATCCTGATATTTTTCAGAATCCTTTTCTTTTGTACATTATAGTACATAATAAATATGTATAATTACATTTGTACAAAAGATAATAAGATGCCTAAGACTTATCACAGTATAAATAAGTGTACACATACAGATTTTTTTGTCAAACCAACATCCACTTATGTTTTGTTTGTACAAGATAGTAAGTTTGATCTCCATAAAATTAGTATGTACATGCATAACCTTAAAGAAACATCTTATACTTTATTTACACTTTATTTTCTTTTACTGTCAATCAGACAAAAGAGAAAATGAAGGAAGAATCCTGGAATATTCACTTTTTTGAGTTTGGAAGAGGTGTGTGCATGTACCGCACGTCTAAGACTCGAGACCTGGTCCTGAAAGGGATTCCTGAGTGTCTGAGAGGAGAGCTGTGGCTGCTGTTCTCAGGTAATGACTCGTTTCTAACAGCAGGGGGCACTTGTTTCCTCTTCTATACTGAAAGGAAGATTGACACAATTTCACTTGTGTTTCGAAATCAGATGCTAGCATAAGAAACATAAAATAATGTTATTTCTGATTTGATGAAAAATGATGCTGATGGTACTCGGGTTATTCATAGCATTAATAATGTTAACATTTACATGTTTATCACAGAGAGGGTTACAGTTTATATCAGAATTTGAGCACTGAGATTAAACCGGATCACACTTATGATTCATAAGTAAATGCAGCCTGTTTTAAAGTTCATGAAAACATGCCCTCTATGAACCTCGACTATTCATTCATCCCACTAGCGGGATGATTAACAGGGCGCCATGGTAACCGCCTCATTCAGTTATGCCCTGGGTCTGTGACTCATCCCGATCACATGACCTGCTGTCATGAACTTGCACCGGCTGCATTTTATTCACAGTATACATTTTTTGGAAGCTTTCTTAAGCAAATACACCAGACTTCCTGATTTTGAGTGTCTTTAGAGATGATGTGGAAGAGCCAGTTTTGCTAAGGCTGGTTGGCTGTCCAGTTTGTACAGTAGCTACTGTGGACTAGGACTGTCATTCTCCTAAAATGTAACTAGCTTAATTTTAAGTTTAATTGTCATGGAAATATTATTTTATGTTTTTTCTGTTACTTTTATAGTGTTTATGTATTTATTAATTAAATGTCCTGGTTTGACCTGACTTTTCCTTGTAAAGAGTTTAAATAGACTCATACTATAAAAGTATAAGCCTATAAAAGTATGAGCCTATTTAAGTTATGCTAAATCCCAGTTGTTTCCACCCTGGATGAGGGACAGTCAAGTCAAACCAGGACATTTAATTGGGCAGAATAACAGAACACACTTATGAGAGCAAAAACAGCCTTTATTTCTCCATATAATCCCCTGCTACACTAACACACTTATCCCAGCGTTTTAATAGTTATACTATCAAGGTAGAAAGTTTTCTCATTACGCCAGTAATGATCAAACAGCCTTTTTTCCCCTTAGCCTTTCTGTGAATTATTTTGTGTACAGTAGGGCTGCACGAATTAACACAGCAGGTTTAATTATCTAATACTTTTAAGTTGTAGCCCAATTAAAACTGCATGTGCCTGCCTCTGATTAGACAGTAGTACATATTTTGGTTTTCAGCATGTGTGTGTGTGAGAGACATTTACCCTATTTTTTTTTTTTTTAATATTAACACGGATGCATAATCAACTTGCCATAATAAACGCAACAACCGAAGTAATTGTAACATCCCTATCTCACATACGTGGTTTCGCGCGGCGGCCGTAGGTATTGTTTATCGCTATACATTATAAGTTCTGCCGTAGTGATCACGTTACCAATCTTTCCTCGCGAAAAATTAAACGTTTAATATTGGGCGGGTCCTCACAGAAGCTCGCGGGCCCTGCAGAACCTCACCGTGTCTCACCGCGAGTGAAACCACATAGGTGAGATAGGGGTGTAACTGTTTGACACATACGCATTGAGCGGACACATGAAGCTTCAAAGGGAGTCAATCGGAAATGTCAGGTCGGGTTCTCAGAATGTAAAAAAAAAAAAAAAAAGCTTCTCATTGGCTGAATTTTTTTTTAGTTATAAATAACACTACCCCAACTCCTGATTATGGGTTAGCTTGTTTAGCTCCACCTCCTTGTTACACGTCATGTGAGTGAAGCGGAAGACGTAAATGAGGAAAAGAGATGAGAAATGATTGAGTTGTATAACTAAATCATTTGCTAATCTCTGACTTGACTTGTAATTTAATAGTGTTTTGTGTTGCGTAAATGAGGAAAAGAGATCTTGACCTTGACTGATACAGCAATCCGGGATTGTTGTCAAGCGAATGAATGAACTTGTGAATGCTGTGTGATCTGAATGCATTGAAATACATGCAAGTGAATCGCTGTCATTCAGAAACGAGACACATGTATGTATGAATCGAGATTTTTTTTTTCAATTAATCGTGCAGCACTTGTGTAGACCAGTTTTAAGCCTTTATTCACAAAAAAAATTATTTCAAGTACCAGTTTGACATGATATATAAAAGAGGTATGTCATAGTGATACTCTACAATAGATTATCTCCACAAGCCTCTTAAAAATTAACCACTTCTGTTTATTATTTTGTATAAAATTCTGCAAAATGTAATTGTGTGTCATATCCATCAAGTCCACCTGAGTTCATCTAATGGCCTTATAGTTACTACTGTTAGACTAGAGACCTAGTCCCCATAAAATAAGCATTAAGATTAATAAAGAAATTCAGTTTGCTTCTTCTTCTTCTTCTTCTTCCTCTTCTTTTTATCAGGGCAATATTTTAGTTTTGTATTACAGTTATAGTCTTTAATATAATTTTCAGTACTATATATTCTGGAAAATAAACGTCATACACATGCTGGGAAAAAGAAAGGGGGGGGTCTTGTCTATCAAAGTGTAGTGACAGACTTTACAGTGTTAGAGTTTTACTTAAAAGGTTACAATGTTCATCTGGATGAATGTAATTAACTGTTTGGTAGCTGAGGTGCCAAAACCTATGAGTGACTTTGAAAGTGTGATGAATAATTAGTAAGTGAAAACTGTGTAGGAGCTGAACTGCTCAACAGTATTTTCAGTAATTTGGTGGCATCTTGCCTGACTCAATGGGTTCTGTTATTTTAAGTGATTGAAGACGTACTTAAGCATTACAGAAGAAATAATGTGATCTTTTGGGGTATTTGTGCATTGCATAAACATTCACTCTGCTTATTGCTTTGTGCCTTTCCTTCTCCATATTACTATTCTTATGTTGTTTTTTTTTTATATATATATATATATTTTTAATGTATTGCATTTGAAGACACTGTAGGTTTATGTTCGCCTAAAAGATTAACTCTCGCAATATCTGTTTTAACAGTGTGATATAACTGATAGTTTATGCGGCTTCTTCCTGTATCCCCTGTAGGTGCTCAGAATGAGATGGTGACTCACCCTGGTTACTATGCGGAGCTGGTGGAGCAGGCCATGGGCAGGTGCACTTTAGCTACAGAAGAGATTGAGAGAGATTTACATCGCTCCATGCCTGAGCACCATGCCTTCCAAAACGAGATGGGAATCGCTGCTCTTCGACGGGTACTCACTGCATACGCGTACCGCAACCCGGGCATTGGCTACTGCCAGGTATGCACACACACCCACACACACACAAAAACATGCCCTGTGTCATTTAAGCGGGAGAAATTAGTTGGCCTGTTACAATGGAGCACGGTGATCCGAATTTTGGAAAATCCTCAACGAAACAGGGGTCACAGTCTAATAGGATGGAAAACTAACTCAGAATAAAGAGAAAAGAGTGGAAAACTGAAACAAAATAGCATCCCGGATATACCCTCACGATTTAAAGGCGCAGAGACAACAATTTACTTTGAGATTCATTTCCTTAGGAGCGATTATAATTTTTGGCCACATGATGGCAGTGTGGGGAAAGGGGACAGATTTAGTCTAGTGGATTGGTATGCTTTACATTGTACAAGTCCGGGACTACTTGTATTTGCACAATTTGCGCTTGAAATACTTGACCTAAAATCGTAAAAAGATTTAAATGAATGATTTAAAACACTGTTTGACATCAGAAGGAGTGCTTGAAATGGCTTTGAAACTCTTGGAATTTTAATTTGAGGCATCTGTACAATCCATGTTTCTAAAAAAAAAATTTTTGGAAATCATTTAACATTTGTTGCGTTTAGGAAGTAGATAATAGTTCTTTATGAAGTCTTTAAAACTGCTTAATGCCAGTGTTTTTTGTCTTAAAAATCTGATGGTTGTTGACATTAATTCAGGTAAAGGTTTAAAATGGTTTGGGAAAAGGACGAAAGTACTTGAAAAAGTATTTTGAATAAAAAAACATACATTATATTAACAGTCTATACAGGACATTAACAGTGTTGGTACTAGGAATAAAGCATATGAAAAAAAAATAAGGCCAAAAGCAGGAAACTGCAATTTATCGAGAACATAATCTGACATGAATAAGTAAAAACAAGAGAGTTGAGCTGAATACATTAAAAATAATTATCTAGATGGGAAAGAAAAAGCAAAGCAATAACAAAAGCATGTGGTGGTTGTAGCAATGGAAAAATGAAAGGGGAATCCATGAAATATGGTATCAGTCAAATGTTTGGACACACCTTTTAATGCAATGTTTTTTTTTTTCTTCTACATTCTAGAACAATACTGATTTTTTTTTTTTTTTTTTTTCAGAACTATAAAACAACACGTATCTCAGTAGATAATTATGTAACAACAACAGTCTGGTGTTATTTTAAGACATGAAGGTCAGCTGTTCTGGAATAGTTCTTCAAAGAAAAAATAGTTCTGGAAAAGAACAAGCAAGACCAAAACTCACCTCTGTTGCAGAAGAGAAGTTAATTTAGAGTTACCAGCCTCTCAATATCAACTGTAGCACACACATCTCAATATCAACTGTTCAAATTCCATATTTTGGATGCCTTTAGCATTGTTGATGAAGTAGAAAGAAATAAAAATCAGGAAAGACCATGGAATTAGAAGGTGTGTCCAACCTTTTGCCTGGAATGCTATATATTTTTTCGTGGAAATTTAAAACTTTTCTGTGTGTGTTTTCTCTCTGTTCTCCGTAGGCTATGAATATAGTAACGTCGGTGCTGCTGCTGTACTGTACTGAAGAGGAGGCATTCTGGTTACTGGTGGCTTTGTGTGAACGGATGCTGCCTGATTATTACAACACCAGAGTTGTAGGTCAGTCAGTACCTCACACCCACAAAAGATTACATTAGTGGTAATGTTTCGGAGAATTTCCAGCACAGACACGCCTGTGGTTCTCCTGGGGTCAGACATCTACTGGAAATAAAATATACAGTATAGGATACGCAACAAATATTTTTGGTGTAGGTGTTCATATATCTGTGGATTTCTTTACTACATGGTCAGACATGTAGACATCTGTCCAATCCTACTCACATGTCCTTGTTGAACATCCCATTCCCTTTGCTGTTATAATAACCTTCACTCTTTTGGGTCACTAGATTTTGGAGCATGGTGGTTTGGATTTGTTCATTCATCCACCAGACTGAATTTGTACATTCAGTCAGGCACTGATGTCTCTGTTTCAGTTCATCCCAGAAGTGTAGGGTTGAGGTCTGTCTTCTTCTCCTCAGAACAATCGCAAGTTCTTTCATACCAACCTTGTTAACCATGTCTTCGTGCTTCGAGCTTGCTTTTCGTACAATGGCATTGACATTTTGGAGCAGGTTTTAGTTTCAGTAAATGAAATCATTAAGCCACAGCATGCAAAGACATTGACATTGTATTCTTTAACTTTGTGGCAACAGTTTGGGGAAGAACCACACGTGAGTGTTATGGTCAGGTGTTTACACAGTTTTGGCGATCTAGTATATATGAATATTACTTTTCAGGAGCTCTGGTGGATCAGGGTGTATTCGAGGAGCTGACACGGGAGTGTTTGCCGCTGCTGTACGAGCACATGCAGGAGCTCGGCGTGATCTCCACCATCTCCCTGTCCTGGTTCCTTACACTTTTTTTGTCAGTCATGCCGTTCGACAGTGCTGTGTTACTGGTGGATTGCTTCTTCTACGAGGGAATCAAAGTCATCTTTCAGGTGAGAACGTTCAGAGCAGATCATAATATAAAAAAAAAAATTCAGCAGGTTTCCAGATGCACAGCTGTTGATTTATCATGTAAGATCTGCTTTCAAAGTGGGACATCCTCAAGAAGTGTTTAACTTCACATCTTCTAAAAGTCACTTATGAAATACTATATTTTTTTACACATTTTACCAATTTTGCAATTATATATAAACATGAGCAAGTATTGCATTTCACTTTACAGTCTCATTACTGGAGTTTGACAGCCTGACAAGGATCCCCAGCCTTGGCATTGCACGAGTCAGTTTACCTTCAGTATCTGTCCCAAGCTGTAATAGAAATGAGCAGGGTTGCATCAGGGAGGGCATCGGGTGCCAAATTAAATATGTGGATCAGATGATCTGCTGTAGCAACGCTTAATGAGAGCAGCTGAAACAGAAATAACAACCCCTAATTTTCTTTATTTAAGATGGCGAGTTTGATTAAAGATCGACACAGACCAAACATAGTTCTCAAAATGTATCTAACATCTGTAAGAATATATGGTAAAATGAAAATATTTTACAACATACAACATGGTGTATAAACATTAAAATAATTGAACACAGACAAGGCTGATCCTGTCTACTTGCCCATCTTTGGCAGACACTGATATAGACTGATGAATATCAACAGTCACGTGACAGAGTGTCATACCAAACATGATGTGTGTGTGTGTGTGTGGGGGGGGTGTCCAATGACGCACGCGCACACTGACACAAAGAGCAGGCTGATTCAGAGAGAGAAAATGGATCTTTAACCTCTCTAATGAGACTTGCTTTTGCTTTACACACACATACAGGCACAAAATAAAATGTTTTACACACACCAGGTTTAGGGGTGGGCGATATACCGGTAGACACGATTTACCGGTAGAAATTTGTCAACCGATAGAGATTTTGGTCTATCGTCTTAATCGCGGTTGAGATCACGTGACGTTGAACG
>JAOTRS010000011.1:6178149-6189394 GCA_028565755.1 Dinotopterus cunningtoni | reverse complement strand
CCCCTCCATGATTTCTAAGTAAGAGAACTTGCAAAATCACAGGGTGATCAAATACTTATTGACCTCACTGTATATACTGAATATAATATATCCTTAGAAATATTTAATTGTAATAAATAGTAAAAATCACCATATTGGCTTTAAATCTATTTATGTATTCATTATACTCCAATCAGCCATAACAACATTAGAACTATTAACTACCTAGGTTTTAGATTCCTAGGTTTTTGGGGCTCTGGGGCAAAAACCTAGGGCCGTGACTGTGCAGGACCTCTAGGGGTGTGCTGTGGGTTATGGGGTGGGGTCTCCGTGGATCAGATTTATTTTTCAGTGCATCCATTGGTGCTTGATCGGATTGAGATTAGGCTTTGGTCCCCATGGGCATAATTGAGCCTTGGGTGTCCATGATGCCCGATGATGTCACCAGTTCACTGGTATATAATTGAGTCAATGTTAATGTGTTATTTCATGGCTGATGGGTGTATCCTTTGATTACATACTTGTATACTTGTACTAATCCTGCATGTACCCCTGTATGAGCCAGTCCAATTCTGCTAATCAGTGGAATTGTGATGAGTGTTAATCTCTGGAAATTGCTGTTTTAATCTCACCTGCTTTGTTGCTTTGCTTCTTGCTTTTTTTGAATGCATTTCTCCCTCTCATCTTTTCTTGATGTCTGTCTTACTCATACTCCATCATCTGTTCTCTCTTTCTTCTTTCTTGTATAACCTCTCCAGATCCTCCCTCCTTGTCTCATCTAGACTTCCTGGTCCAGGAAGTCACCTCAGGTTTGTGTCTGTAATCTCACAAGAAAAAATGCTGAGCATGATCTTGAATGTATTTGTTTTTCAGATTAAGACTTTGCTGACAAGCACATGTAATTGTTATCTAAAATGCAATTTCCTGCTTTCTTTTCTTTATCACACTATCATAAAAATTTCTAATTAAACAGGCATCCAACTTTGGTACCATCTTCCTTTAACATCTGTCATGATAAAACATACCTAGCTGAAGTTATTATAACCAAGCTTTTGATTGCTTTTTTTGTTATTACATTATTACTATTTTCTGCTACAGGTGAGGAAGCTAAGGAGATAGCTGATGCAGGAGTAGATCCTGAAGACAAGAAAGGTAGCAATGCTAACTTGCTGCCTTTTATACAGTTTGTCAATAATAGTGTTTTGATTGTAGATTGTAATTTTACATTCACAGTATTTAATAATTCAGAGCTATACCCTGGGGCATGAATAGCTAAAGCAGAATTTACCTAGTGCCCCTGCATATTGAAAGTCATACCCTGAGCCAGTATCACTCATTTAAAATGTTAACCATAACTTGTTAGCCATTAACAGGGGATTCAGCTGTCACACTTCTTCTTCTTTTTTTTATTTTTTATTTTTTTTTTAGAGGATAAAGTAAAGGACTATAAGTATTACTTGAGAATGTGGGCTAAGGAAAGGGAACCCAAGAAGGAGACTATTAAGGACCTGCCGAGAATGAACCAGGTAAAGTCAGTCACTTGGTATGTTTACTTCTCCAGAGTACACCGATAGCTGCACAAACCACTAAACCACTGAACGTGAAGGAAGTGGATAAAATTTCCTGCCACAAATACTTTTAACTTGTAGAAGTCAGTATTTGTTTTGTTCTGCAGTGTGCACATAGTGTTGTGCTTCTTTGAGCTGCCTGTAGTGTTGACTGCTCTGCTTGTTGAATTAGAAAAACCAAAAACTAAGCAAGCTTAGTTTTAGTTACTTTACTCTGTTCACTTGTGGGCAAAAGTTATTTTTTCCCCCCTCCCCTTCTCCTCCTGTTAGGTGTCTGTTTAATGTTAATGCATATTAAGTATACTTAAGAACCACAATGTATGCCCAAATGTATGTGGACACCTGGACATTACACTGATATATGCTTGTTGAATATCAGATTTGAAAATCATTTCCAGTAATATTGTGTTAATGGTCAGGTGTCCACCACACTATACGCTTGGCAAATGGTGTAAAGTGGTGTGTGGGGATCTTTTATTCTGATGCATTGATGATGCTTCATGTTTAATGCTCTGTTTTGGTTTCAGGAGCAGTTTATCGAGCTGTGCAAGACCCTCTATAATATGTTCAGTGAGGACCCTCTGGAACAGGAGCTCTATCATGCCATTGCTACAGTTGCCAGCTTATTACTGCGCATTGGAGAAGTGGGCAAGAAGTTCACCAACAACGGCAGTAAGAAGTCTGATGCACAGGCTCAGGCAGGGGTAGAGATTCCAGCAAAAGAGGACAGTTTTGTTGAGGCTGGCTGTGGACAGTCCCTGGTGTCAAAGGCCCTGGAAGAGGCCCAACTAGAGACTCTGCCTCCTCCAGCCAATGGGTCGGACGAAGATGCGAAGGACGACACGTCCATTTCATCCTATTCTGTGGTTAGCGCCGGTTCTCTGCAGTGTGAAGACATTGCAGATGATACAGTTCTGATTGGAAGTGCACTGGGTGGTGCTGGAAGTGGGAGTGGCAGTAGGCGTGGCAGTGCGCCGGATGGTGATTGGTCAATATCTTTTGAGCAAGTGCTTGCATCGTTGCTGACCGAACCGCCTCTGGTAAACTACTTTGAGAAGAAGCATGATATCAGGTTCAAGATGGCCATCTGTAGGTCTCAGAGGGCTGTAGAAAGACAGATCAGTTCATCCAGCGACCATGAGCTAACCCAGCTCTCCACTTGAGGTTTAATCAAATGGGTGCCTGGTGTAATGAAGGCACACTTGCTATTAATTCAGAGATCTGACTCTAATTTATCACTAGTGTATTTATGATCACCCTCTCGTTCTCACCACTTTTGGAGTGTACAGCACAGCCTATACATCTGCACTTTTGCTCATGTGGCCTTTGTCCTTCCAGGTTGAACAGATGAGCACTGTTTGTCTGCTGTTTGCATGTCACCTGATGGTTTGCTAGCCAGTGTTTCAAGTTTTACGTAGACCAACATTGAGTTTATTTTGCATTATTGTTTACCTCTGACTAGGCTATGTGGCATTGTACCAGTTGTTCGAGTTGTAGCCTGGCCTTATCTGCACCTGCATATTCCTCAATGAATTCAGTTAGCATGAAAAAAAATCGACCAGCACACTATCTTGTTCAGATTTGAAATAGGAATAGTAAGCTTTACTTCATATCTTACATAGCCTGAAATTGTCAAAGGTAGTCTTGCACTAAATGTCATATTCAGGATGATGATTTAAAATAAGAAGTGTCCTTTGTCAGAAAAGGATTTGCTGAAATCCACTTATTACACCCCGTCCTTTTTTTTGTAAAGAGTTGTTACACTACATATTTTTCTGTAGAATATTTTTCTGTTTATTTTAAAGTGTCTCACCACATTACTAAAAGGGACAACAAAAAAGTTTAGCTAACTTGCCCTGTGGAAAACCAGGGGTTCAACAGCCACATTATTATTATTATTATTATTATTATTATTATTATTATAACAGACTTCTAAGAACTTATACATTAGGATCCATAACCCAGCTTTTATTTAAGCTATAATAAATCTTTAGTTTTGATATTCTTAACACATTAATATTCATGCAAGTACAATCAATAATGACTAAATATTATTATTATTATTATTATTAACTGAAGTACCTAAAATAATTATCTTTCCACCAGGATAATCTAATCTATAGTTATCCATCAGCCCCTTGATTAGTAAAGTTATTAAAGTGATAGTATCTTTGGCATTTGCTTTCCAGATATGCAGCAATTCTGCTAAGCACTAGCTTATAGTTATATTTTGTTGTTAATAGCTAAATATTATCTTGTAAAATATACAAAATATTTTATTGATGAATATAATTGTAACAATCTAATTTTTGCTCTCTCCACAACAGTCCATAGCTTATTTAACAAAATAAATAGGTTTACATTAGCTACACTGCAGTTCATGAGTTTTATATGCCAAAATGTTGGACTTCATTTCATATATTAGTTCTTGGAAGTTATACTTTATTCTAGTGTTTAAACCCCCTGAACCTCCTATAATTTAGGCCAACAAATACATTCCCGATGTACAGTAGAAATTAGAATCAGATTTTAGAAATAGCAGTGTCAGCTTCCCTGTTTTGTTTGTTCAGTGTATGTCACTTTGGAAGCCTGATGTCCTAAAAATTTCAACCTCTACTTGTTTTAATTTCTAACTGTTTATGTGCAAAAAGATTTCTCATTTCCTAACATTTTATGTTCTGCCAGTCATCTGGGACTGCTTCATTTTAATCTAACCCTTTGTTTAGTTATTTAGTCTTGCTGCATATCTATTCCTCAGGTACTGAGGTTTAACAGACAGGTTGCGAAGAAAAATTATAAGAATTCTTGCATGGTACAAAACCAAATGATGCTGGCCATATTCTGTCAATACTAAGATCTTTAAAATGTCTCAAAAGGCAGTAGGAGGTAAGATTGTGTTTCATTATTTCAGGGAACTGGGAGATGGGGAAAACACCTGCTATAATTTGAATAAATAATGCTATAATTTCTGTTTGCAGATTTATATAATTTATAAATCTGTATATAATCAATCTGCTAAAACACTGTAATTATAAGCATGTGTAAATGTACAGTCCGGCCAGATCACTACTGTAAAACATTTACTATTCCGTTGCTGTTCATGTGAACTTTATTGTAAATGGCTTTCAATAACATGAATTGATGCTTTGCTGTGAAAGTTTGGGGGAAAAGCTTGTTTATTTGCTCGCCCTTGATTTCAGACAGGTTATTTTTATTTGTGTCAATATAATATATATTATATCTAGTAATATTTCTGTCAAAGTAATATATCCATCCATCCATCTTCAACCGCTTATTCGAAGTTGGGTTGTAGGGTTAGCAGTTCCAGCTGGAAACCCCAAACTTTCCTTTCCCTGGCCACCGCAACCAACTCTGACAGGGGGATCCTGAGGCATTCCCAGGCCAGTGTGGAGATATAATCTCTCCACCTAGTCCTCGGCCTGTGCTGTGGCCTCCTTCCAGCTGAATGTGCCAAGAACGCCTTCCTGGAAGAGCGTCCTGGTGGCATCCTGATGCCCAAACCACCTCAATTGACTTCTTTCCGCGCAAAGGAGTAGCACTTCTACTCCAAGTTTCTCATTGATGACTAAGCTTCTCATCCTAGTACCCTCCAGTTACCCTCACTTGTATCTGGTATCTTGTCCCTTCGGTCATAAACCAATGCTCATACCCATTGGTGAGGGTGGGAACAAAGATCCAACAGTAGAGTGAGAGCCTTTGGCTTAACTCTTTTCGCCACAACGGTGCAGAAAATTTAAAGCAGCTCCACCCCTGGTGCTCTGATTCTTCGACCAACCTCCAACATCTCACTCGTAAACAAGACTCCAAAATATTTGGCCTCCTTCACTCGGGGTAATGAATCAATCCCTACCTGGAGTAGACGATCCATTGGTTCCCTTTTGAGAACCATGGCCACAAATTTAGGGTGCTGATGCTCATCACCTCCATTTCACACATGGCTGTGAATCAATCCAGTGATCCTGTCTAGCAGCCCCTTGGTGCCACCCAAAAGTCCTTCTCCATGGCTTCTCCAAACTCCTCCCACACCCGTTGCTTTGCCTCTGCTACAGCTTTGGCTGTAGCTGCCGCCCTTTGTTGAGGCACCCAGGACCGTAAGACCGCAGCTCACAGCCGTAGCTTCAGCAATAGAAGCTTAGAACGCTCCCCTGACAACTAACCCAACTCACCACCAGTTGGTGACGAGTTGACCGCTCCACCCCCCTCATCAAGGCCTTCGGCCTTTACTGCCATCAACCTAGCAGCGCACATGACCCCAGCATTCCTCTCTTCTCTGCTCTGTCCATGGGATGGGGAGGATGGGTATTCATGTTGCTTTTTTGAGCTCTGCCTGGCTCGCCAACGTGGCAGACCTAGCCACAAAACCCACCTCTCTTTTTCATGGGGTCTGATTTAACCCATTCATAGTCTGATCCCTTGCCTGAGACCAATCTGCCTTCGAAGGCTCTACCAGGAGCACACAGCTCCCCGGCTTATAACAGAACGCAAACCTTTTAACCTTGATAAGGTGATGGTTTCCGTAGAGGAACCAAAGTGATATTAACAGTATTTAATCCATACTACTAGCTCATTTAAAATGTTTTTAAAATTTGTCATTATTGATCAGTACTGTATTATACTGTGTAATAAATAAACAAGTTATGTGAAACTTTGTGTGTTTGTCTACTTGGAGTTGACACTAAAATGTTTAAATTACAAAAAAAAAAAAAAAAGTCAAACTTTATTGCTGAGAAAATGTATGAACAGTAGCCATTGATACAGCTATAGTAAAACAGGCACTTATTGAGCACAAAAACAGGTTTCTCGGCACAGTACAAACTGTATTGTAAGCCAGAGGGCTGAGTAAAACTTTCAACACACAACTAAATGTTAAAGACAAACATAAACTGTCTTTTCAACATTACTTACTTTCATAATAAATTTTGCAACATTATTAAAAGAACCAAAAATCAACAGTTTACCCTGATCTTATGCATTATTCCTGACTGTTACTTTTCACAATCTTCTGCCTCACACGTTTGCTGTTTAAAGCTGTCACACTGTTAAGAAGAAACCCTTGAACAAACATTCGAAATGCTAAACTTGACAAATTATTATTATAACATCTGTGTCGTATGGTATAGAAATAATGCTTGTAAAGGAAGAAGTCTACATACAATGGCTTTGTAACAGAAACTGGTGCTTGATTATGCTCTATAAAAGCTTTATATGTACTTAGGTGACTCTTTGTAAAGCTGAGCTAGAAGCACAACAACAAGATCAGGGTTTTCTTTGACTATAAGCTTGCTTTCTGAACGCTGCAATGAAATCAGTTCTTGTTTGTCCTAGAGCTTATTTATCAGAGGTTGTTGGCCTGGATGATCTGCTGCAAGATGCTGTCAACGTCTCCGGTGTCATAGCTGATACCCTGCATATCCAAATTGGGCAGTATGGATGAGAGAAGGGACACGATGTTCCGCCGGATAGAACGTAATCGGTCCACTGCAATACTGTAAAAGACCAGAGGTTAAAGTCAAATAAAGAGCTTGCTTTTTTATTAACATTAAGTTAATATAGAGTATGTATACACAAACAGACCTGTCGTGAATGTTGGAGGGTGTATTGGTACTTTGCTCTCTCTTGTCCCTTGTCTCTTTCTCTCCTTGTCTCAATTTGCTCTGGAGTTCATCATTTTCCTTCTTCACTTTATTCAGCTCTGTGCTTAAAGCTTGGTTTTGGCTTTGCAGTTTAGCCAATGTCTTACTCCAGTGCAGGTCGTCTGCAGGGGTCACTGGAGCGTCCTGCTGTCTGACAGGACTGGTGTTCTTCTTTAAAACATTTTGCGTATCTGACTGGGGTCCTGATTTCTAAAGTTACATGAAAAAGAATACATAGGCACAAATTTTTATGCAGGAAAAAAATAACAGTATATGTTATTGCTTCTTTTTTTTCCTCCAACATAGTTATGGAAAATATACTTTATGGTAATGTGCTGATAGAGGTGGACCAGTTTTGCAGTGTCATCAGTTCTTCAATTTTTTGAACAACAAATATAAACTCAGGTCTAATATGGCATTTACAATCATCATGAAAATAAAATTCCTATAAAAAAAAATCTAATTACATTTTAAGAATTATTTACGTTCTGCATCAGCCGAAAGTTGGACAGAACCAACAAAATGCAGCTTTAAGACCAAATGGTATTTTCCTGATGTCATGTGGAATGCCTAAATTCATTTTTGTACACATGTTCAAACCAACTAAGTGAACACCCATAAAAGCATATGAAGAAACAAAAACACATTTTTATCTGAAATCTTAAAATCATTGTACTGATCCGGTAGATGAACCGATGTGATTGGATCTTGCAGCATTCTCACCTTGGAAACTAGAGAAGCTGTTGCCACAGTTTCTACACCTGATTCTGTGCTTTCATCCTGTATAGACTCCGCTGACCCTGATACCTCCCCATCTGATAACGGACTCATTTGAACAACCGCTTCTCGTAACCCAAGGATCCTCCTGAGGCGTTTGGCTTCCCGCTCCAGTTGGTCCAGTCTGCTCGTGAGGACAGACCGATCTGGACTTTCCAACCGGAGCAGAGGGCGAGACTGCCTGCTGGTACGGCTAAGAGGGGGAACCACCACGGTCTGAGCAGGTGGAAGAGGGTGAGACCATGCCATGGACTGATGGGGCGTGATCGGGTGAGGCCAGCCTGGGGGGCCAGCGGCATGCTTTGTCTGGTCTTTACTCTGTGTAACTTGTGCCACTTGGTGCTCTGATGGACTTGGGATAGCAGCGCTTTCTGTGTCAGGAGACACTGTAGGGCTTTTACCCTCTTCCTTACAGTTGTTAACGGTCTGATTCTTTTTGCTATTCATCTCCACAATTTCCAGAGTTTTGTCCACCACCTGTTCCTCTGATTCTGCTGTGGTTGTTGAAATTTCTTTTTCAGAGTCAGTGCATTTTGGTGATTTGCTTCTCGGTTCATTGTTCTTCCATGTTGCTTTTCGTTTGTTGCTAGAGATGGGAAAGTAAAAATAAAGAATCTGTAATGGACACATTTCCGAATAACCCACAAACGTGGTGTTCAAATAAAAGAAATTTGTGATCTCCATTCATTGCATATCTAGAGTAATTATGATTTAACAAGTATTTGGACAAATATCCATGTACTAAAAAATAATGGAGAAACAGCTCATTAAAGCACACGTGTAGTAGAAATCTAAAGGCAGCTGCTGATGTATATATTTTTAATATATACATATTTTTTCAATTTCAACTCTTAGCCTATATATTCTAACCAAGGAAACCATGGATCACCGCTGTAAAAAGATCTTTGCTTTCAGATACAGTACAAGATATTAGTTTTGAAAAGACTTCAAGTGTATAATTTTTTTTTTTTTGCATTTGTTTTGTTTGTCATGAAATACACTTGATATGTTAAATAGGGATTTTTTTGGGGGGGATAAAGGCTCAAACATTCCTTTAATTATTATTATAAATGTTCATATCAGTCACATGAACTGTAGCTGTGATAGATGTTTAAGATGTAGGTGTCAGACCGATGGGATTGTGAGGATGGTGGTGTCGATTCGTCTTTGCTCTCAGTGTCTGTCTCCACGGTGATAACAGTTTCATCCGGTGTGGTTTCTGAGGTGGGTTCAGGTGCATCTTTACACTCAGGAGGCGTTAGGCCTTTATCACTCTTAAACACACAAACATGCACACACGTGAGTTAAAATAAGTGTTAACTGTAAGAGAAAAATGGCAGGGTTCAGAATAAAAAGTGCATTAAAACAAACACACTCCCCCACACACTTTTCTTTTCCTCTGCGTCTGTGCTCGTACTGAGGTTTGGTGTCTCTGGGTGGGTTTCACATGCTCTTGTCTAATTTTAATCTGAGAAAATGTGTGAGTGACCAGCATGACTAAAACTAAAGGCTAATAAAACAACCCATATTAACATGTATATGCAGATACACCAATCAAAAACTCTTAAGAATTTCTTCTGCCTATAACAGATTTGACACCTATTAACTAAGAGTCGCAAAAATTAGGTGAAAATGTTTATTTTTTAGTCTTGCATTTGCTGTTTTTTATGATCATGTGGTAAAAAAAAAAGTTTATCAAAAAAGTTAATCTAAAGATGGCTAAAACCTCACTAGCCAAGTGTGATTTCCTCACACAGTGAACAGCAACCTTTAATCAGATAATTACTTGCCACAGCTAAATTAATTATTTTAGTTTGCAACCAGATAGGTGCTATCAAATGTGCAGTTCTTTCCAACTTTTACTTTTCACTTTACTTGTGATTGCGATGCATGCAAAATTATATAGCATATTTCGGTTTTGGAAAGCCTGTATTATTTATAATTTTATACAGTCACATATGTGAAAATGAAACAATGTGAAGGGTATTTCCTGGCCATCACACATATGTACACCGAGTTGTAAAAGACATGCTAGCATTGTGTCTCTGTTTTTAATGTAATACTGATATCTTGTTATCAGTTGATATGTGATACTGGTCTTGTATACCCTTATAAAGTAGACGAGTATTTGAATCACATTTGACTCTTGTTTAAAAAAAAAAAAAAACTTGTCCCCTTTAAACCTCTGGAACCAACACTGAACATTAGGTTTATATGGCGCTCTCTCTCTCTCTTTCGTAGGTTCGATCCCCACCCAGTGCTCAAACCCCAGCCACTGGATGCAGTGCTGGTCCCAAGCCTGGACAAAATACTAGGGTTGCATCAGGAAGGGCATCCGGTGTAACACTTGTGCCAAGTTTTTTGTGCAGATTGAATGTTCCGCTGTGGTGACCCCTCGATGAGGGAACAGCTTATGTTATAGTCCAACAACAACATAATACACTACCAGTCAAAAGTTTAGACACACCTTCTAATCCAATGGGAGTTCCTGATTTTTATTTCCTTCTAAATTGTAAAGCAATGCTGAAGGTGTCCAATATATACAATAATCTCCTTCAACTTGTTGATATGGAGATATATCTGCTACTTATGCTTTTTAAGGCCTTCGTAACGGCTCTAATCCGAGGTGCTGTTTGTTAATTCAATTCAATTCAATTCAATTTTATTTAACAATGGTCATTGTCTCAAAGCAGCTTCACAAAAATGAAAGAATTTTTTTTTTTTTGTTAACTGATGATTTGTGAGGCTTGTAACTCTAAATGAACTTCTCCTCTGCAGCAGAGGCAAGTTTTGTTCTTGCTTTCCTGGGATGGTCTTCATGAGAGCCAGTTTCATCATGGTGCTTGAAGGGATTTGCAAATGCACTTAACAAGACTGTACTTTCAAGATATTCCCTAGTCCAGAACAACTGACCTTAGTGTCTTAAACTAACAAAAGACTGACTTGTAGTTGTTCTTCTTACTTTATTACCATATGCCATATGCTTAATTTTATAGTTCCCAGTATTATAAAATCCAGTATTGTTCAAAAATTTGTGTCCAAAATTTTGACTGGTACTTGTGTATATATGTATGTATATATATGTATATGTACACTCACCTAAAGGATTATTAGGAACACCATACTAATACGGTGTTTGACCCCCTTTTGCCTTCAGAACTGCCTTAATTCTACGTGGCATTGATTCAAGAAGGTGCTGAAAGCATTCTTTAGAAATGTTGGCCCATATTGATAGGATAGCATCTTGCAGTTGATGGAGATTTGTGG
>JAOTRS010000011.1:6150376-6164354 GCA_028565755.1 Dinotopterus cunningtoni | reverse complement strand
CATGAGAGCCAGTTTCATTATGGTGCTTGACGGATTTTGCAAATGCACTTGACAATACTGTTCTTGCAAGAACTATTTCAGAAAGTAAAAATAACAACTAACTGTTGTTTTTGTTGTTGTTACGTAATTACCTAATTCCATATATTAATTTTTTTTGTCTATATTCATATAATATAATACAGTGGAACCTTGGATTGCGAGTAACCTGGTCTGCAAATGTTTTGCAAGACGAGCAAAATTTTTGACACACGAGTAGTACACGTCTTTGTCTGCCAAGTGTCACATGATCACAACAGAGCCAATGGTTCTTCTCTCTCTTGCGCTGCGGGATTATGGGTAATCGTCTCCCATGCTCAGTCTCAGTGCGTGGGCGTTACTCATATTATCAACATCCATGTGCGTGTGTACTGTTTATTATAGCATTGTGACCACGTGTGTGTGCAGCCATCGATAGTAGCAGTGCGGGAGATGATTTTTAACGGCAACACATTGACACATTTCCGTGAAATCCTCAAAAGGAGGCAAAAGCAAGTGTCATTAGAGAGGTTCCTTCTCCCCTCCTCCTCTCCTCTCTCGTCTTACTTCAGCCATGCTTCAAAGTGTTTCATTTTGACTTCATATTTTGTATTAATTATCTTTATATAAATATTTTTGGGTTGTGGAATGAATCATCTGAGTTTCCATTTTTTCTGATGGGGAAATTCTCTGGTATTTGAGTGCTTTGATATAGAAGTGTGCTTCTGAAACGAATTAGGCTTGAAATCCAAGGCTTACAGTACATTACAGTACAGTATATTATATGTAATGTAATATACAGCAGATTAAATAGACTCTCTGAATCCTCCATTATTACCAATGACTGTGAAGGGAGCAAAGTTTGATACAGGTATATATGCAACTATGAAGCCTGAATGTAAATAACGTACGGAAACCAGTGACATTACTTGACTCTTTTCTCCATATCTCTTGCTCTGGGTTCCCAAACAATGGTAACATGATACGCTTGCAACTTATCTGACATGGGGCCTCCAAAGGGCTTATAAATAAGACCCCCCAGTCTCCGGTGCGAGGCGTCTCAGAGATTTCGTAGGCGAATGCTGCAGACGAAGTTGCACGTCACTGATTGTGTCCTGCAACATTTTAGGATGGCCATCCTCTGTACTGTACATTACTGTACACCACCATCCTGATGAGAAGTCGAGTGACTGAGTTAAGGGGTACGGCGTTCCGCGATCGCTGTTTGGCAGTTACCCTAATCGCTCTGACTCAGGGGCATCCCAGCGTGTTCAAAGCTTCATATACTGAGGAGTACATCTTACATTGTTTCGTTTAGATTGTTTCATCCTAGCAAGAGTTTTTACAGAATACTCGGGGCCTCTTTCAAGTAATTCAGCCTGCAAAAAATGCAATTCTGATCTTTTATATTATGTTATTTAGATGTTTTACAGGTTACTCTCTTTAAACATTAAATGTTCTTCTAACCATTCAATTTTTTTTTGAATGTGCATGGTTTGGTGTAATTACAATAGCATATGCTGGTGTAGCTAACAGCTGAGTTGCTGGTAATACCTCCGAATGTTCCAGATGAGGATCTTGGTGCCCTTTTTGCCTGGGATTGAGTTGAGCTGTTCCTGTAGTTCGGACTCTGACTTAAAGAGAGAGTGTGTGAGGATGGCTTTCAGACTGGCCTCTGAATCCTCTGTTATTACCAATGACTGTAAGGGAAGCAAGGTTAAGGAGGGATGACAAGCAGGATAAACACACATCCTCTCATACAGTGAGTCATAGGATTTTCCCTTTTTCTACAACAGTCTAATGCTTGCAAATTCACAACATGTACTGTAACATGACACATTTGAGTTCCTTAGGTTTAGCCTATGCTTAGGAGTTGGGTTAATGTTTGTATCATTATTTACAACGGAATTTGCATAAAATTAAGCAAAAAGAAAATCTAACCTTCTTTTTTTTTGCCAAGATTTTTTTTGGTCTGTGACCAAAATAACGGCAGTGACTAGTGACGAGCTCTTACTTCAACCTAGCTTCAAGTTACTTCCTTAACATACAGTACATTCTTCAAAGGCAAATCCTTTATCCTTCCAAAGGCTAATCCTTTAACACAAATCTACTTTTGGGGACAAGTACACATACAATATGATCACTCACTCACTCTCACTCATCTTGTATACGGCCTTATCCTGTATTCAGGGTCGCGGGGACCTGGAGCCTATCCTAGGAGACTTACACACACTCACGCACTCATTCACACACTACGGGCAATTTGGGAACGCCAATCAACCTAACCTACATGTCTTTGGACTGTGGGAGGAAACCAGAGTACCCGGAGGAAACACACCAAGCAAACTCCATGCACACAGAGACGGGAATCGAGCCTGGCCGGGAAACGAACCCGGACATACAGTATGATGTCATTTAAAAATTCTTAGCAATATCAGTGTAGCTTCCAGTGTGCTTTCTGTAATCGCCAGTAAAGTGTTTCTTACTGGTCATGGTCTTGCTCATTTTCTTTCCTCTTGACATCATCGGTTCCTTCTTTTTTAGACTAAAAGTATCTGGTGCTAAAAAAAAAAGTTGCACGAATGACTTGCTAGGGGAAAAGCATTAAGTCAGACATTGCCTAGAACCAAACCATTTTAGTTTTTAAGTACTCTAGTTTGGATATTTATATTTCACTTGATTTAGTTTTGATGCCACTAAATTCTCACTGCATAATCATGATTTTACAGCAGTAAACTATAATACATACCATAATAAACCATAGTATTACTGTAGTACTTCAGACATTACCATGGCAGGCACTACAGAACTTTACAGAGTACCAGGGTAGATACTGTGGCACCTCAGCGGGTACTATAGTAGTACTATGGTGGGTAGCACAATACTTTGGTGAATACCATGGTACTTATTGGGTACCAAAGTGGCTATCGTAGTTTAGCAGGTAAGGTATGTTTGTACATTTTGTACCATATTAGATAGATAATAATGGTATGCTAAAGTACACACAGTACCATATTAAATACCTGCAGAACCTTGGTAACCTTTTATCCTTTGGAGGGTACCATGTAAAATGGCACAGCAGAGGTTACTATGGAAAGGTCAGTGTAAGGACCATGGCAACTGGAAAAATACCATTGTGGCACAAATGTAAGAAAAATGTTTAAATGGTCCCATACTATATAAACATACTGTAGTAACACAATTATTGTACAGAAACATGGACATGTATGTTATACTACAGTAGTTACCATGGTCGAACCATGTGGGGTGAATGTACTATATCAGCACTTAATAGTACTGTCCAAAATACTGTGTACTGTTCACCATGGTACCTATACCATTTATGGCCATCAAAACTATAGACAGGTAATACATGCAATATATGAAATTTATAAAGCATCTAATAAAATGTATACAATATATTTATAATAGAAATAAGAGATAAAGAAAGGATATTAGTCTGTTGGTTAAATGGTGCTATAGGTACAATGACAGCCTGAGCTTTAATGGCCTGCAGGAAAGTCTGAGAGAGCATGCCGACGCTCTGACATCCACCGTTCTTCGTGAAGATCAGAGCATCGCGGCCTAATCGCATTGATCCAGATTTGAAACCGTTTCCGTAGATCCCTATGGCCTGGTGACTTCCTTTACCAGATCCTTTCTCTGTGAAACCAAAACTACAGAGTGAAAGGACAAAAAGACAAGAGAGAGAGTGTAACTCAAAACCCATTAACAGGCAAAGCTAAATAAAACATGCATTATATTTGCATATTTATAATATTTTTCTGTATTTCATGGTGCACGCAAAAGACAGCACAGAAACACCCTCAGCACCTTTACTCTGAGTAGTGATGGATGATAAGTGGCTTATGGATGGCTTATGAGATTTGCCATTGGACGCTTTATTATAAATGTGAGTGTTACTCTATTGCACCTTCATGGCTTGTGTTAAATTGTATGTTACTTGTATGTCTTATATATATATTCTACTATCTATTACTTTTAAATATATTAGCACTAGGAATTCTGCTTTTTCTACAGGTCCAATCTGGATCATATACAGTACACTGTGATTAAAGTAAAATCTCCTCCA
Organism: Dinotopterus cunningtoni; assembly: GCA_028565755.1. Taxonomy (NCBI): domain Eukaryota; kingdom Metazoa; phylum Chordata; class Actinopteri; order Siluriformes; family Clariidae; genus Dinotopterus; species Dinotopterus cunningtoni. Next base: position 6,160,246 of record JAOTRS010000011.1, on the reverse strand, counting down.
AATAACATCTCTTACTCACTGTCACTCATCGTCTAAACTGTTTTATCCTGTATACAGGGTCATGAGAGGCCTGGAGCCTATCCCAGGAAACCTAGGGCACAAGGCAGGGTACACCCTGGATGAGGTGCCAATCCATCGAGGGCACATACACATACACACATACACACATTCACACACTACGGGCAATTTTGGAACGCTAATTAGGCTAATCTGCATGTCTTTGGACTGTGGGAGGAAACCCACCAAGCACAGGGAGAACATGCAATCTCTATGCACACAGACCCCGAGGTGGGGGATTCGAACCTAGTCCCTGGATGTGCAAGGCAACAGTGCTAACCACTATGCCATCGCACCGCCTGAATGAAATCTGATACGAATATATTCCGTCATCAGAGACTGTGTTTTTAAAAAAGAACGATAGGGATGTGATCAAAGACTTACCTAAGCATTTTGTGCAGTTTACTTGGTGTCATTCCACTGCCATTATCAGTAAAGCTAAGACACAACTCCTCTTTTACAGTGACCACATCGATCCAGATCTGTTTGGCTGTGACCCCTGGATCAGACGCGTTATCTACCACACATAGAAACAGCAAGTTAGCAACGGGCACTTAGCACACACATGCATTGGTAAATTATGTAACCCATCAAAATATTTATTGTGTCACACAAACAATGGTATGCTATAAGATTATAGTGAATAAATGTTTTAAACCACTGGGCCACTCATATTGCTCTGAAACATGTGTTTTACAAAATGTCATGAGTAAAAACAAACAACTGAGTCACACAGGGTTTATTTGCACAGGCTGAGTCATATGGCAAAAAAAAGAAAGATAAATGAGTAACTAACTATATCAAGTGTTTTGAAAATGACTTAACATGCAGGTGTTTTTGTCTTCAACCAAATCCAGCAAAAAGCTATTTTTCTTTTGAAGACAGATCAAAAGCAGCAATATCATGACCAAATTGTCCTATGAAACGGTCTTTCAGTAAACAATCTTTTAAACTTCTCCACATGTCCAGTGGCATAAAACATTTGTTATTAGTTATGGAATAAGAATACCATTTAAAAATAATCATCTTATTCCAGTTCCGTCTTCTTGCTGAAAGCTTTCTTTACACACTAGCAGTATAGTAGTTTATTCCAGGCTGTGAGTTTAACTATCTAGAGTATCCTGGGTCTTCCCTGCCTTTCTTGCCTTATTATTTCCTTCCAGTTAGCATCTATGGATTACATGGACAAAATATTACACAATATATATTGCTGAAATGTCAATGTAATATTTTTTTCTGAGTGTCAGAGCCACTGGAATAAACCACTTTAATGTTTAGCCTACAAAAAAATATATTTTTTTTATAAATAACAAAATTTTTTATAAATAACTAAATAACCACACACATACATGCAAGCCGGACACATATGCAATGTACTGTAGGTGCAAGCCGGTTCTCGGTTCGGTTGCTCGTATGCCAAAAATCCTTCATATGCTTTACATATATATAAAATAAAATGTGTAACAGCCCAGTTATTGCATGACCTTTAATAGTTTATTTTGTTTATATTGTGAGGAAGCATCATAAAATCAGGAATTTTTCACCAGCAGATTTAAAAAATCTGGTTGCTTTTGCTTGGCATAGATTACTAAAATTACACCTGCATCACAAAGATAATCTTTACAGAAGGTACACGATAATGAATATAATGAACACATTATCATCGACTTCTGATGAAATTCTTTCCAAACAGTTTGAGCAGGCAAATTTATTTGGTTGGGTTATTTGATTATTAGTAAATTAAACCACAGCGACCCTAGCTACCATAAAGCATTTCCTGAATATAAATGAACACAGCCGTCTCCCATGTCAGTGAACATGACCTTTCTCTGGCCTGTGAGCCGACATCTCACTGTCTGCTCCTGCAACATTTTTGTGTCTCAAATGTACCCAGTCCTGATGTCATGTCTTGTAACAATGTGTTCTTGGCATTACCCAATGTTTAGCTTGTACCCATGCAGGTCCAACTGATTCATCACACACTAAACTAGCTACACTGTGATGGACAGGAAAACGTGAGAAAGTTCTTCTAGGTGTAGTAGATGTAAAGCATTTATTTGTTTTTTGGAGGAAAACTAGTGAATAAAATCAGGTAGTCAGATGCTTCATTGTCTCAATTCATAATGCAGTGTAGAAGTTTTTTTTAGCTAGAAAATGAGTGATAACTGGCTATTGGCTAAAGGAAGATGTTCGGTTTTCTCTTCCAGGCTCAACTTCCTTTTCTGTTGCAATTGCATTGTTATTATTTTTATTTATTGGACAATAGACATATAAAGATGCATTCAACTTTTGCATATAGTTTTTTTGCATAAGGTTTTTGCATATGGTACACAAAAATGATTTTTAAATAAGAAGTCCCACTAGGTGTGATTTTTTCATATTGTGTGCACAAGTTAGGGGGACAAGTTATTTATCTTGTGGACAAGTTATTATCTTGTGATACACAGCTCAATTTTCAACCACAAATCAAATCAATTGTTCAAATAAAGCAATAAATGTCTTCTTGTTCCAAATACATACTTTGTATATCAACAGTGTCAATGCCGATGCAAATAACTCTTGCTGCTTTCAGCATGCTCTTTAAATGAATGCAGAAAAATAAACTATAATTTTAAATAAATCACTTGTGCGAACGACATAGCTTGAGTGCAGAAAACTTGTGCAAACAACATAATGTGCACACAAGATTAAAAAAAATCACACCTTTTATAAAAATTACATTTTCTATTTCACAATTACAATTTAAAATGTGTTATTTTGTGGGAATTTGTCCTTTAAGACAATTCTTTTCAATAAAAAGAGTTTAAACTTTCAGCAACTACGAATTAAATCTATGAGGTAAAATATAAGCCGAATCCATCTTCAAAGATCTTTGATACAATCTTTGAAAATCTTTAAATTTTTTCCAAAAGAATCTGATGACATGCAATATCCTGAAAAAAGTGGCGATATCAAACCATTGATCCTATAACATCAGACTGCCAAATTTTAGACGTGAGATACGTGAGGGACACAAGTATTAAAGTGGAGAAAAGCAAATTTGAGGGGGAATGTTATGATGATGAGAAAATGACAACCTGAGAAAGGTAAAGAATCAAACGAATGGTGCAAAATAGTAAAGAAGGAAAATGATGGAAGAGGATCAAGGAGGGAGAAGGCAAAATGACGAGCAAATATATAAAGAGATGAGTAAATGAGGCTATGGAAAAAGATGGGGAGACACTGTATAGGTATATTTGATGTCATGGGGGGAAAAAAAACACACAACCCCAATCTGCCTACCTGCATGTTTTGGGACAGTGGAAGGAAACCAGAGAACCCAGAGGAAACCCACAGGATCATGCCAAATAATATTTACAAATGTACTAAAATACGCAGTTGTGTTTAAGCCCTTGAAATAGAAATCGATATATAAAAAGATAATAAAGATATGGGATAGTGTACAAGGGAAAGGGTGAGGGCGAAAGAAGAGAGAAGGATAGATAGATAGATAGATAGATAGATAGATAGATAGATAGATAGATAGATATGGAACAACTTCTATAAAGTCTTTTTTTTTTTTTTTTTTTTACAATTCAGTGTTTTGCCTGGTGGTAGTCCCCCAGACTAGGTGCTGGGTTTAGTGGTGTGTAAAGCATGCAGGTCATCGACCGACAGGATGCGGAACAGGTGCTGAGTTTCCTGCGCCTCAGTGCCAGTGCCAGGCTCTGTCCCAAACCGCACACCAAATAACAGCACCAGGATGGGACATCATATCAATCACCATCACTAGTAGTACTGTATAGCTGTACTGTAATGCTTGGATGCAAGTGCAGGAATATATAAAATATGTATATTTATCCTTCATCGAAGCATAAGCAGATATTTGCTTTTACTGTAACCGAAGCCCACATTTTGACATCTTACCTATTAACTCTGCGACGGCACTGAAGGGCCACGTGTGACTGGTGGAGTTGCTGTCCAGGTAAGATGGGCTCATCTGCAAAGCACATGACAGACAGAAGAAAAGTTTAAGACACGCATGTACATATTGCGCGCAATAAAAGCAGACGCGCGCGCGGTAAGGATACGCACAGAGCTGAGGCGGATCCCGTGCTCGCTCAGCCTCGCCATTTCTTCGCGTCCAGCAAAACAAAGCAAGTTCTAGAAAAAAAAAAGCCTTGTGTTACAAAACTCGCAGTGTTCCTCCTTGCACGGAGCACAGAGAACTCTTCCTTCCTCTTTCACTTCGGTGACACGGCTGCAGCACACAAGCGCACCGTGTTCTCTGCAAAGTGCTCACAAAAAAACTCACAGGGTTGCCAGATTGAACCCAAACATTACACCATATGTCAGATAAACGCTGTTCAGGGAGGTATGTGCAAAAGTGTGTACAAGTATAAAGAACGGCCATAATTCCTTTCAAACCTTATTTTTTGTGACTTGGATAATGACATTTACAAATAAAACTTTTTTTATTATGTAAAAACGTGCACATACTGTATGGTCTGAATAAAACAACATATGAATCAAGATGTACTGTACATGCATTATAGTAATATTGTACCAAAATAAACCAAAATCCTTAAAATGAGTATTTTTTTCAAAAGACTGTATGCAACTTTATTGCCAAAAGTATTCGCTCGCCTTCCTTCACATGCATATGAACTTGAGTTAACATCCAATTCTTAACCCATAGGGTTTAATATGATGTTGGACCCTTTGCAGCTATAACAGCTTCAACTCCTCTGGGAAGGCTTTCCACAAGGTTTAGGAGTGTGTTTATGGGAATTTTTGACCATTCTTTCAGAAGCGCATTTGTGATGTCGGACACTGATGTTGGATGAGAAGGCCTGGCTTCGCTCTAATTCATCTCAAAGGTGTTCTATCGGGTTGTGCAGGCCAGTCAAGTTCTTCCACACCAAACTCATCATCCATGTCTTTATGGGCCTTGCTTTGTGCACTGGTGCAGCAGTCATGTTGTCAGGTTTCCACAAAGCTGGGAGCAGGAAATTGTCCAAAATTTCTTGGTATGCTGAAGCATTAAGAGTTCCTTTTACTGGAAGTAAGGAGTCGAGCCCAACTCCTGAAGAACAACTTCACACCAATTCCAACATGACTGCACACCAGTGCACAAAGCAAGATCCATAAAGACATGGATGAGCAAGTTTGCTGTATATAGTAAATCACTTTTCAGCCCCCAGATATAGTCTCCCATCATGTTTTCATTCAAAGTATCTTTTTTGTAAAGGGTTCTTAATGACTCTTGCCTCGATAAACTGGACACACACATAGCAGAATGCATATGGAGAATGCTTGCAACTTCCTGATTTCATCTCTGATTGGTCTATGTGTTCACTTAGGCAGCTGGAACTAAACTGAAGTGGTGAGCCACTGTATATACACAGATCACCCATAGCATTACGTTCACTGCCAGGTGAAGTTAACAACTTTGATGACCAGCTATACACCAGTGAACTGGTGACAGGATCATGGGCACCCAAGCTCACCAAAAGGCAAGTCCCTCCGGTCAGATCCCACAAAAAAGCCAATGCAGCAGATCATGGAAAAAAAGTCTATTCTGGCTATGGTAGGGCAAAAGTATGCCAGAGCACCCAGTGCACCACTTATCACCACACATGTGCACCCAGATGGCAAAAAGTCTAAACTCCCCATTTCCCAATCCGATTGAGAACCCATGGGATGTGCTCAAACAACAGGATCCAAAATATCCTGGTGCAAGACACCACAGCACACCTTCACAGGTCCTGTGGAGCCATCCCACGTAAGATAAGACTTGGCCCTGTGTTTGTGTGTGTGTGTGTGTGTGTGTGTGTGTGTGTGTGTGTGTGTGTGTGTGTGTGTCAACAGGTCTTATTGTAAGTTGCGAACTCAGGCCTCCATAAATTGGACTTGTTTGTCACTTCCCACAAGATCCACAAATGAATGGAGATCTGGGGAATTTTGGAGACCAAAATCAACACTTTCTGTTATGTTTCTTAAACCATTCCTGACCAATTTTCACAGGGAAGCAGTGCACATTATCCTGCTGAAAGAGTACGGTGACAATTGTCAACTGTCGGCATGAATGGGTTTACAAGCTGCGATGGCGTTATTAACTTTTTCAGCAATTTGGCTATATTTAATTTTTAGTGGGATCAGATCAGACAGACTCTTCACTCCTCACACACATTAATGACACTTGGGCAAAAGTTTGTATCTTTACTAAACTTTCCAATCAAAAAGGTTTGTTGTGCAGCAAATGTAAAAAAAAATTTCAGCGTTCCAGTTTGTTGCCAGTATGACTGTAGCTCACCATTACAAACCAATGCACGATTGTGTGTTTGAACTCAACCAACATTTTATTGATACTAAATTGTATATTTGCATTTACACAGATACAGCTGCAGGCTGATTTACAAATTTTGGCAACACTGTGGGCATGAATTTATGTGTTGTTAGTCGTTCGGCTGCTCCCATCAAGGAGTCGCCACAGCGGACCTTGGCAAAACAACTTGGCACAGGTTTTTTTACGTGCCTCCTGATGGAACCCCTTCCATTTTATCCGGGCTTAACACCGGCACTGCATGCAGTCGCCGGGTAGTATGGGGTGTGGCAACCCACCAGTTTTATTGCAGCAATAAAAAATCTAATTAAAATGAAATAAAAATAATTCACACAGTGTCATAGTGATTAGGATTGTGGAATTGCACCTTCAGTTTTGAGGGTTTAATTCTCGCCTCAAATCTGTGTGCATGTAGTTTGCATGTTCTCCCTGTGCTTGGTGGGTTTCCTCCACATACTCTGGTTTACCCCAAAATATGCAGATTACAGTAGGTGGATTGGTGTTTCTTACTCCCCATAGTGTGTGAGTGGGTTTGTTTGTGCGTGCATGTACCCCCCCTAGTGTGCTCAGTCCTTTGGGATAGGACTCAGGCTTACTGCGACCCTGTACTGGATAAGTGGTATAGAAAATGAGTGAGCAAAACTAAAAATAAATCAATGTGCGCAATTCAGCGTATTCATGGTTGAGTTCATTAATCATAATCATTTTTTTCCCTTGGAGGTGTCAAGTCCATAGACAAAACTCTGGATTCAAGATTTAATTTTCAGGCTTTTTCTTGAAACAGACCCATAATCTTATAAACATATTGTCTTATTTATTGATTGCTTTAGAATACACCGCACAAAAATATAAACCATCAAGAACAAGGACTAATATTTTTATTTAACAATGTTACAATGCTTTAAATTCTTTAAAATAAACACCATGCCATATTGTGCTGTTTTGATTTACAGAATTATATTATTATTTTATTTAATCTAATATTTTGCACAATAATTCAACTTCTGGAATTTTAACTTAAATCTTTATCAAATTGTCATGTGTGTTTGATCTCTATGATCTGGAGCATCATGCAAGTGATGAAAGTGGTGATGTCACTTTCTTGATGCCGCCATATTGCCAGTCCCGTGCAAGTGAAACAGTAGGAGGTCATCAGAGACTTGCTGTTTGGTGAACTGCCAAATTATGTGGGATAGAAAATATGATACAGTTTTGCTCTCACTGGTGTAATAGGAAAGTTATAAATGCCTTCCAATATGATCATTGTAATGTATTTAAAACATCTCTTTTTAACCTCAATATTAAATATCTCTTGGGCAAAACCTTCAAAAAGAATCATAAACAGGCTCGTTAAAAAACTTGTTCCTCATGTCTATTGTGAAAGTATGTAACTTTTACCACCTTTTTAAGACTAAGGTTATCTGGAAGTGCTTGAGACTGATTTAAATTATTCATGCCTGCACTTTGGTTTGACCCTCTAAATTAGGACAAACTTCTCTTACAGTTTTACTGCATGGAAAAGGTACACGACACATAGACACATGTATAGGACAGGTAAGAATACTCTCAGCATGGCAGCTGTGCCGAAGTGCATAATCTCAGAAAGTGCATTACACACCATTGCTTAGGGAAAGTCCTGCAGTGAACATTTATGTGTAGATGTGTAGTGAACGTGTGCAATAGGTCTATCTTCTAACTAAAGGTGTAAAAACAGTGATAGATGTAAAGAAACAAACAGTTAGACTGTTTTAAAATTTATTCTTTTCAGACCTTAGTAAATGTGAGAACAGCTTATTTTCTCAAATGAGGCTAATCTAGTACAATCGTATCAGTTGTTGGTTATTTAGTGCATTATAACAGCTTTGGGGGACAAATGATTAATTGAATGTTGTCAGATACTTAAATATAAATCTAAACACACATTTAATCTTTGGCTGTTCATTACAAGTCATAGATTATTACAGACTAAAATTATATTTGCTTTGTTTTGTAGTCTTACAGGTTTGATAAACTTCAGGATAGTAACTCGATTGGCATTCTGGCATATAACACTGCGTTTAATTAAAATCAAAATCTTTGACACAGGCGGTTTCCTCCTACCGTCCAAAGACATGCAGGTTAGGTTTAATGGCATTTCCAAATTGCCTGCAGTGTGTGAATGTGAGTGTGTGTATTTATGTGTGTCCTGCAATGGATTGGCACCCATCCAGAGTGTACCCTGCCTCATGTCCTGCATACAGGATAAAGTATTATGGATAATATTTATAACCTTAGATAAGGCAAAAATTTTTAACTCAAGAGAAGGAATAGGAAGGTTGACAACTGTAGAGGTGCGAATACGACCGGCAAGACGACCAAATCGACAAAAATCATGTGACAATGTGACATAGCTGCACAAGCTCTATAGATCCTGCAGGAGTTGGCTTTCTAATTCATTCAGTCTCTGTCGGCAATGAATAGACCCCAGCGTTGATCTCCAGCTTCACAGCGCTGCAACTTTTCTTTCCAACCATTTACTATATCATCATAGTCCTCCTGGGAAAACTCCTGCATGAAGGCAGAACAGTGTTACTGTATAACCCATTCATAACATCTTTACATCATGCTTGTGATCTGCTTGTAAACTCTCACTGTAAGTAAATTATGAACATTTGTATGGATTATCTAGATACTTCCGTGTGTGCATGTGTGTATGTGTGTGTGTTATTTTACCTGTATAAATTCTGCTTTAGTCTTCTCTGCTCTCTTAAGCTCAGCCTTTATCACCTCAATGAACTGGGCAGTTCTGTCTTCTGCTCTCACATTAGTGAGCCCGGCCTTTTCCAAGAACTAAAAGACAGACACCACCCACACACACACCCACCCACACACACACACACACACACACACACACACAGCCAAAACCGATAAGATCACAAATAAACATTTAAAATATAACAAACATAAAACATTTACATAGCACAGCTATTTAGGTAGACTGTGTGAATATTTCATCTATGCTTGATAAATATCTGTTGCATTAAGTCTAAAATGTGCTTTTAGCATTTAGTGCTTTTAGTCTCTGTTTTTTAGATCTGAAGCACATTATCAAGGTAAATATAGACATACAGTATGTGACAGGAAACCAGATTCAAATAATTTTTTTTTAGCTTTGGTTCTGCAGATGATGAAGAACTCTGTTTCTCTAGCTTTCGTGAGGCACATTTGTTTTATCTCGTTTATCTTTTCTATCTAGCTAGAGACATGCAGACATGGAAAATTTGTCGGATGGCAGTTATAAATCTTACCACAGGAAAACTAATTACAATTTGAGAGTATGTGTGAAAACAACATTAACAAATAAATGTATATAATGTATATAATATATACAGTATATAGTAAGGGGCCGGGCCCAACTCACTGCTAAGGGTGGGCCAACATCATATTAAACCCTATGGATTAAGAATTGGATGTTAATCAATTCATATGCATGTGAAGGCAGGTGTGGG
>JAOTRS010000011.1:6109409-6121351 GCA_028565755.1 Dinotopterus cunningtoni | reverse complement strand
CTTTTAACCACTATTTTAGTACAGTACTCTTTAAGTAGACATTTGTCAAAAAAAAAAAAAGGTTACAAAGAATACAGCATTGTGTATGGTGTACCATGCACCACATGGTACAGTGTTCCATACACTGTGTTCACTGTGTTTACTTCCCCAGAGAAATCTGATTCTCACATGATTCTCTTTATCTCTGACTGATTTGACAAAAGTGAGGGGTAACTTATTTCTTCAGCTTACAAAATTTTACATCCCATCTCACAAAAAGTCATCAGTACCAGTACAACCCCCCACCCGTCAACCCATGAAAATGTGGAAACATAATGATTTGTTTCCTGAAACATATCAGTTGCCCAAGTGCTTACACACCTGAAACAGCAGGTTGTGCTCAAAATAAAGTAGCTCTGTTTGAATTTATTTTGTGTTGAAAAGAACTGTGAAATACCTGAGCAGCTTCTTTGTGATTGTCCTCCTTAATATTTTGTACCCTCTAAAAGAAACAAAAGAATAAAGTGCATCCTCATGCTTTCCTTATTATATTATCTCGTATAATACTTTGTTTAGTCACCTGGGGTATATGCAGAAAATGTAGCGTGAAAGAATATGTTCTCTTATATTACACAATATTCTCTGTAAATACAATATTCCAAATATGTTCTCTTATATTGTAATTAGTCCCGACTAAATAATCTGAAAGACAAACTGCAAACTGCAATGTAAAAAATATGTATCTGTTCTGAGAGCTTTACTCAACTTTTGTGTGTTTTTTAAACTTCAAGAGTCTTGTGTATTAGCTCCCTCATTGGTGAATGCCGTATGCTGAAATGTCTGCTGTTTCCCAAGACATAGACCAAAATCATGAAGTGGAAAAACAAAAATGAACACTCTAGCACTCTACACCTCCTTAAGTATTTGTGGAGATTCCTGACCGGATCTATTTATCTATTTACTTCAGGATCGAATACAGTCATAAAACAGTAAAACCATAGATGACACATTTAAAGTCATGTTGCAATGATATTTAAGCTGCTGTTTTTCAACTTTTGATTCTGTCAGAACATGATTTTTGAGAGCTTTTGTGCTGTTTGTTTAGAGCACATATTTTTTTTCTCTTTAATCCTGTTTCTCGTCCATGTGGAACAGCTTCCTTACATCTCCATAAACAATTCATTTTGCTGAAATATGTCACAGCACCACCTTCCTCTCTTGTCATCTCCTTATGTGTTTGTGTGTCCATGCGTGTGGGTCTGTGTGGGTGGTTGTATACACTAGGAAACTGCTTTTATAGATATAGCCTACAGCTCCCTAAACATTTCAGTGTTAGAGATCATTGGGCACAGATTCTTTTCAGTCCATGTTTTTTCCCCCCCAATTTGTTTAAAATTTTTGTCATCATATATTTTCCTTTTCTGCTTCTAGGCAAGACAGGCTTTTTTTCCTTTCTTCTTTCCATCCATCTTTTTAAATTTCTTTTCTATTTTGCACTCCGCTGCAATCTGCTGTCTCTGATTTAAGGCTCTTTCACTTTTTATGTCTGCACCCAGAATATTAGTGTGTTACCGGCCATAGCACAGTGAGCCCTGCTGCAAATTACAGAAAAGAGAGAAAAAGATAGAACGAAGATAAGTGACCTTGATGAGACAATCGAGGCAACACCAGCTTTTGGACTGTCCTGAGTACAATGATGTCAGGTCTGTGAATGTTGTTTGTCAGCAATTAAACCACAGAAGAAACTTTAGAAAGGCTGCTGTTAGATTAATGTGCTTCTATAAATAAAGAGAAGAACAGTGCAGTGTGGTTTGAGTCGCTTCTTTATTCACAGACAGACGCCCATTAAAACACTAATGAACTCTTGATGATTGTTACATGAATAGCATTTTATTTTGGCAAAATGCATAGAAAAAAAAACAAAACTTTGCTCTTTAATTTACAAGAGCTTTAGTGAAGCTAATGCAGTGAGAAATGAATTTACTAATGTGATGAATGCTCTCTGGCAGGCTGTTTCTGGGTATCTTAGATGTCCTAATACATTAAAGAAATAGACTGAGAAAGCAATTTAAAACACACATTGCCCCCAAACTCAGTCGTAATTCAATTATATGTTTGATATCAGTAGTTAAGTCTTCAATAAATCAATAATTTATGCTCTAATAGTCAAGGCTTTACAATGAGTAGCTGTTCGTATTTTAACTGATGTGAGTGATACTGTACAGTAAAAATAAAAAAACACCCTGTGACTGTTCATCAACTTATCAACTCATAACCATAAAGTCATCCATGTAAAAAAGACAAATTCTTAAAAGTGTATCGACTAGGGAATTTATGACAATGTTTTGCAAAATGTTCTACCAAAACATTGATCGATTTCCATTATACATTGGAGATAAGTAATAGTTCGGCAAATGCTGAAGTATTTCTGTAACTAAAGGCAGTGTTGACCAAAATGAAGTTAAAAATAATGACATCAGGGATGTAAGAGTTATTTCGTTAAATTATTGCTAATGGAGATGGGCTAGAACAGAGCAAGAGGAAAAAAGATGGACTGGCACTTGTGAGCATGTCCAGCACATATATGACAATATCTAATCACACTACTCATATATACAGTACGTATATAACAAATATATTCACACTAAAAACATATAACCTTATAAGAAGAACCCATAAGGTTTGCTGCTAACAAAAATAAATATTAAAAATCATATGGGATAAACTGTGAGACATAGAGGACCCGAGGAAAGTGAGATGCTTTCACACACACAAGATCAAACACTTACAATGCATGAAGAAAAGTTTAGCTTTGGCCAACCAAGGATAAGAAACAAACTTGAGGAGAGATGCCACGCTGAAGCATAGTGAGGTGAGGGGAAGGAACCCAAAGTATGAATGGGCTAATGTTATAGCTGAGAGGCACTCATTATCTCTTATCAGGAAACAACCAGATAACCACAACACACTCATGGTTAGTGCGAAGTACAGTTTAATTGGCTGCATGAATAAAATGGATACAGACCAGTGGAGGAAAAAAGAATTAAATAATATCAAAAAGCCATATAATGATATAATATAAAGATATAAAATGGGCAGTAACATATTGAGTTATACATATAGATATATTGAGGTATATAGATACTGTACATCTAAAAAGGCGTAACTGATGTGATATGAACTGATATCACTGGAGGTGGAGAGGATAGAGAGACCTGCCGCCTCTGAGCAAGGACCACACCAATTGGCAAATTAGTGTGTGGAACGTAAACAGCACTACACCTGTTAAAAGTCACCTTTGCTGGAAAATCAGTCTGTGTACCAACCATATTGGTCTCAGGAAACTGAGTCCCAACAGAAACAACAGAATTAAGAGAATCTGTCTGGGTCAAAAAAACAGCATACCCGCTTACAGAGACAATTGTAGGGAGAGGTCCTTTGGAGGCTGGTACGGGCTTGTGCTTCTGCTGATAAGCAAATCCCTTCTCATGAAGAATCCTTAGCAAATTCAAGGACGCTTGGCATTTGGCCTTATCTTTGTTGAGAGCAGCGCGATCAACAAGTGGTGGAGTGGAAGGAGGATCCCCGCTGCCCACATTGTCCATGCTATCAATGCTGTCGCTATGGTTACGCTTGCAGGTGCACTTAGCTAGGGGGAAGGCAGGAAAAAAGGGAGATGCTCACCAATGGTCTGTTTCCGAGTGACTGATGACATAGGCCCAGAAATGGGGGACTGTATGAAAACATTAAGCACCTCCCAACTATTTTTTTTATAAAGTTAACAAAGACGGTTAAAAGATAATAGAAATATAAAATAAGGAAAAAAGGATTATAATGGGAAATTTATAGAAACTACATGTGCCATCTAGTGCCAGGAACAATAATGTAATAACAGGATGGCAGAAGAGTTAGATTATAATGGGAAAAATTTCCAGAGTAAGATAAGAGATAATGGGCGACCTTGACGGTTGGAAGTAAGAAAAAATAAAAAGGCCAGGTGGACCAAATTTGGTCAAAGGAAGTATGAAAAAATATAAATCAAGTAAATGGAACACTGACCAAAGTTGGTCACCGGAAGTAAGAAAAAAGGGAAAAACCTAGGGAGGAGACAGTTGAGTTCCTCCCTCAACCATAAGTATAAAAAGTGTATGCTTTTCAGTCTGCTCTTTGCCTGTTCTTGAAACAGTTGACTTATAGCCTGTGCTTGAGCTGGCACTGCGTTGACTCACTTGGGCTTTGTTGCGGCAATAAACTCCAGCTTACTTCATCCAGATCAACTGACTGCTAAATCTTGTTTTTATGATACTATTATAATTGGAGTTACAGCTTATGTTTGTGCGCTAAAGTGTGATAGACATCCACAGTGGAAGATAAAAAAATCTCCCACACTCTGTTACGGTATTCAGGCCCTTCATTAGTCAATATACTGCAAGTACAGTATTTGTGCACTTTTTAAGCTGAATCTCTCTTTCTTTACCTCTCTCTTCCACGCATACACACACACACACACACACACACACACACACACACACACACACACAACCATATACACACAAAGATAAATGCATGTGAATGAAGCTGTGGTATAATAAAATATTTCACAGCAAGAAGCACTGTGCCAGAGGAACTCTCCACATCTGCCCATTTACACCCTATCTGTGAGTGTGTGTGTGTGTAGGCTCTCTGGACAGCCTCTTTAATTCTGTTAGAAAGTGTATGTGTGTAAGAGCTATAGTGGGGATTTTAATAGCTGTAGGATGGATGATGAATCCAGGAGAATCCAGAACACTCCTCTGCATGTGAGTGTATGTGTGTGAAGGGGGCATATAGTGAAAATGGGGAAACCAAATGGATGAAACAAATATCTGTGTGCTATGTTTGTCCCCACGGGATCATTCCTATGATAGAGCTTATTTTGTGTATGTGTGTATGTGTGTGTGTGTGTGTGTGTGTGTGTGTGTGTGTCAGGGGCTGTGATGTTTTATAAGCTCATTAGATGATTCCACTGCTGCTCTCTTTACCGTTTGTTCCTCATTTTATGCAATAGACCAGGATCCACAAGTAAATGAAAAGTGCACAGGACAAGATAACCTTGCTCTATTACATCATCTTTGATTGTCACAAAGCTTTTTAACTATGATTTTAAGTGTTTTTCTTTTATTAGCATATTTTTGAATACAACACAATACAATACACATTTTAGCTCCCAACCTCCCAACCCCAATAATAAAAGCGTACCTGAATTGTGTAAAATATGATCATTTTATTAACAGTTAATCAATTTAAACATTTTAAATGGTTAAATAAAATTTTTAAATTGCACACTGTTCATGTACAGTATGAACGACTAAGTGACTAATAAATGACTTTAAGCAGCAACATGATTTTGCTTCTTGATCTTAATTCAATTAAATTTTATTTGTATTTGGTTCGTTGTCGCGAAGCAGTTTTACAGGATCAAAAGATAATTATGGAAATTTGTATGAAATGTGAGAAAATGTGTATGAATCAAAATGGTCAGATTGTCTCCTGATAAGCAAGCCGAGGGCGAAGGTGACAAGGAACAACTCCTTGAGATGGCAAAAGGAAGAAACCTTGAGAGGAACCAGACTCAACAGGGAACCCATCCTCATTTGGGTGATAACGGATAGCAGGGATTGTTTTGCAGTCATTATGTGTGTTAGGCAGCTGGAAGTTCTGTATAACAGATGATGTCTTTAAGTTAATATGGAAAAGTTCCTTTCAAAAGTTGGTCCCCCTTTTGCAGCTATAACAGCTTCCACTCTTCAGACTGTCTACAAGATTTTGGAGGGAATTCGTGCCCATTTATTCTGTAGAGCATTTATGTGGTCAGACACTGATGTTGAACAAGAAGGCCTGGCTCGCAATCCCTGTTTCAGTTCAAATTCATCAAAACATGACTTTATAGTCCTTGCTTTGTGGACTGGTGTACTTGTGTAATGTTGGAATAGAAAAGTGTGCTTTGTCCTTGCTTTGTGTGCCCCCAAACTGTTGCCACAATGTGGGAAGCATAGCATTGTCCAAGATGTCTTGGTATGCTGAAGCATTAAGAAAAGTGAAGCACTTCACTCGAGATAAGGGGCCTGATTAAAACACCTGAATTCAAATGAAAAGGTTGGGCCAAATACTTTTGTCCATATAGTGTGTCACTGTATCATCTAAAATCAAGTATTTGACTGTACTCATATTTCACGTCTCCATGAATGAATACCAGTAAATGAGTGGATTATGATAATAAAGTTAAAAATTTTTATTTATGCTATATACAATTGTAGGGAAGAGCAGAAACATTGCATATGCTGTTCACCGTCTAGCTGCAAGCATCTGAAATGAATATTACATTTGCATTTTAACCAATTTGAACACTACAAGTTATCTTCTCATAACAAATATAAGATGACTTCTATCAGCTATCTATCATCTGCGTGAAAATTCCCCACAACCTGAATGAAGCATGCTCTTTTTTATATTGTAAGTAAAATGAATCTTAACTTATTTTTGCCAATGAAAACATTTATTAACAGAGAATGACACTTGTTATACAATTTGGCTTAAAAGACTCTCTCGTTATCATCAGATGATGGGGGACATACTGTTTCACTTTTCCACATACCAAAAACAAAGGTTTGGATATATATTGCTGTTTAACCCATCATGGCTTTTACAGACTTTTCTTGGACATTAGAAAAAAGTGAAGCATCAACTTTGCTTACAGTATATTTCCATGAAAGCTGCACACCACTAGGGCACAAAGATTGTCGTCGGGTCATTTTTTAAAATAGTTTACACACCACAAAACCAGCAACCCCCACACAAACACACCACCACTCTAGTTTCTTACATACCAAATGATTAGAGAATGTAGTTCTCTTGAGCACAGTGCACAAGACACATATGATTAATGATCATGAGTTCAAGAAGCCAGCCGTCACCCTGGAGTACAAGCACAACAAAGAAGGCATGGGAAACCTGGATGAGGTGATTGGAAGCTGCAGCTAGGACAGACAAGTGAAGAAGAAACCAATTTTGTCCACAAAGAAGGACTATTTGAAAAAAATCTACAGTATGCTGTTTACAGTATGCAGGAAAAACCCCTTTAAAGCCCATGCACATACGCACTTGCATACTGTCCTATGTATGTTAAATTTATGCTTTTCAAGTTTTTCATTAATCAATTGTATTTTTATTTATTGTTGTCTATACATCTTGCAGTTTTATTTTCCATTGCTTTATTTTAGAGGTTTAATGAAGGGTGATAATTTTTTGACCCTTAAGACAAGGATACAGAATACAAAGACTATGATCAAAACTTTTTTGTGCCAGTGAACTAACAAACGAGTACATATAACATATAAAATGTTTTTATATAAACATATTGCATTTTGTGCAAGATTTAATAAAGACATAGCACTATGGGTCCCAAGAATGTTCGTATTAATGAATTAACTGAGATTACAAAAACACAAGACTTTTACAGTATCTTGTCAGCTGGTGTTAACAAAACCCGAGAACATAAAAGACACACGAACAACACTCAATATACAAAACTCAAATGTGTATTACACACACACAAAAAAAGACACTGCCGTGCATAAAATACAACTATATATAATTTTATATGGGTAAATAATATGTTCAAAGTGTTGGAAGTGGGTAACATTGGTAATATTCTTAGATGGCTTGGACTGATTATCTGCATTTACATTATCTCCAATGGGAAAATGCGTTTCACAATACAATAATGCCTTAAGAACTCGGATTAAATTCTTATGCCAAGCTTATGTAGCATATGAGTAAGGCAATAGGTGGAGCTTGTGTCCCACAGCTTAAGCTCAAATCATCGCCTTTTTGATGTTGTATAGTAGTTTTATGAACCAGGGACTTGACAAGATTGTTGTCAAATCTACGCTCATGTATTAATTACATTGTGGATGTGGATGGTATTAAACTAGCCGACTTTCTTTGCAGTGATTAAAATGGGAAGGAAGTAAAATGGAGAATAAACAACAACAACAACAACAACAAAATAGAGCAGAGAAGGTGCACCAAATAGAGGTTGTTGTTGTTCGACTTTTGTACTTCGTTCACATGAACGTTGTTGGAGCCATCAATGCCCATGCACCAAAGACAAAATAATGATTATAATAATAATAATATAATAATTTAAAAATAATAATAAAAAATTAATATGTGGTGTTGTGTGACTGTGTTTAGATTTACTTTTAAAAGGTTTACTCCTTTAAAACTGAATTGGAGCAAGACTTATCATGACAGCCAGAATAACCCATGAATCCCATTTTCTTTTACGTTAAGATCCTGTGCTTGTGAATGCTGGTCAGTCACACTCTTTCAGACTTTGAAAAGAGATACCACTTTTCCCTCCATTTCTCTTTCTCTTTTATCTACTTGTGAGTAATGTGATTGGTTTTCTTTTCTTTTCTTCCACTGTGCCTCACCTCCCTGCAAGGTTTTATCCTCTTTCTATCTGTCCACCTCTAAATTTAGAGACACCTATCTCACATTGTTTACGATTGCCAGCCTTCTCTGCCACACACACACACACATGCACATGCACACACACACACCCTACATATTTAATTATTTTCAGATATCCTCTCTTCGATGTGCCTCCTTCACTCGCTTTATTCTATTTCTTCTGTTTATATTTCATTTTGGCCCTCCCCATTTTAATCACTGCAGACAAATCTGGCTTATCGACATTATCCACGTCTCTGAAATTAATTTATTTAAATTCATTACACTCTAAATAACATCGGCTGGTAATATAACAAAACAATGCAATTAGAGCTCTAAAATTGTACTTTCAGCTCTGATATAAGTGTAAATATGCACGCCCCAATACCTCATTATACACATCTGCCTATCTGCATATTTATATCTCTCTCTCTCTCTCACTCTCTCTCTCTCTCTCTCTCACTCTCTCTCGTGCTCTCTCTTACTCTCTCTCATAATTTGTTTCCTAAATTAGATCTCTCTAAGTTCTCCTTTGATTTAAAAAAAAAATCCCAAACAGAAAGCATTCTGTTCATATTTTTTCTCTTATTCATCTCTCTTTTTCCTTGCAATACACACACACTATGCATGATTTACATTACAGCTCCCTCATCTGACATTCTTTAACACATTAATTACTAAGAACAAACCATGAACTTTCATTAAACAAAATTTAAAATAATTAACACTTTTAATAATTTTAAGTACTGAATCAAACAGGCCAAATATTCGACACCTGCATTAAAGAACATTTATAGCATCAAATAATAAAACTATAAATACCCTGACCAACATATGAACCAATTCTTTAACACCCTGGCTGTTAAATGGCACAATTGCTGTCTTTATTTCAATATGAAGTGTTATTTTATTAACGCTTATGTTCATTGTTTGTTAATGTAAAAATAATTAGTTATAATTATATTTTGTTATATTTATATTTTATAAATATAATATTATATTTCAGTTATATATATTAGTAATAATTATAATAAGTTAAGAGAACTGTAACATGATGTTATAGCCAGAACCCTTTCATTCTGGGTGTGATAGCAATATCCTGGTCTGTGATTACCTGTCTAGGTTTCTGTGCTTGGGAATCAATCAAGCTGACTGTTCCAATCGTATAAACCCAAGCAACAGCAAAGCAGAAATGTGCTTACAGTGAGAGAAGCTGTTTACCACCCAGCAGGTCCTCTCTCTCTCTCTCTCTCTCTCTCTCTCTCTCACTCACTTTTATTTATCTGTCCCTTTTTACCAGATCTCTTTATAATACTAAAACCTCCAAATTTTCAAGACTAATCCTTCTAGTGAAACTTGTACTTACAATAGAGGGACTGCTGACTTACAAACAAATAAATATGAGTGATATTGCTTAGTCCATTGGCACAATTCCAACCTGATATAGTGTGCTTTACTGGAAAAGAACTCACCTGCATGTGTCTGAAGCCACAGTTTGAACAAATAAAGTCTTGAACACTAACTGTTTTTTAATAAAGAAAAAATTCCAGACCTCTGCATTTCAAGTGAAAAAACATAAACAAACTAAAAAACAGCAATAAACAATACGACACCCTGCAATCTGTAATCCATAGCAACTGAATACTGTAACCATAACAAAGCTAATACCTAATAAGGACTAAATACCTAGAATACAATGCAATTCAAATGACTAATAATTAAGATTAGGATGAGGAGGATGTTTGCTGGCGACACAGTGGGTTAGTGGTTAACATTGTGGCCTCGCACATCAAGGGTCTGTGTTCGATTCACGCCTCTGTCTGTGTGCATGGAGTTTGCATATTCTGGTTACTCCTCTGGGTACTCCAGTTTCCTCACACAGTTCAAAGAGGCTAATTGTCTATTGGTTAATTAGGCTAATTGATGTTCCCAAATTGACCGTAGTGTGTGTGTATGTGCCCTGTGATGGATTGGCACCTTGCCCAGAGTGTAACCCGCCTCGTGCCCTAAGTCTTCTGGTATAGGCCCCAGGCCCCCCACAGTGCTGTATACAGGATAAGGCAGTATAGACAATAAGGATGTTTACCATCAGTGCAGTCCTTTTCATTCCACTTGCGTTCCAAAGCTGTGAGTGGACTGGTTGGGTTAAAACATCCACTCAACATCACGCATCGATTTTCTGAAAGTGTTAAAACTCACTATAGCAGTTACTGCCAATTTTTTTTTTATGTGGTTATTCCAACCTGGTTTTTAATATGAATACTGTACATATATATCATGAGCTGGCAGTCTACAAAAAGATAACAGATAAAGAAAACAGGATAATTAATTCTGAACTGGATTGTCATTTTATAATTTTGGACATTTATTGTAACAGTCCATGTGCTCACCTGAAGATTATCATGCTCCCTAATATGTCTTTCCGATTGAGTTGTGTATCAGAAATGTACTGTAACCTAAGTATTTTTAGATATGGGCACATAACAATTCCTTGTTTAGAAACAGATGTGTTGATCAATATTTTAGCATGTCTGTTGAGTGGAGTTTTTCCATTATAAAACACAGTGTGCATGTACCAACAAAAATGTTAGGAAAAAACATTCCCTGATTTAAAAAACAAAACAAAAAAACAATTATATCAAGTTTAAACAAGCCAAATAGATTTTCTCATTGTGACCTTGTATAAAGGAAAACCCTTCACCTGCTGTTCCCTGGTGGAGCACTACTCAGCAATAACTTATTTACAAAGGCACTGAAATGGTGCATTTGGAGAAGGAGTGAAATAAAAGGAATTTAAGGTATAAAATGCAATATCTGAAGGGGTTTTCCATTGGTGCATTAACTCACACAATTTGGGAGACCTGTATTAACTTGTTAAGAAATAGTAAAATATGAGACCTTTAATTGGCAAATATGGGATAGTGAACAAAGCAAAGCAAAGTAAACTTGTGACAAAATGTTTAAAGGTCATGAACTGGTCAGGAAACAGAGATGCATCTTCAGAGATACATAGTGCTCATTCAAGGGTGGCCTCAGATTTTTTTTTTATTGCTAGAGCTACAGTATGTGGTTGTTTGAATTTTTAGCAAGAATGCTCTTAAACATTGGCTTTTCTATTAATTTGCTAGATTTTACAGTTTAATTCCTATTACAACGCCTCAGACACAAAAGAATGTGCTGATATTTAAACCTGTGCTGGGTCTGAAATATTAACAATTTTAAATATCCATTAATTAATTATTACTTAATTATAACACTCATTCACAAACTACAGGCAATTTGGGAACACTACTGTAATTAGCCTAATCTGCATGTCTTTGGACTGTGGAAGGAAACTGAAATAAGCACGGGCAGACAAGCACACAGACCCAAGATGGGAATCAAACCCTAAACTCAGTGGTTAAGGCATTGGACTACGGTTCGGAAGATCCCAGGTTCAAACCCCACAACCACCAAGTTGCCACTGT
>JAOTRS010000011.1:5972150-5994955 GCA_028565755.1 Dinotopterus cunningtoni | reverse complement strand
CATACATACATACACACAGGTGTATATACTTCATATATATACCAGTAGACCCGTATAAAGATAAATTTTGAGTAGTGATGTTTAGCAGCTTACTGTATGTGTGAATGCTAACTGGCAACTGAATTTGGAAAATCACATGTCAGAATTACTTTCAAGCTAGTTTCACACAGTGTACACTATCTAGTAAATGTATGAACACACATATACAGTGCATTTAAAAATCAGTGTAGTTACCTGTTGTCTTTGGAGATTTGGAGCAGTTTCTTCAGCTTATCTAATTCATCAAGCAAAAGTCACATCCAGACTTTGGGATACAGATTGAAAGCTTTGACTCTTTTTATTTCTCCAGAATGCTATCTGTTTAGGAGCAGGAGATAAACCCGTATCTGAATACAGATCTGTCATCTACTACCAGATTAAACAACCACGCTGGATGGAAACTTTTAAGGTTGGACTTTTCTGTTATTAGTAGGAGAAATGAGATGTCGTTGACACATGTATAATAACATGAATTTGCTACTATGCAAAACCAACAAACATAAACAAACAATAATCGAACAAAACCAACAAACAAATAAACAAACAATAATCAGACAAAATCAAGAAACAAATAAACAAACAATAATCTGGTTTCACATTAAAATTTGTAAAGGTGGCTAGAATAAAGCTTAATAATAATGGCATTAACGACATGCTATAATGGTTACATTGATAATCACATTTACTTTTTAAATACTAAAATTCAAACTTTTTTAATAAATTTTATATTTTGAAGAATTTTCCACTGTGAACCATAAATTCTTTATTGCTTACAGTGTATGAATTTTAATAGGTATATTCATGAATTTGGGCATCACTCCACACCCCCAGGGTTGGGGGTTTGATTAACACCTGCAGTCTTAGGTTGAATGTTCCCCCTGTGCTTTGTGGGTTTCTTCCAGTTACCCGGACATTCCAAAAACCTCTGATGCAGGCTGCTTGCTGTTTCCAAAATGGTGTTAGTGTAGGATTGTGTGTGTGTGTGTGTGTGTGTGTGTGTGTGTGTGTGTGTCCTGTGTTGGGTTGGCACCCCATCATAAGTATCTCCTGCCTTATGCCCTAAGCTTCCTGGGATAGTCTCCAGACCCATTCATGGCCCTACACAGGATAAAGAAGTATAATAAGGAACTTTATTCACATTAACTGAGTGGCCTTTGGAAATGCTGACACAAAGTAATGTATTCATATATCATTGTCGCTGTCGCAGGTCACCAGGTCACCAGGTCATGCAGATGGATGAAGGTTGTTTGTAATATTTAAAAAAAAGAAGATATATATATGAGCAGAAGGTTTTAATGCACCATTAACATCTTAATAAAGTATTATCTAATGTTTGCCAACTTTAGCCAAGCTAAATAAGTTTTTAGTGGTGTCTACTTGTTTAAGGTCACCAGCGATTATAAGCTTCAGTAAATTTTGCAGCCTGAGTATTAATTGTAGAAGACCTTCATAGTTAGTTAAACTAAGGTCATCATAAAATTCTATCACACTTTACAAGTTGTAGTGACATGACATTCATGAAACAGCTCATTTTGTAAAATTAATTCTTGTTAAAATTAAAGTTTGATAAATGCTGTAGGGAAGTTACAATGTGTTTCTCATTCTGATCTATCATTTCAGTCAGTCAGAAAGAGAATGAGAATCAAACAGAAAATGAAGTGTGAGCAAATCGAAAAGGGCCAATGGCCTTTTGAAACATGTGTATTCCCATAGTTAATGACCCATGTGCAGGTAAATGAGCTGTTTCTGCTTCCTGTAGGTGGCGATCCCTCTAGAGGAAATGCAGAGGATTCACTTGCGCTTCATGTTTCGTCATCGCTCTTCTCAAGAATGTGAGTCCTTTTTATCATCACATTGATCTGAATCTTTTTTTCTCAGTATAATGCACCACAACACTTACAATCCCCTCTGTGCACAAGTTTCTTTATTTCATCTTAACTTAACAACCTTTGAAAGTGCGTTAATGTGTTTTATTCAGTGTTATGGAGGATTAAATTCGCTCCATGGCATGTTCTCTACCTTCAGCTTCATTCGACTTTATTTATACAGTGTTTTCAACAGTAGACATGGTTACAAAGCAGCTTGATGTATTGTAGATTTGTAGATTTCAGATTCCTACTGAGCAAGCCAGAGGTGGCAGTAGCAAGGAAAAAACTCCCCGAGAGGTCATGAGGAAGAAACAAAAGAAATTATAATTCATTGTTTTGTGCAGTCTTTTAAAGGCAGACATATCTTCATTTGAATAAGATGTATGAGCACATTGTGGAGCATGAAATCTTGGATGAGGGGATTGTGCCACGACTCATTTCTTCGTATTTTGCTTCCAAAGAGCCAGACTTTCCTGTTACGTTTTTTAATGTACAATAGTCTTGGGGAATAGTTCTCCATGCTTCCTGAAGGAAGTTTTTAACTCTCATATTTGGCAAATTTTGTTTCTCGTTTTCAGTCTGAGGAATGTTTTTGTTTGTTAAGCCACACAGTGACCTATGAATCATTCAATGCATAAAAGCATCTAACATAATCATGAACCAGTGAGAAACATATGCAGATGATGACATAAGGCCAGTGATTAGTACTTACAGTATGATGTTGAACGCTAATCTGTTGGAACAGATGAGAGGGGTTATGAGGTTGCTTCTGAAGTTGCTACATAAACAATTTTAATTGTAACTTTAGGCACTTTTTAGCCTGCCACATTAAAACCCATTTGTTCCCATTCCTTTCATTTAATTTAATTGATTTTATTATGAAGAAATGAAACTAAATGTTTTTTTTTTTTTTTAACTATTTTTAGGGAACACTAAGAAACATTACAAACAATACAAAAATCATCATCAAATCATCATCAGTGACATTAGTTTGTCTTGTACTAATTTCAGTTTTTCTTCGATAGTTGACAACAGCTCCCTATTATAGTATGGGTATGCAAATAGTGGTGTCCAGAAAGTATTACAGTTTAATCAATGCTTATCTGTAGTTCATGATTGCTGTGGTAAGTGCAATGGCAGTAACACAGTGTAACTGTAACTTTTTTTGTCTTCCACATTCTCTAAAAATCCACCGAATGCATTTAATTCACTCACAGCAGGCACTGATTTGCACAGCAGGTAGTTTTTCACTTTTAATGATCCCATGACAGAAACAAGCGATGGAGTTGGCTTTTCACTGCTGGTCAACTTTTACTATGAAATCCGATGGGGCCTTCTTGCGGTATGCCTAACACATACAGTAGAATTTCAAAGCTTCTACAAGAAGGACATGTAGCGTTTATCAAATTAAACATTTTGTTATAGACAGACTTGTGTGTCAAAGCAAAATAATTTGCCAAAATGAGTAATAACAGTGTTTATCGTTTTAACCTGTATACATTTCTCACATTGTTTCTTTCTCTGTAGCAAAGGACAAGAGTGAAAAGAACTTTGCCATGGCATTTGTACGTCTGATGAAGGAGGATGGCACAGTGATGAGGGATGGACCGCATGACTTGGTGGTATTTAAGGTCAGACACTCATAAAGATTGTCACTTCAATAATGTATCCTCACACACAAGGCAAAAGCAAGTCAAAAGAATTTTGCAGTATTGCAGCATTGTCTAGCCATTTTGTGTTTTGCTTTAGATGTGCAGAATGGTTTGAGTCCCAGATGTGCCTAAGGACATACTTTATGTAACCATGTCTCCATGTTGATAATGATTCAGGTTTAAAATAGATAGATAAACAATTAACACATTATTTATCATTTGCTTTAAATTTGAAAGTGTTGCAGGAGTATCAACACTGTCAACAAGAAAATACTGGCAGACAGAGTAAGGAAGCAAAAGGTTTACCAATGATATATGCCAATGGAGAAAGCAACTACTGTATACGATCAGCATGGAGGTTCACAGGGATGGATAATAAATAATGAATATTTAAACAGTTCAAAAAGACTTTCAAAAAGTTTTCCCTGTCCACTTCTTTTTTAATAACTCACAAGACTGAGGTTCAAGAACTTACAGGCCAAATTTCATGTAGATAAAGTTGTCCCAAAATTGAAGTAAATGCTAACAGAAGCTAATCCATTTTTCTGGCATACGGTCAATTACAGTGAATTGCCTATCTCTCCAGCAAATTTGTTTCTGTTTGGCAAAATTGGTGGTTTAGCTGAGAAAACAGAAAAGTGTAGTTCCGTAAAAGTGTAGTTCTTTCCCGTAAAGAAAAAAAGTTACATTTATACTAAATAAAAGATACTAAATAGACTGCATTCCCACTTCAGCTTAGTGGGAATACTAAAGCTTCATACGAGTCTCAGTTGAAGTTTGGATCACATTTTTTGATAGAACAAGTGTTGTGGAATTTGATTACTATTAGTCTGATTATTTTCATTGTACAGTTGGACCTCAGCATACTAATTTAATCCTCTCTGGAGGAGTTATTAATATTTGTAATACAAACCGTGTTTTCCCATAGGAAATAATGTACATGCAGATTATCTGTCTAGCCACCCAAAAATATTACCAATATTATCAATTTCCAACACTATAATCATATTTATGCATTAATTTTTTTTAAACATTTAGAAAAGGCATGCAATGAAGTAAAATATGAAATACATAGACATTAAACCTCAAATAACCTTAATTTATGATTTATCTTGGCACCGACTTCTTTAAAAACATAACTAATAGTGGCTTTCTTTTCTTCTTGCTACCAACCTTGCTAACATTCTTGGGACCCATGGGGCTATGTCTTCACTGAATCTTGCACAAAATGCAAAAGAAAATCCAGAAAAAACATGTAAACTTGCATTGGTTTTGACGGAAACACGTTTTAAACATTTTTAAATTAGCTGGCGTTTGGCTTAGCTTGGTTCGGTTGTTGGTATACCAAAAATGGAACCGAAATTTCAGTTCTTAAGGTGAAACTTTGTGGAGCAGGACGTTCATATACAGAGGTACCACTGTACTTGCTTTCGGTGTGACAACTTCATGATCGGTATAAAGAGCAGGCAAATGACTATCAGATGTGGTTCTTGCGACACTGGGTTTTTGTTAACTAGATGGGACCTACAACTGGGGGATATTTGGGGCAGCAGAAGAGAACACTTCATATTCTTCTTCAAGCATGTTTGGTTATAAAGCCGTAATGACTGATAGAACGATTTTTATGTTTGTGAGGTGAGTTTATTCTCTTCCCTCAGGGTGATAGCAAACGCATGGAGGATGTGAGCTCATACCTGTCTTTACCCTCTGAGCGCACAAACACTGACACCCACAAAGGGACGACGCTGATGCGGAATAACAGCACCGCGGGCAGCCTGTCAGTCAGCTCACGAGACATCTTCACCATCTCCACTCTCGTCTGCTCCACCAAACTCACTCAGAACGGTGTGTATGTGTGTGTGTGTGTGTGTGTGTGTGACAGAGAGAAAGGGAGAGAGAAAGAGAGAGAGAGAAAATGAGACTGAATGACAGAGGAACAAATGCAATCTTTGTCTCAGTGTGAAATATGCACTCAGTCGCTAATTTCTCTACAGTGTTGGTCTGCAAGTTTTTGTCCTCAACCTTGTCTGAGTTTGGCAGACACTGGCATTTTTCATTAACTAATATTACCCTTTATAACTGTTTTTGTATCATGTTACAAATTTTATGTCCATAGTGGTCCTACAAAGTGTATGTGACAGGCATTTTTATACTCCAGTCTAAAAAAAAACCCTATTTGCACGTACTCTGGAATGACAGACTCATCTTGGGCTTATTAGCTTGAGGGCTAACCTCTTTTCGAGCAAACTTTTTACTAACCTGACTAAAATTTGAACATCCTGTTGAAGTAAGTTTACTTTAAAAAAAAAAAAAAAAGAAGTTGTGGCCAACATGAGTCAAGTGTTGTTGTTCATGCTCTTTGATGACACAGCATTATTGTCAGTTTGCTAACTAGCTAATGTTAGGCTAACCATGGGTAGTGAATGTCATTAAATCTATTCACAAGCTAAATAACAATAAAGCTATCTACAATATATTAAATATTAAGTTTGTCAACATTCTATGTGATATTAAAAGAAGTTCATAAATTAGGATGCAATTAGCAATTAAAGCCAGTAGCTAATTTAAACCAAAAGCTAGCTTAGGCTACATTTTATAGTTTGTAAACAAAACTGGTACTAATTTTGCATTTTAGCCATAATTGTTTTGCAATATAGGGCCCAGGATTGTGCAGTATAGAGTGACTTTTATTCTTTTAACCAGCACAACCATCTACTGAATTATTTTTTCATTTTAACCAATTAATTGAAACATGACTGAGCAAAAAAAAAAAAAAATGGGTCACATAGCCAAAGAAATAGCACAGATACACATGAGCATGGTTGTTTTCAGTTGTTTTTATGACAAAAGAAAAAGCTTATTTTGAGACTTCTACATTTTGCACACAATTATATCCACATTCCATAAGTGGTAACATTTGCACATTATAAAAGTAATGATAACTTTCATTCCACCTCACATATCTAAAAACCCAAATGCACAGTTTGATATCTGAAGCCACCCTCATTAACAGACACCGACAAGGCTTCAATATCCGCAATATAAGCACACACACACATGTATACACACACACACACACACACACACACACACACACACTTTTACTGCTGTTCTGTGCTGCAACAAGACCCGCTAGAAAGCACAAAGATACACACGTTTATAAGAGTGTCATCTGAAACAGATCGTTAGGAAAAAGATTTATTAGAGCTGAACGAATGACTGATAGTAAGTGTGTGTGTGGGTGTGGGTGTGTGTGGGTGTGTGTTTGTGTTTGTGTTTGGCAGTGGGTTTGTTGGGTCTGCTCAAATGGAGGACTCGGCCTGAGCTGCTTAAAGAAAACCTGCAGGACTTAAAACTCATCGATGGCGAGGAAGTCGTTAAGGTTTGTGTTGAATGCGTTATGTTTTTGGGTGTGGTTTGTGCTTGTGTGTATTGTTAAGTTAACCTTTATGCACTTTATACAGTATGCTTGTGTGTTTGTGTGTTTGAGCAGTTTCTGCAGGACACACTTGATGCTCTGTTTAACATTATGATGGAGCACTCCCAGACTGATGACTATGACATACTGGTATTCGATGCGCTGGTGAGGAGAGTGGACACACACACACACACACACACACACACA
This sequence comes from Dinotopterus cunningtoni, assembly GCA_028565755.1. Lineage (NCBI taxonomy): Eukaryota > Metazoa > Chordata > Actinopteri > Siluriformes > Clariidae > Dinotopterus > Dinotopterus cunningtoni. The sequence goes on along the minus strand of JAOTRS010000011.1, from coordinate 5,987,771 downwards.
CACACACACACACACACACACACACACACACACACACATCAGGCCATATTAAACAATTCTACTTCTCATCCCATATATCTTTTGACAGGTTTGGCATGTCTACCCACATTTTGTCCCATTTCTCTCTCTCTCTCTCTCTCTCTCTCTCTCAGATCTACATCATAGGCTTGATTGCAGACCGAAAGTTTCAGCACTTTAACACTGTGCTGGAGGCGTACATTAAACAGCACTTTAGTGCCACACTGGCTTACAAGTAAGTTAAAAAACAGACAACACACTCACACACACACTCTCTCGCTCTCTCTCTCTCTCTCTCTCTCTCTCTCTCTCTCTCTCTCTCACACACACACACACACACACACACACACACACACACACAAACTGGATTGATGATCTTATAACTTCAGAGTATGCTGCTGTAAGCATTGGCTTCACATGCGGCATGCTTTCTCTAATGCCTGTAAATGTGCTTTTCTAAGGATTTTGTAACGCTTGCTGTCCTGTAATAAGGCTTAGATGCTACTGATTTAGCATGTAAGATATACTTTGAATGTGAGATTGATCTGGTCAGCAGCAGCAGCAGTGTTAGTGTTTGTGGATGAAGTTCTCTGTTTACTGATCAATCTACATCCATATTCTCAGCTGATATCATGAGCTGTGAGTAGTGGCATGGAAATGAAGTTCCTCTGCAGGATTACTGGCCTCACTCTCTGTGATAATATGAGAAGCTCAGCTATTAGGTAGCTGGAACAGCTCCTTCAAATTCAGTGGAGCCAGTCGAATTGGTTCAGGTAACTTACACGGATTCCCTCTGGTTGGCTTTGGGTACAGCTATATCAGGAATGTTTTACCGGACCGGAACCTCTAAGTCACGCTGCAGAGATTATAGCTCACAGCAGGTTTGAGGCTGTCTCCCAGGGAGGAGCTGACAGTGGTGTTCAGGGAAAGAGAACTCTGGACTGACCATCTTAGCCTTTGGCTACTGCAGCCCTTACCAGGAAAAGCAGAAAGAATAGGATTTAACAAAAACCTACTAAGTCCATGTTACTGTGCATTTTTGCAGGTTTGTTTGTTATGTCTCTTTGTGTGCATATGTGTAGCTACATGGAGTTCTGTGTTGTTGTTATAAAATAATATTTCAGTTTAAAATTAATTTACTCAGGGTTTTTCTTTTAACACCCAACTGAGTCAATAAGCCAAGTTTTTGGTTCCATCTTTCTTTCGTTCTTTCTTTCTTTCTTCCTTTCTTTCTTTCTTTCTTTCTTTTTATTAAATTTTGCACAGAAGCTGAAAGGCTAGAATGAAATGGAGGTCTATCTCAGCCGAAAAAAAAAAAAAATAAATGTCCCAAATTGTCAAATAATTGGTTAAAACACCTTCTTTACAGCATACAATCTCAAACTTAAAAGAGTGATTTTGTAAAATAAGTTTTACTCCCCAAATTTAGTTAGAATTTTAAATTTACAGTCATCAGCCACATGATTATTATTATAATTTTTTGTTATAATAAGTCGTGCTGTATTTAAAACTACACAGGCAAGTACCGACTTGAGACAACCATTTGTTCAGGATGAGACAAGAAATTTAACTTTGTCTGTGAAATTGGGTCAGTGTAAGAAGAGTCCTTGCTAGAAAATGTATGTATTTATTTATTTATTTATTTATTTATTTATTTGCAAATTAAATTAAAAAACCAATTTAATGTAAAGTTATGAAATTCCGCCTTTTAATTGGCTAACAGATTCAATTTAATCTATGATTGGTTAGAAACCTTATTAATGTTTTATTGTAATTATTAAATCACAGTGTCAGCCTAAACTACGTTTTCTTATCATAAAGGGGGTTTTTTAAACAATACTGTAATTTCTTGTTATAAAATTATAATAATTATATACGTATTATGTATTTTTTGTTATTTTCTATTTTATCATTTATCTAATAATGTTATTTTTCTCCAGAACTAGCCATATGAGGAAAAAGAAATAGTTAGATTTATACTAAAGACATCATACCTGTGAAAGATACCAACTCCATATAACTCAGTGGGACTGCAGAAGCTTCATACGAGTCTCAGCAGAACTTTGGAATGCTTTATTAAATGGAGCGAGGGTTGTGGAATTTGGCCCCAATTGCTTACATTGTGCTCACGTACTGAGTGACAAACAAAAAAAAAAGAATTCTGGGTTCTGCATGCTTGAAAAAAGAAGCAAGTCCACAAAGGTCTCAGAAGGATTGTAGCTGGTTCTGCAGGATGCTCAATAAAACTATGCTGCTAATTTCTCTATAAAACTGTATAAATTGCATAAATTGAGACTATTTTAAGCAAAAGGTCATCACACCAATTACTGACTTTGTTTCATGAATTGCTGTTTACTGCAAGTATTTTTTTGATGTAGAAACATTTTTAAAGACATCCTTGATCTACAGCAGTTACGTGCATAGTACCATATACAGTAATGAATAAGACCTACTTACATGCACCTCAATTTGGATTTAAGACAGACTGGAAAAAAAAAACCTCAAACTATCCCTTTGAAACAATTTGTCTCAAATCTACGCCCCAGAATTGGAATATAAAACACACAGGCGCGGTGTGTGTTTTATATTCCTTGCTTGGAGTGGGCAACAGATGAGCCGTGTTGCAGTGCCAAGTCACATTTACCTCTTTTAGACCCAGATACCACTGAGGAAAGGAAATGAACTCATCTAAATGTGGCTACTAGAACACAGCCACAACTGAGCTGGGATAAGCCCATATCTCAGGCATGATATTAAACAAAAAAATACATTTGGGAAAATAAGTACTTTTGCCCCAAAACTGAAATGTCACATAAACATTAGAGGTGGTGAGTTTCATTCAGGTTGCCTTTGTCCCAAATTCCAAATGCCATGAAAAACACTAAATAAGGTGGTGGGTTGGAGTTGGCCAACTCTTAAGTCAAAGAATTGCGACCTTGTGTGTAAGTTGTTTCACATAGAAAATTAAGCTGTAATATAACTTTTATAGGCTTTCTGACCAATTAGATTAGGGAATAGAACAGTGCTGTGGGATAAACCTATTTATTAAACCAGTGTGCAAGCACAATGTTATGAAATATATGCACAAATCTGAACACAAATGGAAAAATTAAACTTACCCTTATGATTCATTGATTAATTCATGCTTTTATCAAACCCAGTAAGGCTATTATTTGGTTTAAAATGAAACTGATAAAGCCTCTTTGTGTCCTCTTTTTCTCTGTCTGTGCTGCAGGAAGTTGATGTCAGTGTTGAAGACATATTTGGATGTGTCTAGTCGTGGAGAAGCATGCGAACCCATTCTGCGCACACTGAAAGCTCTCGAGTATATCTTCAAGTTCATCGTCCGCTCCCGCATGCTCTATTCCCAGTGAGTGTGTGTGTTATCAATGCGTAGCATGCATTTTTGTGGATTCAGACTGAATCGAACATAGTTAACTCTTCTGTAGGCATTGTGAGGAGTTGAGTATATTATAACAGGTGTTTTTTTTTATACTGCCGTGGTGGGGGATTTTTCAGAGAGTGTTTGTGTGTGTCTGTGTATGTTTATGAGAGTGTTAAAAGTTTGTCTGTGTGTGTGTGTGTGTGTTTGAATAGTTTTCTATTGTGCCACTTTAAAGAAGCTGACTGCTGCATTAACGTGCTTGATAACTATTGATGGCTCAACAACAGCTAAATGCACTCTAATTATTAGGGGTGTGTATTTGTGTGTGTGTCTGCACTTGTGTTTTTGATTGTGTGTGAGGCTATACAATGGTAATGACGAAGCCAGTGTCTGAATTTGCATGTGCGATAGACTGAAGTGACAAAAGGCAAAAGAAAAAAGATGGATTTGTTGTGTGGCTCGGTGCGCACAACAGCATATGAGAACTAGAAAGACTATTAATTAGAGAGCAAGATGTGATATAGAGAGATTAATGGGAATGCATCCAAGAGCACACCAGTGGTTTACCCCTTCATTTCTCTTTTGCTGTGCCACTAAGTCTGAATGTGTCTGTGAACGTTGCCCTTGATTTTTACAGGAAGATCTAATTTCTTTCTTAAAAAGCTGAAATTATGAGATCTATAGTATATGTTTGACTGAATGTGTTGCTAATGTTTTTACATTAGCTTAGCTAGCCTGATTTATTTAGGCAACTTCCCAACATATTCCACTCATTGTAAAGATATAAATCATAACTGTTAGTTTAAGGTATAACTAGAAAACCTATGTTTAAAAATGCTATTTATAAATTAGTGTAAGGTGTATTACAGTCATTTCTGTGTCTTCCGCATACTATGTCTACACATGGTAAACTATCGCATTGATTGGCTTTTTTGAGAGACTCCCACCACAAGGCAAAAGCACTGAATGAGTACAAAAAAACAAAAATCCTAGATGCTGTGACATAACGTGGCACATAACTGCTCATAACTTCCCTTCTACTCAACATATTGATTGAATTTTTGGCACAGTTTTAACTGCCTTGGGCAAATACAAAAGGATAGGCAAAGTTTCATTAAATTCTGTCTAGCCAGTTTTGCGTGAAGTTGTAACAAAATCTGACTGGACAGACAAACAGACAGACATACAGGCAGAACATTTTCTGAGACTGGTTTTTGGTTCTCCGATGTACACTATAAATTGCAGTTTTGAAAAATATAATTGAAAGAACAAGTTCTGACCAATGTCCAGACAAAAAGATAAATAAATATTAAATACAGTACTGTGCAATTGTCTTGAGCCACACCCCATTTGTTCATATAAAATTTAAATTATGTTAATTAAAAGAAAGAAATCTGAACGAATGGTTTATGCAGTAGGCTGCAAAGTACATAATGATACAATTAAAAATGTAATTGTTTAACCTCAGCAGCAACCTCATTTCCCAGCTCTTCTGTTCCAATCACTCAGCATTCATCCTCACCAGTATACTAATCAGCGGCCTGATCACCTGCGATCATACAGTATACCTGCTTCTCACTGGATTGTGCCTTAAGTTAGATGATTTAATGCTTGCATGATTCATGGGTTACTGTGTGGCTTAACAAACAAAAACTCTTACCTAAAATTGGTCAGACATAGGGACTGGACTGAAAATGAGAGACAAAAAGTTGCCAAAAATGAGAGTCCAAAAAAGTTTTTCTGGAAGCATTGAGGTTTATTGATCAAGGCTACATTTAAAATACTAAAAAATCTGGCTCTTTGGAAGCAAAATATAAAGAAATGAAGCATGGCTCAGGACTTTTGCACAGTACTATTATATGTCAGCTTACAGGAAAAGTAAAAAAAAAAAAGCAAAGCTGGCTGTTTACCTAAAATGAAAAAAAAAAAGTTGTATACTTTTAAGGAAGAAGGATGCACTAGGAGTGAGGAGGTTCTACCTGTCTCTGTCTACAATAAATATTAAATGTCACATAATTGTGGACAGAGTGGCAGTATTACTCCTGATTCACTTGTTTTTTTTTCTTTTAGTTTAAACTACACTAGTTCTAAGTCCTTTTCTTGTTTAATACTACTACTACTACTACTACTACTACTACTAATAATAATAATAATAATAATAATGTGACTGGGTGGTGGCAATGCTGCCTTACAGCTCAAAGGTCCTCAGTTTGAGCTTGAATAACTGTCTGTATTGCATCTCATTTTCTCAAGCTAGGGCTGGAAATGATCTAGTTTACTATATTTTTCATTTTTTTGTAAGGTATCTTGAGCACTGCACTGTTTCCCATCACTGGAGAATTGTGATCCTCATGCGATTCTCTCCAGCTCTGACTAGTATGACTAAAGAGAGAGAACTAGAGCGTGGGGGTAGCTTCTTTCTTTGGGTCACAGAATCACTCATAACTCATTGTCTATACCACTTTATCCTGTATACTGGGTTGCAGGGAGGCTGAAGCATATCTCAGTAGACTTAGGGCATGGGGTGGGGTAGACCCTGGATGACCCTGAACACACATGCTCATTGACACAGTATGTACACTTTGGGAACAACAGTTAGTCTTTGCAGGTTTTTGGATCGTTAAAGGAAAACAGAGAACCTGGAGAAAACCCACCAAGCACCAGGAACACGAATAACCAGATTTTGCAAACTCCATGCACACAGACCCAAGGTGGGAATTGACCCTGGAATTCCCTGAAGGTGCAAGGCAACAGTGCTAACCACTAAGCCACCGTGCTACCTGGGGTCATAGAATTTTATTTATAACAAAAATTTAATGAAGACTGTTCCTCATGTAGGCGGCACAATGGTGTAGTTAGCACTGTTGCCTTGCACCTCCAGGGTCTGGGTTCGATTTCCGGCCAGGCTTGATTCCAGTCTCTGTATGCATGGAGTTTGCATGTTCTCCCCATGCCTGGTGGATTTCCTCCAGGTACTCCGGTTTCCTCCAACAAAGACATGTAGGTTAGGCTAACTGGTGTTCCAAAATTTACCATGGTATGTATGTGTGCCCTGTCCAGGGTGTACCCCGCCTTGTGCCCTAAGCCTCCTGGGATAGGCTCCAGGCCCTCCACGACTCTGAATACAGGAAAAAGTATTGAGTGAGTGAGTGAGTGAGTGTTCCTCACATTCAGCACCCTATGTGTTAACGATGGTCACTTTTTTTTTGTTGTAAACTGAAGAATTATTTCAGTGTTTACTAAAAAATGAGCATGTACAATAAACGATGCTGTTTCTGTGTGTTCATGCACACCCCAGTCAGTTAATATTCCTCCTGGTCCCTCCTGAACCACTCATTGAAATTAGTTGGGCTGGGTTTCTCTGGTCCTAAGCTAAAATCTAATATATAAAGTTACCTGAGGGTCTCAGTTTAAGTCTGGTGTTGTTCTTTGTGATAAAACCACCAAGAGTTTTAAAACTGAATCATGCTTTTAAATGTGTAGACATTTTTTACTACTTGATGTAGTCAAGTCTCTCAGAATACAGCACACACATATGTGCGCCCTGTCTCCGTGCAATGTAATCAGTGTGCTGCATGCTTACTGGCTCACTGGCGGTGATGAAATTTACTTATGGTATGAGACAGTTTTTTTGATAGTCGATGGTATCAAAGCAATTCAGTCAGTGAAATAAAAGTATTAAACTTTGGTACCCAGCTCTATCTCCAACTTCAAACTCATTTCATTTGAGCTTTCCATTTTCCTCTCATTTTCCCAATAGATGAATGCAGTGTTAAATTGTACCCGTGTAAATGCTGTATGTGTGCATGGTGCCTTAAGATGGCCGGGCTTCCCATTCAGTGTACAACTATGTACTACAACAAACTATGCTGGTGTTCCTACGTTGGCTTCAGCTTTAATTCTGCCTTGACAAGAATTCCCTTCTAATCATTTAGTTTCTCATTTTGCTTGCTCGATTTAAACACATCCCACTGTTTTATTGTGTTTCAGTTTGCCACATAGATTGGCTTATTTGCATTGGCTTTTAAAAAGCTTGTAGTATTGCTGAAGTTTCTTTGACTCCCACAGTAATTCCCAACCATTGCCACACATCATCTAATCGTCATTGCCATTTATGCGTAGCCTGATAAATATCACCAGCTAAATCAAACAGGAGGATATTTTCATGTGAATAGACCTTTGCTGGACTGTTCTTGGATCCATTAATGAGTATGGACTTTATACTCAAGGATTAAAATTTGCCTTAATATGCAAATCACAGTATCACAGTATGACATACTATGAAGGTAAATCAAAAATTATCTGCACTCCGCAAGACAAATACATAATTTTCTTACATAATCTCCTTGATTTCCAGTACATTTTGTCCATCTGTGAACAACTTTCCCATTTCCAAATTCAAAATGTTTTAGGCTGAACTGCGAGCCACAAATGCACCGCTGTCTTAACTTCTTAATCTAAAGTGAATCCTTGTAGGGCTGCTTTTAGGGGGCCGTACAGATAAAATTCAGATGGATCAAGATTAGGATGCGTTAGCATCTCAAAATGAAGTTTTTGCAGTATGTTGACAGTGTGGGCGAAAGTATGTGGACGTGGATTGTTATTGAGCAGTCTTCTGCATTTAATCTGAAGTTTAGCTCAGCTCTTTGATAAGCATCTCACTGTAACAAGCACTGTTGGTTGTTTAATCTTTTCTTCTGATAATGTTCCAGTATCGGCCCTTGAGAATCCCAGGAAACTGTAGTCATCTATTTTCTAGCTGCTGGTCGACTTTTGAACTTTTTCCTGGTCGGCGATTGAGGATGCTTCCGCCATTTACTCTCAGGCTCATAGTGATGAATTCATGTCTCGTCATGAAACTTTCACCTTCCTTAGAGTATTGGTCTAAATTTTGTTTACAGATATTTGAATGCATCTGTTTATGCTCTTCTGTGAGTTGTTTTGTCACCAGATACACCCTTAGACCTCCCTCCAAAAAAACAAATCACTGCACGCTGCTTGTCTTTTGTGCAAATCAGAAGCAGTGCATCCATTTTTGCTCTCATTGCAACACGTTCACACCTGCACAGCAGTGACCGGGGAGACAGTAGTCTTGAATGGAAAGCACTGATCTCAAGTCTCAGTTTTAGACACATCACTCAAGTTTATTATTAGTCTCAGTTAGGAATATGTGCAGAACAGTTTCTGATCTCACTCAGTGTTTCTGACACTCACAGTTTTGTTGGAACAAAATATGTTTAAATATATTTAATAAGTCACCTAATTTAAACCATCTTGCTGTACTCACATGTTAATGAATCTGGCCTGTTTGAAACCATATTTGTATCCATCTACAACAAATAATTAGTTTGTTCCATATTTGATTATATCCCTTATGTTACCGTTTAGGCAAAATTAGTTATTTCCTACTTTACTTTATAATATATCTTTGGTACATGCGAATACACGTGTTGCTATTATTTTGCTGCCAAAAAGAACAAACAAAGAAGCTGAACACATCACCACACAGTTATGGTAAATTTAATCAAGCCCTTAGGAAAGAAAGTGAAATATAAAGTAAAAACTTGCTTAAACTTTAGTTTTATGATGGCAATGTTGAGAACCTCATATAGTGAAACATGAATTCACCAGTATTTGTCAATTTAGCTTCCACATCTGCTGAATGTCGCCTCCAGACATGGTGTGTCCCAGAAATACATAAGTTGGGCTTAGAACTGTGTTGGGTAGCAAATTCATTGTAGTCTATTTCCCTCATAGTTTAAGGTCTGAATTAGAAAGCTATATAGGGAGTAAATTAGAAAAACGATTAGCATCAATAATTAATAAATGTCTCACTTGTAAGTTGACATTCTTGCACATCTTTGAGGTCAAGAGGTCGTACTGTATTTCATCATTTCAGTAGCACAGAAAGGTAACATATAAAAGCGGTCAAGTCAAACCAGGACTTTTGATTGTGCAGAATAACACAACACAGTTATGAGAGTTAAAAGCTCCCTTGATTTTTTTACATTATTCCTTGCCTCACTAAGGCACTTATACCAGCATTTCACTAGTGCTTGGATACCATCAAAGTAAAAAGTTTTTTTAGTACATTGGAGCCATGATTGGACTGCCTGCTTCACGTCTAAAACCCTGGCCTCCCAGGAACTCCTTAAATGGCCGAAACATGTGGAAATCATTTGGAGTGAGGTCAGGACTACAGTATATGTGGCATGGGGCAATACCTCCCAGTTGAGTTCATGTAATGTGCAAGTGGTGTTCATGAATGATTGTGTGTACAGTTCCCAAAGACAAATGTGTCTCTTCTTCAAGTTGGCACCTAGTTATCTGTTGGTTTTCAAGAATCATGCATACCACTCGCTTACTTTAGTGGGCTCATCATTCACAGACGTACGGCCTTTTTAAAAATGTTTGCACCGTTAAAATGTTTTACTGCAGCGAAGAGTCCCATCACCGTACTGTGCTTGAAGTCTTTTGTAAATGTTGATCAGTTTTACATCTTCATGCACGATAAATTTTATCACAAGTTTGCCTTGAACGCCCCTCTTTATTTTGCTTACTTTTTTTTGGTTCCCCCTCTTGTAGTGTGACACCATATTCCTCTCATTTACACTCAGTATCTGTAGAGTCCTATCTGTCTCTATAATAATGTGCCTCTGCTGGCTGCACAAGGACAGTTAAGGGTTTGTGACTGACAGCCCTGCTGCCTGTAAAGATCTTGTCATGCTTTTTCATTTTATGTGGACCACCGGGATTTACCCACTCTGTCGTGGGTGTGGGTGCAAGTGTGTGTATGAGAGAAAGCTCACCTAAGCTAACCACAAGCCTTACAGTTGTTTGTCCTGTTGCATTTGATGGTGTTTGTGCTAGCAGCATAGTGTAATCTCTATTCATTCCTCAAAGATGGATGTGTGAATTTGTGGATGTTGAGTATTTTATAAAAAGAGGGAGAGTGTGCATGTGCAGGGATTTACATAACATGTACATTATATATTGTGTACTTAATATAAAGAAGTGGTAATAATAAAGTTGTTATCATGTTTTTTTTTAGTCCACGGCAGTCATGACTATTATAGCATCCCTGAATAATCTTTTTTTCTATTGTGCTGTGCTTGTAAATGTGGCTATTGCGGAACAAGCTTAAGTAATTTAAATTGAAATGATTGCTTTCTTTCATTAGTCATTGATTGATGACAAAAATATACTGTAATCAGTACACAACTCACAGGTCCATACAACTCACAGTCCAAACTCTAATATTCGTGCACCATACTGTAAACTCATCCCAGTCAGTTTGAGCCTGTGTGTGTATGCATGTAAGGACATCCTTTTTGCCCTTATTTTTCTTTAACTATGTTTGTTAAAACAGTTAATGGTCCTAACCTTTTCATAACGATAAGGGAAAATTGAAAACTACCTTGGTTGATATATGACTTATTACTGACCTTACACACATGTTAAACCTGGTATCTTCCCTGCACAACTACAACTTAAACATTGCTCAACCTCAACTTGTATGTATGTGTGTTCTGTCATGTTCACAATTTAGGAGTAGTGACAAAGAGACCAACATTTTCTTGACGTCCTCTGTTATATTCCTAAAGTTAGTACTGCTCTTTGAAGAGATTAATTGTATATACTGACAGTGGTTTGATAATGGCATCCCAGCAGGATGTTTTTGGTTGTCAGAATGTTGTGGTGATGTTAATTTAGCAACCTTATGGAAATTAATTTGATGAAGTGATGTTGGAGCAACATTGGCTACAGGATGATGGCAAAATGTTGAACGAATGACTCTAACATAATGTTGCAAAAATGACTTAAAAAAATATAAGTATTAAACTTGGGCTAAAAATGGACTTCCTCAGTGGGGTTTGAACTGTCATCACTGGAGCACTGAGTGCCTAACACTGGACCACAAGGAAGCATGCTTTTGATGCTCTTATACATGCATAAATAACAATGAGCATCACAATCAAGTGTTCATCAGGAAAAATGCTCCAAAGAAAAGTTATAATTCAGTTGTCTTTAGGTTATGCCGTAACATTGTGTTTGGGTCATTCATTTAATGTTATCTCATCATCATTTTATCAAAATCATTCCAATTTTCAAAAATAACATTATCTCAATGTCATCACACTATCGTGAGAAATAAATGACAATTGTCATCCAGCATTGGGGTACCCGCTCGAATGTCATAAATCACAACTCATTGGCAGAGAGCATGGTGAAAAGAGAGAGAGAGAGAGAGAGAGAGAGAGAGTCAGATCCAGTCATGGAACTTTTTTCAATTTTACTCCCTATAATTAAAAGCAGTCTCTATGAGTAGAATCATGTGTATAAGAACAGTAAGAAGACATTTTCAGTACATTGTGCTACAGAATCAGGAATGGAGAATTTAAGCTTAGCTCAAAGTAAATCAGGAAAAAGAAGGAGTGAGATAGAGAGACAAATAACATTGTAAATAGGTAACAGATTACAAGGCAGGATGGCAAGACACAATTAGAGAGAAGTGGCTGAATAGGGACAGAATGGTGCAAGGAGAGATAAAATGGAGGAGTGAGATGTCTGGCGCAGTCTCTTAAATCAGAGAGTTTTGATTGAAGTGTCAGTCAGGCTGATTTTCTCAGTGCCTCACTGTGAAGACATTCATCTGCTTTACTGTACATCCACTACACCAACACAACGCAGGGGATTTAACACATGATCAATGGTAGGCTTTTCCGATGTGGGTTGTGAAGCCGGGTCTTAAACATTGGTGCATGTTTCTGCTGCTTAAGAGTCTTGTATTAATGCCTAATTCAATTAAGCTCAAATATTAAAATGCTTCAGGTCTGTAACAAATAGTGGTTTAAACATGAACTCCAGAAATTGTGATTTTTGACAATATATGCTCATTGTTCAAGTAGTTAAATTCATGGTGGTGCTGTTCCTAGGCAACGAGGAAAATAGACAGCAGGCATTCACAAGGTGATGACTCAGGTTAAGGATTTAGGAAGCTACAGACTCTTTTGTAAAAGCAAAATTATACAGAAATAGCAAATCTGTCACCAGTATATATATTTTTATGAGATTTGTTGGTCAATGATTAAGAATTACACTGTATGGCTGAAATTAGGCCTGACATTAACCACAAACCCAACGCTGAGAAACATTACCATTGCACAACTCATTAACTTGAAGTTGAAAGCTGGCTGAAAATTTAAACTTCCCAATTTGTCAGCTCTTCATTTTTCAATCATGTGACACAAACATGTCCATGAAAACATTTTAAGTTAAAGTATGCGCCAAAATCTACAGTACTGAAATGAAAAGATGACCTTGTTGTTCTCTGTGAGTTTATTTCTTTTTAAAGAAACTAACTTATACACTTACAAACACAGTGTGTTGATTGACCATTGCATGCCCAAAGTAAGTGTTCAAATTGTGTGTAGTGTCTCGATGTAGGCAGTGTTCATATAGCAGATTCTCAAACATATCGCAGAACAAAGGTTGCTGCAGACTCCTGCAAAAGGAGACGATTTGCTCATGTAATGCAGGCTCAATTCTTGGCGGATCTTCACAGTCGAACACACTCTCCTTTAACATTCTCCACAAGCAGGCATCAGGTGGTGTTAGACCAGGGGAATGGGATGGGTATGGGAAATCAGTACCATGTGAAATTATTTGTCCTGGAAAGTTAAGCATGGCTAGAGATGGAGCTATGCCCTGTCGACAAACGCACATGCACATTCAAGATGTGCGAGTTTCAGTACTGTATTATATATTTTGGCGCATACTGTTTTTTATGACCACTCGGTTAAGAATGTAAGCAGTGCCAGGAGTTCGGTTGCTGGTAAAAAAGCAAGCATAATACTAAACAGGACATCCTGATCTTAAAATAAAATAAAAATCTATCATTTAATTGTATTTCATATAAACAGAGTGGTTAACTAAATACTGTATATGAATGCTAACCCTGCCCTTAAAAGCTCTTAAAATGTTATTTTCTTAACAGAACTGTGCAAAAGTCTTGAGCCACCTCTCATTTCTTGACATTAAGTTAAATTAAATTACAAAGATTAAATTAAAGAAGTTAAAACATACACCAACAGGCTACAAAGTGCCTAAAATAAATACAATTTAAAATACTGCAACAACTTCAGCAGCAACCTCATTTCCCCTCTCATTAATAATAATTTCAGCCACTCAGGATTCAGCATCACCAATATACTTATCACCAGCTTCATTATCTGTCATTATCACCTGTTTCTCGCTGGTTCATTTCTTAAGTTAGATGTATTTAATGCTTCATAGGTCACTGTTTGGCTTAACAAACAAAAAACTTTCCTCTGAAACTGCTCAGGTACACAAACTTCAGCTGAAATACCCCTCAGATAATACTTTTTATACCTCAAAACTCCCTCTGGTTCACTCCTCCTCTGAACACGCCATTCAGTGTGTATGTAAAAACACAACCTGAAGCCACGCCCTGCCAGAAAAATGCAGAGCTGGACAACAAACTGGGGGAGGGCTTCCTTCATATGAGATAACATTAGGGGGTAAATCTAATTAGGTTTTTAAGCCCTGGGCAATATAAAAATTAAACAAATTTTTTTCTCATGTTTTTTGTTTGTATACATAACAGAGACTGCTCTGAATGCATACAAGTGATTAAAAAGTGGATTTTGCATAATATGTCCCCCTTAAGCCGAACCTCAGTCTTATTGTTGGGATCTATGACTGTGATTGGGGGGTTTGAAATGCTTCACTAGTTAATGTGTTTGCACAATTTATTGTATTTATTGGAATGCATTGTATATGCTTACTATACAGTCTGATACTGTTTATTCCCCCTAATATTCTTTTTTTAACCTTCTCCTCTCTCTCTCTCTCTCTCTCTCTATCTCTTTCTCTTTCTCTCTTTTTAGGCTGTATGAAGGGAAGGAGCAGACTGAGTTTGAAGACTCCCTAAAGGGGCTATTTGAGTCCATCAACAGACTAATGAAGAGTGATTACAACACCACCTTACTGCAGCAGGTGTGTGTGTGTGTGTGTGTGTGTGTGTGTGTGTATGTGTGTGTGTGTGTGTGTGTGTGTGTGTGTGTGTGTGTGGTGCTAGATAAAACTCTTCTGGCAATGAGTAAATGTCCCCAGAACAATAGGAATATTTGGCAGGCTTGACCTGGAACATTTGACTGAACTCCCAAAAATAACATTTTGTGTTTATAATAATAATAATAATAATAAGTGGCACAGTGGCTTAGTGGTTAGCACTGTCGCCTTGCACCTCCAGGGTCCGGGTCTAATTCCCGCCTCTGTGTGCATGGAGTTTGCATGTTCTCCCTGTGCTTAGTGGGTTTCCTCTAGGTACTCTGGTTTTCACCCACAATCCAAAGACATGCAGAAAAGGCTAATTGGCGTTTCCAGATTGCCCATAGTATGTGAATGAGTGTGTGTATGTGTGTGTGCCCTGCAATGGATTGGCTCCCTGTCCAGGGTGTACCCCGCCTCATGCCTTAAATTTCCTGGGATAGGTTCCAAGCCCTCGCAACTAGGATTAAGCAGTGTAGACGATGAATCAGAGTGAGTGAATAATAATAATAATAATAATAATAATAATAATAATAATAATAATAATAATAATTCAATTTAATTTCAATTCAATTTTATTTGTATAGCGCTTTTAACAGTTGTCATTGTCGCAAAGCAGCTTTACACAATCAAAAGAATTATTTAAGTTTGTATGGAATGTGAATGTGTATGAATCAAAATGGTCAGACAGTCCCTGATGAACAAGCCGAGGGCGACAGTGGCAAGGAAAAACTCCCTGAGATGGTAGTAGGAAGAAACTTTAAGAGGAACCAGACTCAACAGGGAACCCATCCTCATCTGGGTGATAATGGATAGCAGGGATTAATCTGCATTTATACTGTGTGTTAGGTGGCAGGCAGTTCAGTGATAACAGTTGATGTTAATTGATGTTAATATTGAGTCCAGGTAGTTATTGGAGGCTCAGGTAGACTTGTAGGAAATTCCAGTCCTGACCTATCGAGCGACTGCAGTCACGAGTCCTCAGAGAAACAGCTGTCAACATCAGTCGAGGCCAGAACCGTCTTCATGGTAGAGTGAAACCGTCCCCAGTTCATCCCAAAGAGACGAACAGGGCATCCATGTGACGAGATCTCCAACCAGAAGCGGGGCACCAGGATGGGTCAGACAGGTCCGGAGGGCAGAGG
>JAOTRS010000011.1:5932078-5944876 GCA_028565755.1 Dinotopterus cunningtoni | reverse complement strand
TATGTTTAAAATATTCACAAATAGAGCAGTTTAACAAAAATAATGTGTATCTGTCTGTGTATCTACTTTATATTCTATCAATACATAATACATACAAATTGATGTAATTCATGCATCAATGTAATGGAATTGAGGGCAGAGTTTCCCCTCAAGTGAAATATTTAGGTTGAAAAAAAGAAAAAATAATAATATAATTGTAAATAAAGGCATGCCTTTTGGCCTTGTGTATGAATTACTTACATGTGCAAACTTTATTATAGAAACCTAGAAACCTAGACATAATATCAATAAAAGCTACACAAGCCAAACTCTCTCTTTTTTATGTAAAGGTAATTTTTGGCTATGTAACTGATTATATAGAATAGAATAGAATAGAATAGAATAGAATAGAATAGAATAGTTTTTATTGTCATTGCAACAAGTACAACAAAATTAAAATTGCCATCCCTCGATGCAAATAACAACATACATATCCTTGCAAATTTAATAAATAAGACGTAATAAGATGTAAATAAGACTCTTTTGTAAATAAGACTCTTTTAAAACAGAATAGATCTCAGCTCTCAGAATAGCTGCTTTGTGCTAAAGGCTGATTTTATCAAGCTGAGAGTGACTAATCTATCCTCTCATTAATTGTTAGGACACACACTGGCTAAAGGCAGTCCGATGCAGTCATTATTGACATTGTGTCCCTTTGAGCTGGGGACGTTAGCAGTGTACGAACATGCCACAGTCATGCAATAGGATAAAACATCATCACTGTTTTAATGAGCACATTCTTGCTAATTTATGTAAAGGTGTTATTTAATTAACGTTTTAAGGTTTTAAAGCTTGAGGTTGTGATGTCTTTGGTTTGGTTTAATACTGTAAATCTTTAAACTATTTTTCTTTGAGTGCAAATGCTTGTGGAAAGTGTGAATCTCTTAGAGAGCAAAAAAAGCCAAAGTAATCAAAGGACAGAGTGATGAGCACTGAAGCTACAGTCATAATTGATGCACCCTCCTCTGGTTATTATAAATAACAGCAACTAAGTGGATGATAAGTATACAGATATTAGCTCGAATGCAGTGCAAGACGACTGAGTCGATTTGAACAGATTGTTATGGTATGCGGGTTGAGACGGTACATCCATCCTCTGCCCATAATTTCAGCGCTGGCACTTCTGTGCTGCAGTGTTTAAAAGGAATTTGATGTGGTTCTTGAAGTTAAGCTAGATTTTAGCTGTCAGTGCAGAACACGCTGCATGTGACAAGCCTGGAGCGAACTCAGATCCACTCACCAGGATGGAGTCACACAGAGCATCTCAGACAGCTGCTTGGTCTGGATCAAACAGGTTTCATTTGGTCAAAGTTACAGTCGAAAACAGAAGGAGAAAGCGCCAGAGGCAAGGCTAATGCGTATGACTGGAACTGAGTGCCGCAGTCTGGGAAGACTCGTCATCGTTTCAAAAGATGTTTACAGCTTATCAGAGGATACTGATCATATAGGATGTCATGGCTTAGAAAGTTTCTCTCTCTCTCTCTCTCTCTCTCTCTCTAAAACACACAGATGTTTCTTATATACATTTTTCTGGGAGATGAAATGAAGTTCCTGCATACAGTCGATGACTTTATCTAAAAAAAAATATTGCAGAAGATGAGAAACATCAGTCAGCACAGCCTCAGAGAATAACAAAGACGAGCTTCAAATGCAGATCAGTTTACTCATCTTTTCAGGGCCTTATAGACACACACTATGCACAGGAACGCCCCATCACCCCCAACCACACACACACACACCTACACACACCTACACACACACACACACACACACACACACACACACACACACACACACACCCTCTTCATTCCTTCCTGAGCCATTATGATTTCCTCTATAATGATAGTGTTATTGAGGTCTTAATTATAACATTTTATGTGTCTCTGTGGAGTATAAAAGAATATTGTGTGTGTGTGTGTGTGTGTGTGTGTGTGTGTGTGTGTGTGTGTGTGTGTGTTAGTGGGAGGAGATTGTGTTTCAGTGAAATGCTATTAAAATTTGATGTCACTTACCAGCCATGGCCCTGGACCCATCCTGCCCCCTTTTTTTTTCCTCTGCCAGGACAATTCATCAGGCAGAAAAATGCTTCCCATTTGTCACATCCAAAATGCCCCTTTTAGTAGTTTGTTGTCTCAACGACCACCCGAATCTCACTACCACTTGAATTACTGCTTGGAAATTGCCACTTTTTAGAAGGTTGATTTGAAACATGTTTGTGAAACATTGCACATTTTCTGCAGTTGAGAACAAAATACCGTCATCTAGTACACTCAATAGGCAACCTACACAGGGCGTGCTAACGCATTATTTGGATCATGCTCTCACAGAGGTGTGAGTGTATTAGTAATGTATGCTATGTTTTTTTTTTCAAATGGTTAAATTTGGATTGTATGAATTAATTCTATCTCTTGTTTTCTATTCTTCTTCTGTTTGATTAAAGGGAGACATATTTAAGCACGTTCAGGACATTGTGACGTCACTGCTGAGGACTATAAACCGCACGGTTATCACCATGGGCCGAGAACACGCCCTCATTGTGAGTCCCTTCCCCTTTTGTCTTTTTCTATTGATGTGTTGCATGTATTGTTGTCTCAGTAAAGATCAGGTTAAAGCCATTTGTGAAAAAATCACTCCTTTCTCAATCCTGTTTTCATCACTAAGTTGTTTCCTGTTTAATCATCCTGACTGAGCACCAGGTGAACTATTCAAGCAGGCTGGGTGTAAATTGGGCTTGAAAAGTCTCTCTTAATGGTTCATTTTGAGCCGTCTGTGATGAATTGTACGACAACAGCAACAACACATTAGTTGCGGTTCCTACAGCAATCCCATTCTTTACTGCGTTCACAAGTGTTGCTCAGAAATAAGGACAGCAGTGTGTGTTATATGTGCATGTTGTAGCCTTCTCTATGTGTCGGACACACAACATATTTCAGCAGACTGGAAACAATCACTGCATCAAAATACATATTTTATTCATATCATCCCAAATAAACCGGTTACAAACAAGCTGTGGCTACAGCTAAAGGATGGCATGGGTAATGTCATTTTAGCCTATTAAAATAGCAGCGTACAAAAATACATTAATATGGATGTGTTTACGATCAAGACAGTAAAACAGTGGAAGACTGTATGCGTGTGTGTGTGTGTGTGTGTGTGTGTGTGTGTGTGTGTGCATCCATTCCACTAATGAAGTCACAGTGTGAAACTATAATGCATATACACTGCAATTTTTCTCATCTGTGTCTTGCACATGATACATTAGTCTCAAAAAATATATTGCTATGGAGAGAAACTTGGACAGGTGGTAATGTGACAGAGCAGGGTTTAAAAAATTACTCCACTTTTTTGTTATTATTTTTTAAATCCTAATCTCTATTTCTGCACCTGGAGCCCAGGTGAGATTGGGACATGTTTCCCTGTATTTTTAAAAAGAACACCAGGCAGAAGTTCAAAACTATGAGGGTGAGTCAAAAATTATCCGCACTCCGGTCAACTTCTGGTGTCTTATCAACGATTGAAGCGATCAATTTTTTTGTGGTTTGAGGGTGTATCTGGTGCTGAAACAACTTACAGAAGATCAGGGATATCTGCTAACAAAATTTGGCAGATGCTCCAAGGAAGCTAAAAGTTTCTTAAAGAGAATCATTACTGGTCACGAGACAGATTCATCACTACCAGCCTAGGACTAAGGAGTATGGAATGGAAACATCCTCAATCGCCACCGACGGAGGAAAAGTTCAAAAGTTAACCATCAGCTGGAAATTTAGTGCCTATAATTTTCTGAGATTCTCAAGGACCAGTATTGGAACATTATCAGGAAAACGATTCAACAATCAACAGTGCTCATTATAGTGAGATGCTTGTTGAGGAGCTGAAGCCTAAACTTCGGATTAAATGCAGAAGACTGCTATCCAAGGGCGCTGTGATCTTCATGACAATGCACGTCCACACACTTCTGCCCACACTGTCGACACTCTGCAAAAACATTGTCTGATCTCACTCTATCAGATTTTAACCTGTTTGGTCTCTGGAAGCAGCGCTACGAGGATGAAGATTCAGTTCTGATGAACAAGTGAGAACAGCGAAGCATTTGTGGCAAAGATCTCAGCCTAAAATTTTTTTTAAATGAGGCAATATAAAAGTTTGTTTAAAGATGGACAAAATGTATTGAAAAGCAAAGAGATTGTGTCGTGTGGATAATTTTTGACTCACCCTCATACAACTTTTATATTTGAACAAAAAGGGTCATAGTATGAAACAGTCATGTAAAGTCATTTTAAAACTCTTTTTATGTTGTGTTGTCCTTTTAAATGTTTATGTTAGTCTGTTGGTTTCTGGGTTACCAAAATTGGACTGGGCTGCATGGTTGAGACTTTTAATGGTCTAATGGGTTGGATAAAAATAATGATATGATCACCTCTGTACTGATGTAGTAGATAAGTAATTAGAATTTTAAAAAATGGCACTAGAAATCTACACCCACTTGCTAAAGACTTGTCGTGCTTGAACCATCGAAACAAGAATGATGGTATCTTTCGTACTCATAACAGGATTCCTAGAACCATTTAGTCTGCAATTATTGCTGACTAGGTCTACATTTCTCCTTCACTCAGGGAATGCAGTGATGACATATCGCTATATAAGACAGATTGCCTCTACTGGGTTAGCGTTCTGACAGTCACTGTGAAGGGCAGTATTGATTGAATCACAGTTCTGTCACTCATCAAGAAGCCCTATTGACTGCAGTCCCTCCATCTCTTGGGTCTCTTGGGGCTTTAAATATGTCTTACAGTTTCCATTATTCTGGTAGGTGTGCCTGTCTGGTTTCTAGAATGAAATCATGAAATGGACACACAAAAAATCTTGGATTGTAAAAGAAAAGCAAAAATCAAAGCCATTTTTCTCGGGACTTGGCCATATGTAATGTGAGATTATTATCCTTTTTTTAATTTAAATTTTCATTTCATGGTCAGCTATGCTCTAAAAATGAACCAAATACTTGCATGATGACTGTGCTGGTGTAACTCCATATGTAATTACATGTTCAACTTTTCCACACCTAAAAGCCATAGGCTCATAGAGCTGTTCCTTGGCTACGGTCAAGTCTCCTGTAATTGGAATGCACAAAGCCTCTCGCTGTAATAGCGATGCTCAGGGTAATCGTTGCCTTGGCAGCCATTGCTGAAGCCTATAGCCACCAGAAGCACTTCTTTCGCAGTTTCTTGATGCGGTTCTTGTTTCGTGGCCTAGAGGGGTCAGCTTTAGGGAAAAAGGGAACATCGTACTCCATATCCAACGCCTCAAGGACACTCTGGAAGCGGCCCTCCTGCAGACGGAAATCATGCTCCACACTATTTGAAGAAATAAATAAAGAGAGAGAGAGAGAGAGAGAGAGAGAGAGAGAGAAAGTGATTAACCTGTGATCTCAGAAGGATTAAGAGTCCTGATTTCACCTTCATAAATGCGAAAATGAAGATATAAATGACCCTTCTTGACTCAGGCAGCTTTATCCATATGATATACAGCACGTGGATCACTGCTTCCCTACAAGCTCAGCAAATATTTTTGATGTAACTATAAACTTTTATGATTTAATCCCTTTGGAGGGAATTAATCTGAGTGCACAGACTGGTCAAAGTGTGAAAATTGTTGCTGTAGCAGTTTTGCAAAAGGTCTTCTTTAAAATAACAAGGAAGAGCTGGTGAGAGAGAAGTGTTAATCTATTACTAATTCTATAAGGCTATAATTTTTCAATATTTAATAATTAGCTTAGAACAATTCTAACTTATCAGGTAAAAAAAATGATTAATTATGTCTGTGGAGGCAAAAAAGCTAACGACAAACAAATTGATGAAAAATGTAAATGCTGGCCATGATAGAACAGTATCAGAACACTCACTGCATCACAGCTTGCTGTGTACAGAGGGCTAAGCAGGCAAAGAGTTCAAGGTTGTTGATCTGTCCTGTCATGGTTGTGCTGACAAACAAATCTGATCTATAGAGGCGCCAGCTTGCAACTTATAGCCCTTAAAAGATCTGCTGCTAACGTCCTGGTGCCAGACACGACAGCACACCATCATTTTAATGGGGTCATTTCTCAAAGGGGTTGCACCTGTTTTGGTGTCACAGTAAGAATCCAAAACTTACGTGTTTCAAATGTTGTTTAATGGGTTTAATGTTATGGCTGATCTGTGTATTCTAGTTACACAATGTAGTACGTAACTAGAAGCATAATGAAATATTAAGACGATCCCAGAAGATTATAAACTCAAACTAAAATTAATATTTTCCTTGGATAAACACTAGTTATCACTCCTGTGATTTTTAAAGTTTTTTAAAAGTGTTTGATTTTTATGCTCTGCAGGCTGAAATTGCTATGTGCTGCACTGTTAAACATTGCATTACTGATGAAACGTGTGCATTTCTGTGGAACGTCATCCTCATGTAGGTGGACATTTTTATTTTTTTTGCCCCTATTCATCCGTAACTTTCCGGTTTCACATGAAGGACTGCTGATATATCCAGTGTGATTTAGTGTGTAAATCTCAAATAGGACCGGCATTAAAATTTACTCATCATCTATATCGCTTTATCCCGGAGGACTTAGGCCACGAGGCGGGGTACACTCTGGACGGGGTGCTAATCCATCACAGGGCACACACATACAGTATACACAGACTCACATGCTCATTCACACACTACGAGCAATTTGGCAGCTAGCCTAATTTGGACTGTGGAAGGAAACCCGCCAAGCACTGAGAGAACATGCAAACTCCACGCACACAGACCCGAGGCAGGAATCGGACCCGGACACTGGAGGTGCAAGGCGACAATGCTAACCACAAAGCCACCATGCCGCCTTATTAAAATTTCAGTAAAGGAGATATCATACTGTATGAGAGCATTATTACAAACAAAACAGCAGTTTTGCAAGGCCAATATTTTGTTTTATCAGCATCCGACCTTAACACCCCTCTCCTTCCATTAGTTCTGCAAATATGCACGTTTATGTAAAACGCTGCTTGCTGTGAAACGTTTCACACTGAAATCAAAAGAAACTCTTAGAATAAGAAAAGCGCATCAGTATTTTTGCCTTTTCTTCCAATGACTTAATGTAAAAAATATAACATAATTCGTCTTCATCTCCGTTGTTTATATACATTCATGCAACCTCTAATAAGATCAAGGTCACACCAGGAGAATGAGACATTTCTTATTTCCATATTCATTAAATCTGGATTTCTTTAAAATATTTAAAATGGTTTTATCCTGGGTCGGTTTTCTGTTATTGAAATGCCATTATTAAAGTGGAATTTATGGCTTTGATTTTCATGTAATTTCTGGTTATCATTATTCATTTGCGCTTTGTAGTCTGTGCTTGCCGTGGTAATTAATCGATCGTACTAGCTAATATGTTACTGAGAAGAGTTTAACTAAGCAAAGCTTTCCTGTCATGCTAGTGAAGAATGATAGACTTCGGTCTGAAGCAAAAAAAAAAAGGGAAAATAAGACATATTTCATCTAATCTCTGAAGCAGCCATGACAGGCTGTTTGTCGTACCTAAGACAAACAATAGGCCAACATGAAACATTAATCACCACTTGTACTCGCGCACAAGCACACACGCGTTCACGCACATGCCTTCATGTTAGCCGAGAGCCATATACTCATAGATCACTATCCTGCTTCTTATCTTAACAGCTCTCCCAATTCGCCACCCCATTCGCCCCCTTTGTCTACATCCCTCCATGTTTCATCTTTTCTGGCCTAAGCCTTTCACTTGCTGTCTCGACTCCTTCCTGCACAGTTGTTTCTCTTTTTTCTCTTCCACTCGAAGCCAGGTCATGCTGGTATTAGAACAATATTGTTGTCTTTATCTTTGTTAGTGAGGAGAGGTACATAATGACCTATTTAATCCTGAAGAGGACTGCATGCTCCAATACCAAACATACTGATATCTATGAGGGGCCAATCAGTCTGTGTTTGTGTGTGTGTGTGTGTGTGTGTGTGTGTGTAGTAGTGAAACAGAAAGGTTCTGCGCTCTGTAGCCGATACCACTATCGACTTTTGCAGGCCAGACGAATCTAAATTATGCTCAATACAACTAATGCTGTTAGAAAGAAGGAAGCAGAGCACAGGAGGAGAACACAAAGGAGAGGATATTGTACAGATCTTTCTATTAGAGTGAAACTCACTATTTAAATATTATTTGTAATTTGTTCATATTTGCATATTTAAGGTTTATATACAGATACAATGAGGTGACATGATTACTTTTTTAGTTTAAGACATGGCCACAGATTGATATAATGAGGCTACAAGGTCATGTTTTGGGGCTACAAATCAAATGAGTCTAAAATAAAGCATGAAAATGAATTGCATTACGGCATACATAATCCATGGCCTCCAGGAAATTATTTGTCAGAAACCGAGGAAAGAATTCTATTTGTATACTCGTCTCACAGCTGCATCGACTCCATTATATCTTTATGTGTCATTCATCGATTCAACTAAAGCGTAATATTAAAGTGGGAGTAATTTCCATTCTCAAGTTTCTGTGGAGCGCAGGATCTACTTTATTTGATTTCCCTGCACTTACTTATTTGAAAATAACTGCCATGAGAAAGTGAATAAATGCCCATTTAAATGTTTAATGTCATTTTTGCTTTTTATTTTTGATCTGCATTAGTTTACCAATTAAATATACAAGTCAAACCAGGACTTACAGTATGATGAAATTGCTCATGAATGAAGGCATAAAACTGATTGGTATTTACAGTGCAGAAAACTTCAAGCACAGCATGGTGATACCACAGTAAAGCATTTAAATGGTGCAAACGCTTTAAAGAAGGCAGTACATCCGTGAACTATCCAGGCCGAGGTGGCTCAGAGCCCACTTGCCCATTACTGTATAGGAATTCGTCTGAGAGTTATTGTGACATCCCCTGTACTGTCCTGACCTTGTGGCAGGCCAGCTTTTCAGATGAGAAGCAGGCAGCCTGATCATGACTATATTGAACTGAGAAACCTTCTAACCTGATTGTATCCAAGCTATAGTGTAGTGCTAAGTGTAGATAGTGCATTAGTGTAGCAGGTGATTTTATAGAGAGATCCATCCATCTAGGAACCTCTTTAGTCCAACTACAGTACAATGGAAATTACCTCTGGTGAACATTCACATGTGCATTCACACACTACAGGCAATTTGGGAACTCCAGTTAGCCTAATCTGCATCTTTTTGGTTTTCTGTTGGAGAAAACCACAGTATGCAGAGGAAACCCACCAAGCACAGGGAGGATATGCAAACTCCATGCACACAGTCCCCACGGCGGGATTCGAACCCGGACCTTGGATGTGCAAGGCAACAGTGCTAACCACTAAGACACTGTGCCATCAATATAGAGTGATAAAGGTAGTCTTTACTTTCATAAATATGCTCTGTTATTTTGAACAAGCCTGAAAAAAGTCCTTTTTTGACTTGACCGTCCCCTGGTAAAATAAACGTATTCTTAACATCATATCAACTATGAGTGGTTTACGTCCAGCATGCCATTTTTGAAGTCTATTGTTTTCTGTGGTTGAATGTCAGATGTTATTCTATTGAGCAAACTGTGCACTACTGTACATAGATTCTCCAACACTATTATGTACCTATAAATCATCTCAGAACAGATTTACAAGCTGAAAAAAGAAATCTGTTTTCAGGTTGACCAAACAGTAGGGAATAAAAACAGCGCTGAGGTCACCCTTCCTGTAGGAGTGCATTATCTCAAGAATAACATCAACACCTGGGGTCTCATTTATCAAAGCGTGCATAGAACAAGTTCTAATTCTGTCCATAAGAACCACCAGTATGCATTAGGAAATTGGGATTTATCACGTGTGCATGTGCAAAGAAGTATGAATCTTACGCATTTTAAATTTCACTGGTCATACAGTACATTGCCATCCTTATTTGCATAAATAAATGCCCCCACACTGGTGTACAGTATATAGTAAATTGCTTTTCTTTACAATGTTAAATGTATTGCTGTGTATAAACTATTGCTCTAGGCATATCTTTAAACGCTAAGGTTGGGTGAAAATTCTTCAATATTGTTGCTTTTTTTCTGCTACTGTTTTTTGAAATGTAGTGTACTGTGGTGTGAGTGATATAAGAACACATAAAAGTAGTTGGGCAGGAAGTGCCAGACCGGTCTCTAATTTTATGATAAAATGTCCCTGTGAGTGAAACCCCTAGAGGAAGGACTTGAGTGTGAAGAGGGATGCTATTGTGTTTTTGTTGGCGTCTCTAAAAGTGGGACGAGCAGCTCTACAATTGCTAACAAATTTGACTGATGATCCACTCATCACTCAGAAATAAAGAGTTTCCCACTGTCTTTTAAAACATTTTCTGTATCAAGCTGTGTGATCTCATGATGCCTTTCATCATGTTGTTGTGAGCACTACAGTCAACAGTTACTGCCAAATATGCTGACATGATTGACAATAAGTGGGATCAGAGCTCCTCATTAATCAGTTTACTCATGATTACACATTTGCACCATTTTTTTCTTCATGCACGCAGTCAAAAGTAGTTCTAAATATATGCACGTCCTCACAAACAAAAATAATTTGATAAATGACATGCTGCTTGGAAATCTGCATGTGTAAGCTGTTCACACAGAATTGTGCGTACTCACAGTTGAAAAATTAAACTTGCTTAGATGCTAAAACCTAGCAATTAGCCCAAACAGATAGCTTCAGAAAAGTTAAACTATACAAAAAGTAGAAGAAAAAAAAAAAACCTTTTTACTCTAAAAAGTTGTTGATTAGACGCCATGTGTCATTTTGTCTGATCTAGATTTAGCTCTTTTTTCATACAAGAAAAAAAAGACACTGTCCACTTGTGTTACTCACTGTTGAAAACAGAAAAAGCCCAAGAGCAATGTCTGCACGCGAGCTACCTTTAGAGTAAGCTGCAGTTTACTTGTGATGTATTGTTTGTGAGAGGGTTAGCACTTTGTTCTGGCTGTTTCTGGGTGAACTTTATTTCTGTACATGTCAGCAGTCCCCTTACTCTTCAATCAATACCCTTCCACTGAAACCCCGTTTCACCATCCGAGCCGTTTGTTAGAGTAAATAGTGAGGTGTGTGAGGCAGCAGGACAGAGATGATCCACTGCGCTACTGCTGGTTAAAGGCGTGCTGTGTGTTGGGAATGTATTACAGGAGGCGGTCATTTAACAAGATAAATGGAAATGAATGTTGTTAATGAAGCGTAGACAAAGCAGGCACAAAAAAACATTAAAGCATGCTTATTGTATTTGTCAATGCTCATTTGTTATGCCTGGCCAATTTAATGAATATTTAAAAAGATTTGACAAAATGAAATGTTGTTTTATTTAGCCTTTTACGAATTACTGGACTAATTAGATTTGAGAGTTCATGAAATGTTTTTATCAATAGTTAGGCAAAAAAATAATCAGGGGAAAGTTGTAAAGTAAAGTCCCTTAGAGTTATACTAATACACTCACGGGCCACTTCACTAGGTACAGTACCTCAAATATCTACAGTAATCAGCCAATTACATGGCAGAAACTCAATGCACAGGTTCTGGTCAGGTCAGTTTAAACCGAGCATCAGAACAATAAAGAAAGGAACACTGAACGTGGCATGGATGTTGGTGCTGAATGGGCTGGTTTGAGTATTTCTGAAACTGCTAATCTACGTACTGTCATTTACGTTCACAACCATCTCTAGGGTTTACAGAGAATGATCTGAAAAAGAGAAAATATCCAGTGAGTGGCAGGAAAGTATTGCCTGGTCTGATGAACAACATGAAAGCATGGATCCATCCTCCCTTACATTAACGCTTCAGGCTGGTGTTGGTGGTGGTGGTGTAATGGTGTTGAGGATATTTTCTTGGTACGCTTTGAACTCTTGGTACCAGTTTAGCATTGATTAAATATCACAGCCTACCTGAGCATTGTTGGTGGTCATGGACATCTTTTTATTGTCACAGGATAACACTCCATGTCACAAAGCTAAAATCATCTCAAACTAGTTTCTTGAACCTGACAAAGAGTTCACTGCACTCAATTCCCTCCACAGTCATCAGATGCTATCAGGCTATTATAGATCAAAATCAAAAAAAGGAATGTTTTATTTAAGAATTAAGGCAGTTTTGAAGGCAATAGGGGTCAAACGAGAGTATGCTATAAGCCATAAGAGTTATGCCATATTGTGGATCAAATATGATTGATGGGTCTGAAAAAAAATGTGCATATTAATTTATAAGTTAAATCTACTGTATGCTATTACTTGGGAAGTGTTCCTTGGCTACGAAAGTATATACAACCCTGATAAACTGTAAGTGAGATATAGGGACAATCCATGTCCATGTACAGTACACTACATGTACACTAGTCTACCCATGAAGGGGGATGAAGGGAAGATGGAAGAAATGTAACGGGGTAAGATGGATAAACTGGAGGGAAAGTGGATAGAAAGCATAAATAAATGATGTGCAAGAGTGTCTGTGCTTTTAAAAATCTCTCTACAGTTATGCCTGTCTCCAGAGATAGATAGAAAGGTCGTAAGAATAATATTTATCTCCAGGAATCATAAGCCAGTGGTTTATTCCGGGCGAGGGATAATATGCTTGCTCTGTCTCTCTCTCTCTCTTTCTCTCTCTCTCTTTATGTGTGTGTGTGTGTGTGTGTGTGTGTGTGTGTGTGTGTGTGTGTGTGTGTGTGTGTGAGCGCGTGTGTGAATGCGT
>JAOTRS010000011.1:5909412-5920070 GCA_028565755.1 Dinotopterus cunningtoni | reverse complement strand
GGTTTAAATCAAACAAATGGCATGTTTTTGAGCATTTGGTTTGCATTTAATTGATCTAAAACATCAATTTTGACATCAGTATGCTCAGAGAATCCACAATAACAATCTTGTTAAATTGCTCATTTGCATAATTTGGTCTTCTGTGTATTTAGTGAACAAAGGCCAGTGGTGGTGCAGTGATTACAAAAAAAAAAAAAAGCCATCATTTACCCATCTATATTATGCACTGTTTTAGTCATCTAGTCAGTCCTCTAAAGGGCAGCTGATCTGGGCCATAATTTATAGGTGAACAATCTGTTTAATAATGTTTGTGAAGATGTGATCAACTTTGCCGAATTTCTTTTGCTTTTTAGTTAGAAAGTTTAAGTTTGTAAATGGCAAGCTAAGCAGCTCTTTCACATTGACTGTCTCACAAAAAGGTCACAAATCATGTAAGACTGCATATAGAAAGATTGTCAGGCATATTTCAAGTGTGATTCTGCAAAAATTTAGCAGAAAGAGACTTTTACTCTCTGGCTCTTCAGCAACACAAATCATGAAAATCAGGTTTTTAGTGCTGTTGGCCAAAGTAATTGACACAGTCTGGAACATTGTTGCTCAGTTTGCACTCTGCAATATATGTATAATGCATTTATACTGAGCACTCATAATAAAAATATGACAATGGCCATCCATTACGTGTCAGCACAGGGTCAAATTTAGAAAATTATTGTCAAGGATTTAAGGGTGAGGCATGATGGCAATGTTCATGATGGTTCAGGTAGGTGTTGGTAAGCTTGTTTCTAAACTAGATATCTGCTGAGAAGGCATCTATGGGGGTGGCGTTCCTTTGGGACAAGGGTGGTTGGTACGCCAGGTTGTACTGAGTTGAAGTGAAGTGTTTAAGGGAGTTTTGTTAATATTCTGCCAAAGGTAGAAAGTGTATCCAGTCTTCTTGATTGTGGGCAGAGACCAGGTGCAGGAAATTGCTAATCTCTTGATCTCTCAGCTTTCCCTTTGGCTTGGGACTGGCAACCTGATTCTGGGCTCAATATACCCGAGCTTTCCAATAAAATCTCTCTAGATATCTAGATACAAATTAAAGTACCAGTCCCTTAAGTTGTCTTCCAGATACAAAAGAATGTGGACTTCTAATAAAATAACAGTTTTTCTGTTTCGAAGAGACTTTGTGAAGGAATTTCAGCATACTGATCACAATTGTGAACTGCTGGGATGGGACATGTCTATGATAGGGTCTATAGCCAGTAGTCTTGGAATGTGGGAGGGAGGATTATTACTTTGACTAATGCCCATACTGAGCCTGATGAATGAATGTTTTAAAACATATTGGGCCAACAGTATTTACCCTGGATGTGCTTTTGTGTTGGGTGAGTACATGAGTATCTCATGGCTAGAGAGATGTGGCCCTAATTAGTATTAGTTTTGGATTTGAAATGCGGTAAATTTTATTATCCAAATAAAACTCTGATAATTCTAAGATATGCACCTCAGTGGTTTTGCTTGGAGGGTCTGCTTAGGTGTTTTATAATTGGCCTACTGAATATTATTATGGTTAAAGATAGTAAATGGATACCATTTCTTCAGTGCCATTTTGATTACAAGAAGTTGTTGATTGCAGATGTTAAGAAGAACCTAAGACAAAGCTTGAATCTTTCTCTAAATCATTGAGACAGGATAGCTCCAATGTCAAAGTATGATGCGTTGAACTTAACAATGAACAGTTGGCAGGGATTGGGGTGCTTTAAGACTTGTGGCAGCGGTAAATGATTCTTTAAGCCTCTCCAAGGCTTTTTCTGCAGTGGGATTCAATTGAAACCGCTTCCTGCTTCCCTAGGTTTGGTCAGTAGAGATGTTATTATGCTGAATCCTCAAATGGAACAGCAAATGCAGAAACAGCAGGTGACCCCATTGAAGCCACTTCAACAGGGAATGAACAGCAGTCCTTGTTTAATAGTGCACTGTCTATGTTGATAATGTAGCCCAGGATGTGAAGCTTATTCTTTAGGAAATGTAACAGAACCTTTTTATGTGGGTAATTTGCATGGAAGGTCTGAGGAAAGGATTTATATGTTATCAATATAGGCTATAAAAAATCTCCAGCAAGGCTATGGAGTTCTGCAAGAGCTAAAGAATTCTATGTGGCACTACCAGATATTTAAGATTTAATTTAATCTCCTTCTCAGATTGGGGTATTGGGTCTCTTGTTGAGAAAAAAGAATAAACATGGTTGCAAGGACGTGTGGCTCACAACAAAAGTTTGATTGCGAAGTGGCGGGACTCCACTGGCCTTGCCATTGCTGAAAACTTTGGAAATCTGAATTTTGATGAAAATTCGAGACAAGATTTAAATGATTGTGACTTATTTAAGGCAGTTTGCTTTTAACTCAAGGTAAACACTTTTTCTCTTTCCATGCTATTTGTCAGTCGTGGATTTGCAACGATGGGAGACCCCAAATTATGGGGTACTTGGAGGTGATAGTGATGAGGATACCTTGTGCGAGGTGCTGATGTGCAATATGATGGTATGATGCAGCCCCACCCCCACACCCACAAAGTGGGTCCTCTAACTAGGACTTGCAGATTGAGTGGGTGAGGTAAGGGTTGAAGCCACACTGTGTTACGGTGGTACAGTGGATGAATTTATCTGCCACTCAAGAGCCTGTTAACTCTGTAGGAGGGAAGACATTGCCTAAGTGTGCAGGGTGCACAGGATTAAAGCAAAACATGGCGTTTGTTCACTTTGGTGTGGATTGAGATACCTAGGTTAGGGGTCATGCCTTGCACTATGCCAGCTGATGTTGGGGGTTGCTGCTGCAGTAATGGTCATTGCTGGTTCTGTCTATTGTCTAGTTCTTGTCTATTTTGATTCATCCTAGCTGTATGGACTTGGGGCATGAGACTGGCATGAGACGATATGGTTGCGGGTTGACCGTTTTTAAACAGTTCACTGATGAGACTGATGGAGATGTCGATTAGGTCATTGAGCAAGACATCCTTAGTCATTAACAAAATGTCTAAAGACTGGCTTATTAAAACCAATTTGGGCTGCTATACTATGGAAAGATCATGCATATTCTGCTGCGCTTTGGCATTCCCGAACCTCCTTACCCTTAGGGAAGTGACCGAATCCTTTCCAGGAACAGGTAAAGGAAGTGCTTGTCGCAGTCTAAGTTTTTTCCTCATTGATTCCATCAATGTCTGCTGTCAGCCAAGCGTGAGTCTCATCAGGCAAGAGATTTAGTAACAGCATAGTTTTCTTGCATTTATGAAGGGTTTTTTGAGTAATAGCAGCACTGCAGTAGAAATGTATTCTTTCCAAATGCTTACTGGAGTACTTTACTTAGACATGTATTGGATGTGGTGGTAGGCTCTATGTTCTTCTCGTGAGAAATTAGCTCATTGCATTAGCTTAAGCTCTATTGGACACTGTTTTAACTTGTTTATGCAGGGCAATCACGTCCTAGTCTTGGTGAATAATGGAATGTATAAGGTATGTAAGATTTATGACTGAAAGATGGCAGTGATCAGTGAACAGATCTATAAATGTAGCATTAAAATGCATGTGAACTTACATAAGCAATAAAGCTGGATAGGTTATCAAAAATAATTTGTTCAGTTCCGCTGTGCCTTTTGTTGGGTTTAACAGAAAGTACTGATGCTTATATACTATCCCCTAATTTGGTATTTTCCAGGTGGTATATTCATTAGCTTCTAATTACTGATGTTTTGCTCAGAGGTATGATGCTTTCTTCTCTTTTTAAATGTTTCCTTAACAGCTATGACCTGTCAGAATGAATCCTAATAAGGAGTATTATATCAAACAATATCTTATTTTATTTCAATTGCCCATTCAATACAATGGTGTATTCAAGGGGAACATCAGACACCAGGTATCTTCTTTAGTGTGTATGATGGCATCTGCCTTTACGGAAGAGCTACGGATTAATAGAAGCTTCGTTATAATTTGATTTAGTTCAGAGGCGCTTGCTAAAGTGTACACTCTGTTTTATTATGTGTAGGAGTCATTACAAGGATAAAAGGAAAACTACAGAAGATACTCATTAGAGAGAGCCATTGACCCTGTCTCTCAATCACAACAAACTCTCAGTACACAGTTATGGACTAGGAGAGAAAGTGAGAGAGAGATAGAGATAATAGCCATGTTAAGTGGATATATATAAAAAAAAAAAAAACTGGCTAACATAAATAATGAAAACAGGTCTGCCTCTATCATGTACTAGCTAAAACAATCACACGAGAAGGCAAACCAGACTGATGCATAACAAAACACTGACATTGTACGGCAATAATTACTGTCAGGTGAGTATGCAGTAAATCTCAAAGTGCCCTCTCACGATGTGTCCTGTTTATCAGATGATGAAATCCGCCTTTCTGACGGCCTTTCCATCACTGTCACCATGCTACAGAGCTGAGTTTTTCCTTCACATGCTCCCTTTCTCTCCCTATCACTCTTTTACTCACTCCACTTTCCTGTGATTGATGCAATTGTAAACCACTTTGCCTGATGTTGTTCTACCTTGGTAATCAGTAATAGTCAGAGTAACCATTCAGACAGTAAGTCTCTCTGGTTTGCATCTCACCACTAGTCTGTGAGTAGAGTTTGCATGCTCTTCATGTTCTTGGTGGGTTTCATTCAGGTAGACATGTGGTTGAGCACTTTTCTCGTCATGTTTCCTGTAGACTCAGGTTTTATGCTAGTTGAGCACTTTGTAGACTCTAGTTCGATTTAATTTGGGATTTAGTTACAAGCTTTTAAAATCAAATTCCAAGTTGAGCATTTTGATCTAGTTTCACTTCGATTAATAATTTCCAACCATACCTGTTCAACTACTTGCTTAGTCACATCAGATTGATTTAGTCCTTGCACAATCTCTAACAAAAGAGAGATGAAGCAGCACTTTCAGTACTTTACTTTGTCCATCTTTTTCCTCTTTATCTGTACACTCTGGATAAATAGACCATTTTTGTCATATCATAGATCACTATCTTGGTGAGCTGAATCTCAAGAGTTTTGTATAACCACGTTGCATTCTGGAAATTTGAATCCATTGTTTGCCGTCTGCACTTGTTTTAGGTGGGGGGTTCCAGGTCAAACCAGGACATTTGATTGCTCAGAACAACAAACCACAGTTATGAGAGTAAAAATTGCTTTTACCCATACCCCCCCCATACACACACACACACACACACACACACACACACACACACACACACACACACACACACACACAACCACCACCACTATCACCTGCCTGTTTCATGTATGAAAGACTGGCTTCCCATGAACTCCTTTAATGGCCCAAACATATAGAAATAGTCTGCAGTGAGGTAAGGACTGTTCAGTAACTCTCAGCCGAGTTCCTGTTATATGCAAGTGGTGTTGTAAATGATTGTGTGTACACTTTGCACTGATGGATGCTGTCCACAAGTTGGCAACAGGTTACCTGTTGATTTTCAAGAATCAAATGTTGCACTTTCTGAATGTTAATGGGAACAACTGTAGTGGGCCCTGAGCCACCTTAGACAGAAAAAAAGCTCTTGGCTTTTTTTATTTTGCATTTATGAGCTGAAACTCAATGATATCCATTATTTTTGTATTTACTGAAGGACAGGTTTACAGCTGTGTTAATGTTAAAGTAGCAGAAATACCTTCTCTTTAGCACAATTATGATACATGGAGTACAGTGGATTCCAACTACTTATTTAAAGTTGTATTTGGCTTATACTTCCCAGTTTCTTGTTTGGCTTATACAATGATGCAATTTATATAAAGTGACAAATCTCCCTAAAATGAATGCATTCAAATAAAAATGTTTTTTACATATGTACATTTTCATGAACATTTTTAAATGTTTGAAAGGTGTACTTAATCATACGACTAAAAATATTATAATATTTGTGAAAAAAACATGACTAATACAGTGCTGAAAAGTAATAACCACAAGCAAACATTAACAGTTTTGATTCGTTTTTTTTTCAGTAGTCACAAGTCATGCGCATTTCAAAACAAAAATAAAAGTTTCTTTTTTCTGCACCACATTTATTTTGTACATTTACAGTCCCAAAAATCATTTAATACATTTTATTTTATGTAAACCTTAGAGGGTAAAATAATTCAATAAGATAAGCCAAATACATCTTTTTACGAGCTTAAACTCTATAAAACCTAGATCCAAATGTAAAGAAAGGTGTATGTCAATACAGAAATCTAAATTGGAGCTTGGAATCTCTTGACCAAATATAATGAGATTATGTCTCGTCTCAGATATTGCTTCACCTCCCCCCAAAAAAGCTGAAATGGGACTTGTATTTAAGAAATGATGCACTGTCAGAAAATGCAATGGTGCAATTTATTATGAGATGATTGCATTTTCTCCTGTTTTTGGTTAGGTGAGTCAGGCATGGTATTTATTAATGTATTTGTTAAATGTGTTTAGTTCTGGGTTTACTGTACTGACAGTCATGTTTATAGGAATGTCAAACCTATAAATCCAGTTTGTGCTCTTTATGTTGACGACCTTTTCTTCAGGGTGATGAAAACCTTGGGGTGTTATCTGGGTTTAAAGAAAAATCAGTGCTTTTACACGTTCTGGTGTTTACACATGTAGTGGTGTACAAAGAAATAGACTGTGTGTTCACTATTCACTATACACACACACACACACACACACACACACACACACACACACACACACACACACACCAAAAGGATTGTGTCAAGTTGCAATCACCTAATGCATCAGGCTTTTAATAAGATCAGAGGGGAAGTGTGTGTATGTGTGTATACTTTATTGGGTAGCTAAGCATCAAGAGAACATTTCGGTTAATCAGAGTTGTAAGTATGTTTGACATTTATTGTCACTGTCTCTTATATTCAGATTCAAACACAGACACGCATACACATATACACATACACACACACACGCAGAGTCTCTCACGCACAAATGCAGTGTCAGAGCTGACAGTAGGCAAGTCAGAGAGCTTGACGGCTGTCTAAATGTCGCTCAGTCTAGCCTTTTCTCCATCTCCTCTCACTGTCTTTTTCTCCCTCTCTCTCTCTCTCTCTCTCCCCATTTGATCCCTCTATCCTTTCACCCTCACCGTTCTCTCCTCTATCATAATCTGCTATGCTAGCCTTTATGCTGCCCTCTCTCTTGCTCTTCATGACTATCAGTGACTTTCTCGTTTGCCTGGGCTTTTTATCCTGAGCTCATTCTTTTCCTCTCTGTCGCTTTCTCTCTTTTAGTCTCACCTTCTCCCACTGTGTCCTGTTTATCATCTGGTGAAATCTGTCTCTCTGACTGCCTCTCCATCACTGTCACAAACCTACAGGTCTGAGTTTCTCTCTCTTTCTCTCACTTGCTCCCTCTGTCTTTCTTTCACTCTTTCACGCAATCCTTTTTAACGTTTTAACATGATGGATGCAATGGTAATCCACTTTGCCTGATGTTTTTCTATTTGAGTAATCAGTAATGCTCGGATTTAAAATTCAATTAATCTCTCTCTCTTTCTCTCTCTCTCTCTCTCTTGCATGCACTCTACTGCTACTGCTCTGCCACTTTTCTTTCTCTTTCACACTTTTTTTGTCTGCCTTTTCCCTGCTTCAGGCAATCATTTCTCTGTCAAAGAAGCCTCTTTGATTTCCATCTGTTCCATCTCTGTACCGGCCATGACTCTTGATTATTGCTAACACATCTACCATGTGCTCAGTCTCATTATGTCTCATTACCCTGCATGCCTTTGAAGAGAGTAGTATGCTAACACTGAGAAACTGTGACAGAGAGATATAATGGATTACTATTAATATGTAGACAATGCATTAAAAACACCAAGCAAATGTGTGAAACATTGGAAATATTTACGTTTTAACTGGTCAATGGGCCCAGAGAGGAGAATCCAACTGTGAATCCACAACTCAGGGCACCCAAAGGATCTGCTAATAATGTCCTGATCCCAGAAATCCCAGCACACCCCCAGAGGTCTTGTGGAGTTACACTATGCCTTTGCAGCACAAGCTATACAATATCGGGCTTAATGTTTTTTATAACATTATAAAGTTATAATGTTATGCCTGTTGACTCTTAGTAGTAGTAGTTTCAGATACTTTAAGTAAGTCAGTTGAAGAAAGAGAAGAGTTTTGCTGAAATTTTGTCTTAATTACCCTTGTTACTTTCACTTTTTTTAAATAGGAGGTTCTAAACTTATTGTTTAGCACTTTTACCTCACACCTCCAGGGTTGGGGGTTTGAATCTTAACCTTTGTCTGCATGTTGCCACAACATTTTAGGCTGATTGGCGTTTTTAAATTGACTCTAAAATGTAAGTGGGTGTGTGTTGCCCTGCAATGTGTTGGCACCTCAATTAGTGTTGTCCCTGCTTTGTTCCCTGAATTTTCTTGGGATTGGCTCCAGGACTCCGTGATCCTGCATAATATAAGCAATATAGACAACGGATAGATGGATGATTATTGGTGCCAAATGGCCTTGTTCATACATTTTGAGCTGTTTTTCTGCTCACCATTGTTGCAAAGGGTCCTTATTTGGAAAATAAATGAATGTTAAAATCTTTAACAATTTCCTAATTAAACATGAACATGAACAAATCACACATCATACTGTATATCATCAACAATTTATAACAGCCACTTAAAATAGTGACACTTTTTTCTGTCATATCTTCAGTGGTATTGATCTTTGGCCACAGCACATGTTGTGGTGTCTATAAGAGCATTCATTTATACTTGGCAGGAAAATGCAATTTGAAATTCAAATAAATTATTTTTGTAATTAAAACATCAGTGTTAAAAAGGCAGGAGGTGCTGCTGCATTTCTCTCTTATAGATTTAAAGTCAGCATGAGACAAAGGCAGGCTGTTCTTAATGGAAGCTCACAGGCTGCAGTACTTTAGTGAAAATAAAGGGGAGCAAACTTTCATACTTTTTATATTTTTTAAGTGTGCTGTATCTCAAATGTTTTTCTATACTATTTATGAGGTTATGTTATGTAATGAGGGTGTAAAAAAAAAATCTGTTTTTAAATGATGATTTCATTTGGTAGGTGAAAAAAAGCTGTTCAACCCTACTACATTGCCCTATGTGAAAAAATAATTGCCCCCTTGCTACTGTAAATCATGAATGAACTGTGATTTCTGGAAAACTGAGTTATAGCTTATTATTAATGAAGTTTAATTGGGCTGAAAAACTAAAGAACTGCGGTTGACCTAGTCAAAGCCCAGACTTTAAACAAATTGAAATCCAGTGGCGGGACCATAACCTGAGCCGTTCTTAAGTGAATGCCAAAAAACTCAATTGACTGGAGCACTGTTTTAAAGAAGGATGGACCAAAATGTTGTGAGAGATTGATAAAGTTATACAGTAAACTATTGCTTCAGGTTATTGCTGCTAAAGATGGATATACAGTACTTACAGTACAGTAAGCTATTCAATCACAGAGGGTTACTTACTGTATTATTGTCCATTTTATTTTTTTAAATAAATAATAACAGTGAAAAACGTTATACAGTATATTGTTGTTTGTCTGAGGTTGTATTTGACTAATACTAAGTCCCACTACAATCAGGTGATTTTTTAAAAGATGTTTTTATATAAAAAAAAAAACATATACAGTTATTAAAAGGGGGGGGGGGTACAAACTTTTACACATGTATGTATGTATGTATGTGTTAGTTTGGGTATATGTAATATAGGACATGTTATATATTACAATGTGTTAGGTTAGGGTTCTTTAGTATTTTACATACAATGGGTACAGAAAGTATCCAGACCCCCTTAAATTTTTCACTCTTTGTTATAATGCAGCCATTTGCTAAAATCATTAGTTGACAGTATTGCAGATTTATTAAAAAAGAAAAACTGAAATACCACATGGGCCTAAGTATTCAGATCCTTTGCTGTGACACTCAGATATTTAACTCAGGTGCTGTATATTTCTTCTGATCATCCTTGAGATGGTTCTACACCCTTATTTGAGTCCAGCTGTGTTTGATTTACTGATTGGACTTGATTAGAAAAGCCACACACCTGTCTATTTAAGACCTTACAGCTCACAATGCATGTCAGAGCAAATGAGAATCATAAGGTCAAAGGAAATGTCTAAAGAGCTCGGAGACAGAATTGTGGCAACAGATCTGGCCAAGGTTACAAAAAAATTCTGCTGCATTTAAGGTTCCTAGGAGCACAGTGGCCTCCATAATCCTAAATGGAAGACGTTTGGGATGACCAGAACCCTTCCTAGAGCTGGCCATCCGGCCAAACTGAGCTATCCAGGGAGAAGAGCCTTGGTGAGAGAGGTAAAGAAAAACCCAAAGATCACTGTGGCTGAGCTCTAGAGATGCAGTCGGGTGATGGGAGAAAGTTGTAGAAAGTCAACCATCACTGTAGCCCTCCATCAGTCGGGGCTTTATGGTAGAGTGGCGCGATGGAAGCCTCTCCTCAGTGCACTGAGCATCTCTGGAGAGAAATGAAAATGGCTGTCTACCAATGTTTACCATCCAACCTGACAGAGCTGGAGAGGATCTGCAAGGAGAAATGGCAGAGGATCCACAAATCCAGGTGTGAAAAACTTGTTGCATCTTTCCCAAAAAGACTCATGGCTGTATTAGATCAAAAGGGTGCTTCTA
>JAOTRS010000011.1:5819567-5829722 GCA_028565755.1 Dinotopterus cunningtoni | reverse complement strand
CCATTTATTCAATAATTACTTGTCTACAATATAAAACAAGCAGTGGTACCTAGAACAAAATATGTTTGCTGCTTATAAATATCCAGTGGCATCTTGCTAAGGCACAAAGCATGCAGGGAAAAATCAAGGGAAAGTTCAGAATAATTATAAAATTTTATAATTTCTATTATAATTTTCTATCGCTCGTTTGCCTGTTGCATTTTTTATGTCAGCGTGTGGGTTAATTAACCTCATTGCTGCCCTGATTCTAGTTTGTCAGCGAGGCAGGGCCCCCAGTGCCTTATTTCTGTTTCACAGAGTTAACAATTCTAGCAGAGGGTCTTGTTGAACCTGAATTAATATAAAATTTTTCAGAATTAAACAGGAACAAATTATGTCCTTAAACTAATGCAATTTTAATGGGACAGTAAGTTATGGCTGGTAGCTGGGTGAAAAAAATTTACATGGTAGACCACTTTAACCCTGTGCTGCTTATTGGTAGCTTCATTATACATTATGGCTGTTTCATTATGAATGCTGTGTATAAGAACGATGTGCTGACGGATGACAGTAAAGGCTTTCTTTTCATGAACAACAAAGGTATAGTAAACATCAAGTATTATTTTCAGAGTCTGTAAATAGTAAAGGTTCCATTTATTTGACCTAGGTTAAATATCAAACACACACACACACACACACACACACACACACACACACACACCTCTGCACTCCGTGTGTGTGTGTGTGTGTGTGTGTGTGTGTGTGTGTGTGTCCAGTCAGCATATTAGCCTGAATTATTACTTGACAGTAATAACAATAATTATTTACATAATATTTATATAATAATTTACATTAGTAGATGTGGCACAGTGGTGTAGTGGTTAGCACATGGAGGATTCGATTCCCGCCTCATGTTTGGAGTTTGCATGTTCTCCCCGTGCTTGGTGGGTTTCCTTCGGGTACTCTGGTTTCCTCCCACAGTCCAAAGACATGCAGATTAAGTTGACTGGCATTCCCAAAATGCCAGTAGCATATGTGCCTTAAGATGGATTGGCACCATTGTCTCCTGGGATAGGCTCCATGCCTCTTCTCGGCCCTGTATACAGTATAAGCAATATAGACAATGAATGAATCTGAGGTATAAACCACAAGAGATGATCTGCTACTGTATATAAACTATAATAGATTCTGCATAGAAAGTGCTGAACAATCGTCTGCTCTTTTCCTATCTTTATCAGACGTGCCTTAGTATTTTTTGCAGTACATTCATATTTTATTTTAATATTTCACTGGGTTCACATCCAGACTGCAGTCCACTATCTTGGAGACAAGATCTAAGATCTTTATCTCCTGTCCTCCTGTAAAGTTTAAACATGCCACAAACTTCCGCATGGTTCATTCAATAATATAGAGTATACAGTCGCTTGCAAAAATTGTCAACCCCCCTGGGATTTATAGAATGTAACATACATTTTTGTTTACTGAATTTTTAAAGTCTAAATGAATTATTAGTCAGAAAATATTAATGCTGCTTGCATATGTTTTTATGGGTTCTGGTAGCTCCAGATAAAAGCTATTGTACACACGAGGACACAATGATTTATAATTTGCCTTTACCTATGCAATAATTTAAAAAGCTACCTTTTCTTCAACAAAGGATACTTTTTAATGGACTGTCAGTCTGAAAGAAAGAAGTGAAAGTAAAGACTAAGGAATGTTCATTCACAGGAAGTTAAAGATAATACAGTTGCAGAACTTGAGGTTGAGGGATAAAATTCTATAGGAGAGGATGGAGAACCGACTGTGGGAAGCACTTTTTCCATCAATAGTAAGGAATTAAAAACTGAAAAAAAATCTTAGTACTACCTAGACAAAGCAATCCCTTGAAACTTAAAAAAAAAAAAAAAAAAGATGGAGACGGGTAATGAAAGCCACAGTGAGGCTAATGGTCACTCTAAAGGACTTGGCAGCAACACACTCAGCACTTTTCATTTTCGGCATTTGAGCGTCTTGTTTAAATTGAAAGGAGAACAGTTGGACCAAAGTACACAGGATAGTACAAGAGAACAGAAATCACCTTTCAGCAGATAAATTGTTGCAAACACAAAGCCAAAGCAATGCAAGGAACAGTAACACAAATTAATGAATGGATGAATGTGGCCAAGTCATAATCTAGATCTGGATCCCACTGAGAGTCTGTGATAATGTTTAAGGTTGCATTTAAAAAAACAACATCCAAGTAACCTGAAGAACCTCAAGCTAATTTGCCAGAAAAAAAATGGGCGAAAATCTAAAATACCAAACATCTGGTAGGAACTTTCCCAGCTGTTATTGCAGCAATAGTTGCTTCTACAAATTCCTATTCTAAGGGGGTTAAATAATAGCCGCAATTGATAAAATTATTTTTAAAGATTTGTTGATAGGTGGCACGGTGGTTAGGTATTGGTTAGTACTGTCGCCTTGCACCTTAAGGGTCCGGGTTCAATTCCTGGCCAGGTTCGATTCCCGTCTCTGTGTGCATGTTCTCCCCGTGCTTAGTTGGTTTCCTTCCACAATCCAAACATATACTGTACAGATAAAGCTAATTGGTTCTCCCAAAATGCCTTTAGTGTGCGTCCTGTTATTTTTTTTTGTTTGTTTTGTCAGGGAGTGCTTTTTTTTTTTTTTTAAAGGACTTGACTATTGTCTCAGTTAAAGTCTAGGAAAACAGATGGAGGGTAGGTGTTTGCATAAACATTTCAATTCCTTTGTCTTAAAACTGACTAGTGCAGAAGCAGTTTGCACTTAGTAGTAATTGAACAGTATACTCACAATAAACTTCGCTAGCACTGCCCAGGGGTACTCTTTTATTTCTTAATTTAAGTTCAAGTTTAGATACCATCTGTGTGTAGTAAACAAGCAGCTTGTAGATTAATGAACACTTTGTGGAGCAGTAGCAGTGTTAGACCATTTTGAGCCAGATGGCAGGGCCTTAGTCACTATACCATGTGAACATAAATGACAAATATTACAGAAGTACCAAAAATATTAACTATTTAACCCTTAAACTTGAAAAGTTAATTTCATATAACAGTGTTGTTTGATATGAACATAAGAACTTGTTGGTCACTGTGGAAGAGAGGACAGGGTGGGTGTGAGAGACATGGTGAAGTAGTTAGGCTTCTGTCCTAATGTCTGGAAGATTTACCGGGTAGCCAGTGTTAGACCCTTGAGCAAGACCCAGATCCATGAAGTGTCCAGTGGCAAAAGTTTAACAGGAAAATGTGATAAATGCTATTTTCAGACTTCTCTGACACACAAGGTTGTCTGTAACAA
The DNA here is from genome assembly GCA_028565755.1 of Dinotopterus cunningtoni. NCBI lineage: Eukaryota > Metazoa > Chordata > Actinopteri > Siluriformes > Clariidae > Dinotopterus > Dinotopterus cunningtoni. Next base: position 5,826,428 of record JAOTRS010000011.1, on the reverse strand, counting down.
AACGTTTCATTTGAAGACCCATATTAATCTTTCTTGTAGAAGCTTTAAAATGACAATTTTCCAGCTGCTTTGGATATCATAAGTCTACTGGTTGCCATGGGGGAACTAATTGCATTCAGTGGTCTTTGGAGAATGTTGAAGTCAAGACAAATATAAGAGCCTATAAATAAGAGGGGTTTTTTAGCATTTAACTGTAATTGGCTAAATAAGCTGAATAGAATTAATTATTTTGTGTTATTTGAACATTTTGTGTGTGGATTTGACATGTTGTCCCTGTGTCTATGTGGGTTTCCTCCAGTTATTTGTGCCTACATGGTGGTATCTTGGCTAGATTCTCCTGACCGAGACAGACTTTGTATGGATGGATGGATGGATGAATGGATTGTCCTTTGACCATGTTATTGGTACTTCGTTTGATGTTCCGCATAGGGTATTTAAACTTTAAATGTAATATACTGTATTGGTGTTGGGTTTGTATCGTCCATGTACATGAGGGAGCCACCTATTTATGAAAGTGCAGCAGAGCATTTCCTTCTTCTAGCACTACAGGAAATACAGTACATTTTGCAAGATCCCTTTCTCACAAAGAGACCTGTATTTATACACACTACATTATCTATTTCAATATATTATCTATTTTATTCTATTTCAATACAGTGTGCTGCTGTGTGTAAGCCCGTGCATGATCTGGTCTCACCCTTCTTTTCTAATGTCCATGTTCTATACTCACATATATTGTCCCCTCACACTTATCTGTTTTTTGTTACTTTTTTTTTTGCAAGGAAATAGAGTTTCTGGTGTGGTACCTCAAAAACTTTCTTTCACTTTCAACCGTTTTCTGTTTTTTTTAAGATGTGGCTTAAAATCCAGCTTGCTTTTCCACCAACCTAATGAATAAGGACATATGTTATGGTTTTTTTGTTTTTTGAATGTTCAACTTGAATAAGGTTTTCTACCAAATTCTGTAACTTATTTTAATCTCTTTCTCTCTGTAGTTTGTTGCCCATCCTAACTGCCAACAGCAGCTGTTAACTATCTGGTATGAGAATCTGGCTGGCCTGAGGCAGCAGTCCATAGGAGTGAAGTGTCTCACTGTGCTAGGAGTAACAATAGGACTTCCTTTCCTTGCCATCGCTTATTGGATCATTCCCTGCAGCAAGGTACGAACAGGACTTTATCATGCTTTTTCTCTCTCTCCTTTTCTCTCTATGCGCCATGTTCAGAGTTAAGCATGTGTATTGAGGGGGTGTTCTCTTCACTGTGAGCACATAGGTATTTAGAATTAAATATCTATCTCAACACCTAAGCACTGTCAGTTATGGTCAAAATATGCACACATCACCTCTGTTCACCTCAGATTTTAAAAAGTGTGTACTTTATCTAGACTGGTTAAGGGCTGTTCAAATTCTTGCTTTGGGCAATGTAAAAATGCATAAATATACATGTACATCCATATAGTCAGTAGACACAGGGTAATGTGATAACTGACCAGGAGTTACTAGTGCAATGCTATGAACAAAAAACTACATGATATATAAAAAGCATATAAATAAAGAATATAAATCATATTAGAAAGGGGACTAATAAGTGAAATGAAGTTAATGGCGATGCATCCTTGATGTGCAATCAAGAGGGTCCAGCTCCAAACTAATCAGCTCTTCTGAACACTTTGTCCAATCATAGCTTCAGAAGTAGCTTTTGAGGCTACCTCTCCAGCACATTGCCGCTTAGAAAAGTACACTGGCGATGACCGATTGATGAAACATCAGCAGGAGCTTTTTACAGATCTTGAAGGATCCTAGTCTCCTCAGGGAGAACAGCCTGCTCTGACCCTTCTTATACAGATACTCAGTGTTCACCGACCAGTCTAGTTTGTAATCCAGCTGTAGGCCCAGGTATCTGTATGGCCTGACCATCTCCACAGCCACACCCTCAATGGAGATGGGTAATGGGGAGACCTAGCCTGGGGTCAGGGGTAGCTCAGGGGTTAAGACATTGGACTACAGTTTGGAAGGTCCCAGTTTTAAATCCCACAACCACCAAGTTGTCCCTGTTGGGCCCTTAAGCAAGGCCCTTAACCCTCAACTGCTTAGATGTATAATGAGATAAAAATGTAAGTTGCCCTGGGTATGGGTGTCTGCTAAATGTAGTCAGACGAAAGCCAATAACCATCTTCTTTGTTTTAGTTATGTTAAGTTGTAGCTGGTGTAGATTGCATCATTCCACAAGTCCTTGACCAACCTTTTGTATTCACCCTTCTGTCCATCCCTACAGTATTACACCCCACAATGGCATTCTCATCAGAGAACCTCTGCATGTGGCATGATTTCAAGTCACGTCTAAGGTGTAAAAAGTTAATAGTTAATAACAGGAAAAGGGCGAGGACAGTTCCCTATGGTGCTCCTGTGCGGCTGAATATAGTTTGTATATGCAGTCCCTCGTCCTGACATACTGCGGCCTTCTGGTGAGGTAGTCAGGCGCTTGCCTTCCCTGGTAATTCATGGATTGTTGTTAGGGAAGCAGCACACGGTTCTGACAGGCACAATGTCTTGTCCATACAGAAGTTGAGGTAGTCTGTTGTGAAGTGTATAATCTCCTCAATGTCACTATTATGGGGCTCCTGCAGCACACTTCAGTCAGTACTCTCAAAACAGTCTCTTAGAATCTCCTCAGCCTCAAGAGACCATTTTCTGAATGTACGTGTTGTTGTTAGATATGGAGAGATAAAAAATGCCTGAGCATGCTGTTATAGGAAAACTAAAAAAAAAATGCTGTGGTGTGAAGTGTTTTATTGCTCTCATACTACAACAATAAGCAAATGCTGGCATTTTTTTTCTTTAATAAAAGTATGATCATATGTCACTTATGTTCCAGAAGCTATAAATAACTTTTCATCAGCCACAATCAGGAATTATCTAATTTGTGTTTATCATTTTGTACATTACAGCAAGTTATCTTTGGGCTAGAAGGCAGGCTCTTGTTTTAAAAAAGAATTATTCTAGACACAAAAATCATGGAGGCATAATTTGTAGACAGGTTATACTGTATTATACAGTAGGTCATGCAGAAATTCACATTGTGATTCACAGCATAAACCAATCAGCCATAACATTACAACTACTGACAGGTGAAGTGAATAAGAGTGATTATAATTATATACCAGTAAACTGGTGACAGGATCATGGACACCCAAGACTCACCAATGCCCAGGTGGACCAAAGGCTGGCCTTTTCAGTCCAAAGAAAAGCTCATGCAGCACAAACTGACAAAAAGGGTATATGCTAACTATGATAGAAACTAATACCCAGTACACCACACATGGGGGCCAACAGGCAAAAAACCCAGGGTTTCTGACTGAGCCTACAAGTTCCCTAGATCCCAGTCCGATCAAGCACTCGTGGGATGTCCCGGACAAACAAGTCTGGTCCATGGAGGCCCCGCCCCACAACCCACAGCACCCAAATGATCTACACGCCAACATCTATAAACAATTTATAAACAAATATATAAACAATTTACATAACTAAGAAACCTTAATTAGCTGACTAGCTGAGACAGGACAGATTGACATTTTTTAAATAAACAAAAGAGACTAAATGAAGTGTGCACATGCAAATGTGCAAACAAGAGCGACCAAATGACAACGCAACAACATGACACATTGCAGTACTTCGTGGTGATGAGGTAATGAGGTAATAAGTTGAGGTGATAAACATTCCTTGTAACAGCGAAGACAGAAAATAGTTTTGTGCAAATAACAAATAATACATTTTGTGCAGAAGAGGGATGGTGGCAAAAGGGGAAATCAAAACGCTGGGTGGTTTTAATGTTATACAGTAGATGATCGATGCACATCCTCAATCTAAATATGTCGCTATAAGCATACTGAATATAGACGCACATACACATATAGTCCAGTTCTCGACATGGTGAAGACATAAGCAAAGGATGAACAAAGATGTGTTTGTCTATAATTACAGCTCATTAGGGCATCTTCCTTGTCCCTGTCTGACAGATTATTAAAAAAAAGGTGGAGAAAGGGGAGGGGAAGAACAGCAAAGTTAGAGAAATAAACAAGTTCAGGGAAAAGGAGAGACTAGACACAAGGGTGTGTGAAACAAAGAGCAGACAGATCACAGCGGAAAAAAAGACAAGAATGGAATTGAATTAAGCATGATTGATCACTGATCATGCAGATTATGATGATATTATTAATAATAACAGTGATCATAATCAGGATCTTGGTGAAAATAATCTGGTACCAAATCAGTCGGGTTGCTGCTTTGCTGTCTGTGTTACTGTAAATAAGGTGAGATAGAAGAATGCAAGCTAATCACACAAGGACACACACAGACGCATACACACACAAAAACATGCACACACACAAAAACATGCACACACACAAATGCTGTTATGATTTTTATTGCCAAAAAGGAGTGCTTTGTAATTATTGTTATTATTATTGTTTGTGTATGTGTGTGTGTGTGTGTGTGTGTGTGGGTGTGTTTAGTTGTGTACTAGACCTTTTTTTTTTTCAAATTACTATATTGTTTCTCACATTAGTACAATGTGTTATATGTTTAATTGGATCTCGAAAAGCAAAAACAATTCACACAATTGCACGCACACACACATTATTATTTCTACAAATCATTTTTTTATTTCATGTTTCTCTCATCCATTTAAGGGAACCACGTCTCCATCCGTCTATTTATATATTCATCAACCTACCATATCCATCCATCCATTTTTCTAAAACCACCCCTCCATCCATTTCTATCAGTCCAAACTTCTCTCTCCCTTTCCTTTCCTTTTCTTTTCGTTTAACATGTTGTATTTATTCCCTTCCTTACAGCTGGGTCAGATTCTTCGCAGTCCCTTCATGAAGTTTGTGGCACATGCCGTCTCCTTCACCATTTTCTTGGGCCTGCTGGTGCTGAACGCTTCAGACCGCTTTGAGGGAGTGAAGAATCTCCCCAATGAGACCATCACAGATCATCCACGTCAGGTGTTCAGGGTCAAAACCACTCAGTTCTCCTGGACAGAACTCCTCATCATGAAATGGGTGCTGGGTAAGCACTGATGTATTCTGGGAGAATGTGGAAATATGAGACAGAGATGATGTCATTCTTGTTGGTCACTGTGGAAGCGAGGACATGATGAGAGAAGTAGTTAATATCAGGATTATTAAAGTCCCTAGGGGACCCAAGGCAAAATAAAAGTAGGTAGGAAAAGTTTTTGTTTAGGAGAAGTTAATAGAAACCCCGAGCTACTGAATATAACTGAGAGAAATGCATGTTATTGATTCTAACAGAGCATCTGCAGAAGAAGTCGTGATGGAAAAATTATAGGCACTAAACTGACTGGTCGTTTTTTTTTTGTTTGTTTTTTAAAGGATGAACAGTGCTTTTAAACCCACAGATAAAGAAACAGACAAAAATAATCTATTTTAAGGAATTGCGGCACTCATTCCTTGAAATACGTTGTTTGTGCACTGTCAGTAAAGTGAAGAATGAGGAGAAAGTGTATTATCTGGTGTCCTAATCGAATCCACAGCCGGCATATACCTCATCAACCCCAAGGACATCTGTCTTGTGCCTGGAGCACACTGTGTGGTGATAAGACAACTGACAGGAACTTCACAAATCTTCAGTCTGCATATTCTCCCGGCCCTGCCGTAATGCAAAGCTTAGCACGTCTTTTCTTTCTGATGCGGGACGAGACACAGGACAGCATTTATCTGCTGCTATTAAAATGTGTGTACTTGAATCTGCAATTAAAGCTGTATTTAAAAGTTGTATCGGAGGTGGGCTTATGGGCTGCTGAAGTGATTTTCATGCAAGCTGAGCTGTCTGAAAACACTCTGTGGTGAGCAAATGAACAGCGTTCTAGTGCAGAGGGATACGTGACATTCTGATTCTCTAAATATTGAATTTTAAATATTTAAGTGACAATCAGCCAAAAAACAGTATTGGTGTTGATTTGGTGATTTTATTTTATTATGTTGTACATATAATACAGAAAATGAGCCTGTGCCAAAGAAGCTACTTCTGAAGTTTATGCAACATGGAAGTGACCGTTCTTGCTTCACGTTTTGGAAAGATGATTTTATATGTGACCCAAAAATGCCCGTTTATCAGCGTTATACTGTATCGCATGAAACAATAATCATTTCAAATGCAAATTATTCTTAATTTTTAATGAGTACTGCTACTAGAATAAGTATAAACTTTAAGAAGCATATGACCTGTAAAAATTGTTGGTTAAAGATTAAGCATTTTTTCCCTAAAATATCTGTCCGTCACCTTGTCAAACTCATGTTGCAATATCTTAACAGTTTTGCATTTTAGAATAATACACTTTTCATGTGAAATCTAAATTGGTCAAGCTTCAGCTGAATGAGTTAAGAGCATTGAAAGATTTTAATTCCAAAAAGTTACAGACACTACATAAAAGGGCATGAAATTGTATTTTGATAAAAATATAAATGTCTATGCATATTTACGAACATTTAAGCATGTATCGGGAAAAAAGTTAAATATTATGAAAAATGGTGCTATATATCTGAAAATTCACTTAGGTGAGACACTTTTTAGCACCAATACCATGTTTTGGCCTTGTATGTCTCATGTGTTAATAATGGTTAGTAAGTGTCTGTAAACCGTGTGTGAATAGTGTGCAAGTGTATAAACAAATCACAGCATTCACCTCCATTAGGGAACATTTCTGGGGTACAGAATTGCCAAAAACACTACTCTGTTTTCAGCTAGGTGTAGATTTTCAATGTATAAACTAGATTAAATAATGGAAAAATTGCGATCTTGGTAGATATTATTATATTAACCTTACAAGTAGTTTCTC
>JAOTRS010000011.1:5682963-5705950 GCA_028565755.1 Dinotopterus cunningtoni | reverse complement strand
GTTCCCTTCCCCAACATGTCCATTAAAGTCTGCACCAATCACCACTCTCTCACCTCTGGGGATGCTCTGCATCACTTCATCTAACCCAGAATTTCTCCTTCTCTTCCAAATCACATCCTACCTGTCGGGCATAACCACTAACAACATTGAACACCACCCCTTCAATTTCCAGCTTCAGACTCATCACCCTATCTGATACTCTTTTCACCACCAGAACATTCCTAACAAACTCCTCTTTCAGAATAACTCCTACTCAGTTTCTTTTTCTATCCACACCATGGTAAAACATTTGAACCCTGATCCTAAGCTTCTAGCCTTGCTACCTTTCCACCTGGTCTCCTGGACACACAGTATATTCACCTTCCTTCTCTGCATTATGTCAACCAACTCTCTTGCCTTCCCTGTCACAGTCCCAACATTCAAAGTCCCTACTATCACTCCTAAACTCTTGCCTTTCCTTTTCTCTCTCTGCTTTCGAACACGCCTTCCTCCTCTCCTTTTTTCGACCAACAGTAGCCCAATTTCCACCGGTACCCTGTAGGTCAACAGCACCGGTGGCGGTCGTTGTTAACCCGGGCCGCGACCGATCCGGTATGAAAGTGATATATGTGATTCGCATCATTGATTTGGCAAATGTTTTACATCGGATGCCCTTCCTGACACAACCTTCTGCATTTACTCAAGCTTGGGACTGGCACAAGAAGACCCTGGATTGCGCACCCCGTGGTTGCATTTAAGGATTCTGCAGTCCCACTGAAATAAATCAAGTTGATACCTTTTAAAGTCACAGAGTACAAATGATCTGTTCCTTAAGAATTTTCTTAAATCCTTAAGTGACTTAAGTGTCTTCAGAATTCTTCTGCTATTTTTAATAATAAGTGTTCACTTAAGATGCACAGGAAATTAATCGATTATTGCCTGTAATCAGTCATCTCCAAGGTGTTGGAATTTATAGCTGATTCACAGATGTTTCTTTATTATTACAACGAAAGCTTGTTTTTATGAGATTTTTCTCCCCCTTGGATGAGTTACATTTGTTGGAATGCGGAAACCATTTTTAAGCCCAGAGACCAGATCTTTCTCAAAAACAGTGGTGTGCCGCGCTCTGAACTCAAACGCTCTGCGGCACATCATGGAAAATGCGTGTAGAGTGCCACGATTCCCAGAGCTTGGTAGATAATTTCTTGTTTTTATTTCATGATGGTGAAAACGGTTGTTATGGAGACAAGGTGGCTTATCGATATCATGAGTGAAGAAAGCATTTAAAGACAAATGGACACAACTTATTAAGATTTTATTAGATATATTTATATATGTACATTAGCTTTTAATTTTTTGACTTTCCTCAAACAATGCTCCTGCTTAGCGACCTCTAAAAAGAATTGCTCATTAATGATTGAATGTTTGTGCCACAGAAAAATAACAATAATTAAAGGAGTTAAGAGATGAACCTAGTGCCTGAGACGCACATGCTCAGTTCAGAGAATCTTGCTCAATGATGACGCAGGCTTGGGATTACATAATCAGTCTCTCTGGTTTAAGTCAGTTATGAGGCTTCAGAGTGGTACAACAGATAAGCTTCAAATCTTGACAGTCACACATTCATTCATGCCCTGGTGTCAAGGGAGCAAAACTGGCTATACTGTCTGGTAGTGAGGGACGGCACATTGTCAATCACCGCTCATGTGTGCAGAAGAGAGTAGATAATGCGTTCCCTACCACACCACCTGAACAGCAGTTTGGAAAGTTGCAGAGGTTGTCTTTGTTGTTGAGACCATAGCCCAGTTTCCACTTGATAATAGGCTCAGAAAATATTTTGTTAAACTATTGTACATGTTTTTATGCTTTATAGGTCTATGGTAGGTCCAAGTATATTCTGTAAACCTACCTCTGGTCATAGCTATGTTGTGTCATGTAACAGCAAGGAGTTTTAAATGCTAGGATGGGATCACTAGTAATTGAACTTGCTTTTTTTCCCCTCTCTAGCTTTTTGTTGATAACTGTGATGAGCCATGCATGTTAAAATCAGTACCATCCATGAGTATTGTCCACGAGTTAATGAACAGTTCAATTAAGGATTTCTGTGCCTTTATCAGACAAAATTTCCAAATTGTAGGTACTGTATTTGTAGTAAAAGTCCTGAAAGTGGAATCTGGCTTAAGCACGGGTTTGTCCCCCTCTCTCTGGATGGTAGCTGTTATGTGAGCGGAGAGGGGTAATTAGGAGACATGATGAAAGAAAATGTATTCAGTGATGTCTCTCATTTCTTTCCTGTGGCGATTCATGTATCGCCACACTGGCTCCAAAATCCTTCTTTTTTTTTTTTTGTTAACATTAATTTTTGATTTGTATTTACATATGTATTTGATTGTTTATATTTCCTCTATAATCCTACAAGTGTGTGCGTAATAATCTATTCATACAGCATCATGTGTGAGCATATTATTTGTAGAGTTTGTTTAGAATTGTAACTCAATCTAAAAACAAAAAAAATTAATAAATTGGGAAATTAATAAAATTGTGATACTTTGAAAATTAGATATCAGACGGCCCGTGGTGACTCCAATCACTATTAGTGTGGCTCAGAAATGACAGGACTAAACTGAGAGAGGATAGAAAAAAAATCCTCCAGTAGATCACACCTAGGATTAAGAGCTTCTCCACCAAACGAGCTCTGAGCCATTCCTAAGTCTTCAGGCTTAGGAAAGTGAAAACTTCCAAACGGAAAGTGAAAACGTTCAAGAAAACACAAATTTTTACAGTTGCTAAGTTTACATCTGTTGTTCTGTATGTACTCTGGAAACTTTGTGTAATAAAGTTTCTGTTGGTTATTTGGTTTAATAACATCCTCCACTGTCCCGAGAGCAGCTTTAAGGTCTTTGCGCTGGTAATATTCATCCTCCACTAAAATCTTACTGACATCTCTCTTCTAACGCTACCATATTTTTGGCAAATCCTTGCTTTCTGCTCGCTTTTTGCTTCCTGGACACATCTGTTGCAACTCAGCCAGATGGTACACATTGCCTTTTCCAAATGAGGTCCGGAGAGACAGAGAGGGTCATAGCTAATCTATTCCAGATTATTGTCTTTGCATTAACATATACTCACTCATTTTATTTATTTATTTATTTTCTTTTTTTTAATTTAATTTCATGAGGAGATGTAAGTAGACGGAGCATTCTCCTACCTGGGAACTATGGAGGATGCAAACTTTTGCACCCTCACACAGGTTTAGGATTCAGGCGCTATGTGCATACAGGTGTCATGGAACACTTGTGTCTCACACACAATACACACTGAGTATATGTGCTAAGACATGTTGAATAGTGCATGTCAATCAGCTGAATATGAACAAGTCTTCAGTGATGTGTATGTATGGAGGGAGAGAGCGAGAGAGAGAGACGGCTAGTGAATAAAGCATGTTAATGCATCTGTCCATCAGTCTGACATCCCTCGCTTGCCGGCTGTGGGGAATAGACAGTAAAGGGAAGGAGGAGATGTGGAGAGAGTAGTGAAATGGAGCTGAAGAAAGGTTGTGTGGATAAAAAAAAAAAGAAAACGCAGGTTCATTTATGCTCAGCTCACATGCTTATAGAGGAAGATGATGGTTTGAATGTTTTTTTTTTATTATTATTTATTTTATTTTTTTTATATAGTACACGAAAGTAAGTGAAATTTTACTGTTTTTCCCTTCATCCCAGATGCTATCGATCAACGAAGGCATTAAACGTTCGCCCAAACTTCTCTTAACAAATTGTTCAGCAGGGCAACGAAAGCCCTGAAGTGTGTGGGTTTCTGATTTACAGCATCTACATTTTATTTTGTGAAACCTTCGACTAAACACTCCATACGGACTGTAAATCCTCCAACCTGTCAATAAGCTTGAGATGAGCTTTAATGACCTGGATCAACACACACACACTTTCTCACACTGAAGCTCTTTTTGGCGTATAACTCATTGAGCCAGGAAACAGCTCCGGCCACTGGAGATCTCTGCGTCTGTGTCATCGCTCTAGTCGTCTTGTCCAAGCACCGCTGAGACTCGAGAAGATCTCCCGCCTCGTGATACTTGCTATGATGCACTTCAGCGCCACAGGTTTTCCCCTCTAGAGTAAGCATCCACCACACTAACTCGTATGACCATAAATATTAGCACACACCAGAGACGCAGATCGAGTCTCTCCGTGTCCGTGTTTGGGCTGCGCAGCGAGACCATTACTTTGTGCTCGTAATCCTTCTAATCTGCGTTAATTAGAATTAGGATTTTATTCCGTAATCTGATCGGACTAATCCTTGTAGCAGCCATCTCTTTTTATTGTTTTTGTTTTGCTCATGCAGACAGTTCTCAAAGATTGAATTAAAGCTGGATGTTAAGTATTAGCGCTTCCTGGTCCTTTCAGTCGGTTACAGAAACTATTAATTGAACAGCATTATTTAAAATTTTTGTATTTCCAGCACAACCCGGTTTGTGCAGCGACACTAAGAATAAACAACTTAAAGCAATCTTTTATCTTGTACGTAATCACGGTCTAGGACAACGTCCCTGGAATGCGTATAGAAGCTTAAAGGATTTGTGCCTGGATTTGGATGTAACGTGCTTTCAAACACGGCTAAAACTCTCCCCGGTCGTATATTTTAATGTCATTGATATTACACTCCCGCATTTGATTGATTATCTGATTTGGTTTGGCCTTTAAACGTGGACCGGTTCTTTTTAAAGGGTTACCGGATTCCTGAACTCCAGTCTGCGCCTAAGGTAGCCTAAAACAAAACACTAAACCTGTCTGACTGTGTGCGTGTTTGTGGTTAGGATTATCGTGCAAGGTGAGTATTTAAGCTCCAGGTAAGGTCCGAGCCTGACTTACAGTGATAGTCAGCTGCCAATTGATGGCAGTTTAATTCTCTATCTGTGTGTGTGTGTGTGTGTGTGTGTGTGTGTGGAGGAGAGAATTTTCCAGGCTGGTGTGTAAAGGCCATGTATGAGGAATCGTACACTCGCTCAGTGAGTCTCATTATATCCAGCCCTCAGGCTCCAAACCTTTCACATCCACACAGAATTAGATCTACTCAGCTATCTCTCACACTCTGCCGTGCAACTTTCACTTTCCTTCCTCGTTTTTTTTCCCTCCCACAATTGATATGGCTCTCTCTCTCTCTCTCTCTCGCTTTCTTTCTTTCATTATCTTTCTCTGTCTCTCTTTCATTATCTCTCTCTGTCTCTCTGTTTGTGTCCATCATTCTCCCGCTAGCTGCAGCTGCCGGTCACGGACACAAAGACGCCGCCACACTGGATGCTTTTGTGATGGCTTTATTTTTGGTGCTGCACATTAATGAGTTTGTCTTTTTGAATTAGTGCAGCATGCCATGTGCTTTTGTGTCTGTCTGCGTGTGTGGATATCTTTACACAAGTGTGTGCGCGCGGCGTCTATGTTTCAGATGAGCAGACAGGAGCGGCGTCTAATGATACGGTTTTTATTAATGTGTAATTAAACATTTATCCTCAGCTCGCAGGCCCTGCCACACTCCTCCTCCCCTTACTTCACACCATGAATCCTAAGCCCTTCTATCTTGCCTGTCGTTATCAGACTTTCACTACTTAGCTGGAAACTTTAAATCCTTATAAGTTTGTGCTTTTTTTTTTTTCTTTTGCCAAGTCTGGCTTTTAAATAAGTCAGATGTTATGAATACAGGCCACATTTTAAGGCATTCATTTGCTCTAAGCCCCCAGAACCGCTCCTAGACGTGAATTCTGTACGTCTCTGGAACTAAAATGAAGGTATGAATAGTATTCTTCTAAAAGATAACCGCGCTTCGTGTTGAAATGACGTTGGAGAGTTGTGCGGTCTAACACATCTGTCCACAATTCTGTTTATTCATGATTTAATTCTGTATGTAAAAACCTCATGTACGCGATAGAAAGAAAACATGTACAGTGCTGTAAAAAAGTATTCGTCTTTTCATGATTTATTTATTTATTTATTTACTTACTTTTCCATATTTCTCACACGCTTAAACGAGTCAGATCCTCAAACTAATTTTAACTTCGCACAAAGACAACCCTAGTGTATACAAATTAAAGTTTTTAAACGGTGGTTTTATTTATTAAGGGTGAAAAAAACAGCTGTCCAAACCTTTTTGTGAAAAAAGGAAGTGCCCCCTAAACCAAATTACTGGTTTGTCACCAACGCAAGCGTTTGCGATAACTGACAACCAAGTCTTTCACATGGGTGAGGAGGGATTTTGGTCCACTCTTCTTTGCAGAATTGTCTTAATTCAGTCACATTGGAGGGTTTTTGAGCATGAATGGTCTTTGAGCAAGTTCGGACTTTGACTAGGCCACTCTAAAACCTTCTTATTTATTTATTGATTGAGACATTCAGAGGTAGCCTTGCTGGTGTGTTTCAGATCATTGTCGTGCTGCAAAACCCGAGTGTGCTTGAGTTTACTTTTTCACATTTGGATTAGCAATTTTATTTACTTTTATTTATCTTTATGTAATATTAAAATGCATTTGTTGATCTCGGTCATTAAGGTGTGACAAATATGCCAGAAAAACAAAAATCAGGAAAGGGCAAATACTTTTGTCAGAGCACTGTACATGTGCATATGTTTGCTGTACAGAGTGGAAATCCTTTACATAATGCCTAGCCATAGACGTTTACATCTTGGAGCACTCCCAAATCAGCATATATTGTGAGCATTTTTTGTCTTTTTCACTTTTGTATTCTTCGAGTGTATCGGCTTGCACTCTGATATGCTGCACCGTTTGCGTCATATTTGGTTGAAAAATTCTAGACCTGTCTCCGGTTTCAGATGGATGATCTAAAAATGCGCATTAAAATGGTTTTGCTGATGGACTAGCCACCGTCGTCTCTCATCCTGAGTCACTCATTAGTCATAAAGTGTTTCCTGCGCAACACTTGTGCAAAACTTTTTAAAAAGACATCATCTAAATTGATCCCTAAATGCCTTCAGGTCCCTTTTATATAATTTGTACTTTACATTTCATCTGTCCCACACGTCTGCATTGTGTTGTGAGCGCCACAGTCAATAATTACTGTCAATTATTAAGTTGAAGTGAAGTGGAATGGGAGCTCCCGGTAATCAGTTTACTCGTTATTACACTTGTATACCACTAGGGCTTTCTGCATGCGCCTGATCAGGAATAGTTCTAAATATAAACTTGTCCTCAGGCGCCCGGATAACTTGAAAAATTACACCGAGTGTGTAGAAGTTTGTACATGCAGTGTCGCCGCACAAAATAAAATTACAGCTGTTTGGCGACTGCGAAGGACAATCTATCAGTTATACATCATGTTTATACTGTTCATTCAGACCTTGTTTCCTGTGGACGTGGGTTTGGTTGATTTACAGACCTCTTTGATCAGGATAGAAATAAGTGATGATTTCTTTTTAAGGCCCCTTTACCCACTCTGCTGAACTGGTACCATCCATGATCGTAGGAAATCATATTGATAGCACCAGGATGTTTGGGTCAGGATGGTACAAGAGAAATCATAACCCTCCAAAAAAAAAAAAAAAAAGGCTCCCGAGGTGTGCAAGGCAAACGTGTTCGCCCTGCCTGAGTTTGAGTTGGATATAGGAGTCTAACATCAATCATAGCGACACTGGCCAGTCATGAGTATCTGTGAGCTCAGTGTAAGTGGAAAGGATGGATAGAGCTTACCCTTGAGTTCGTTACCCTGATTGCCAACGTTGTATGAGAAACATTTGGAAAAGGTGTGGTCGACTGGTGTCGCATCTAAATTCCTCGTTGGTAGTTGATGAGAGAGTGATCTAATAGTGACAGGTGGGAATTGGATTTGACTAATAGAAGTTTGTGTGTGTAACTGTATAGACTTATTAGCATTATTTAAAAAATTAGACATTTTTTGCATTATATCATAGAGTACAAAAATATTCTGGATTCCTTTTTTTAAAGTTGACATGGAAATCTCTAAGCTGGTGGCATTGGTGGCTCAGTGGTAGGTTTCATGTGGAAAGCCCGGGTTCGATTCCCAAACCCCAGACACTGGATGCAGTGCCGGTCCCAAGCCCGGAGAAAAAATGGGAGGATTTCCGTCAGGAAGGGCATCTGGCGTAAAATCTGTGCCAAGCTTGCGTGCGGATCTCAGGGTCCACTGTGGCGACCCCCTTGCCAGGAGCAGCCGAAAGTCCAACAACAACATGGAGAGCTCTTATCTGTTGCTGCTCGAGTGTGGGTAAAAACATCTCGTACTGCTGGGGGGTGGAGCAAATCCACTAAAATGACTAAAACCAACCGCGCACACCAAACTACTAAGAAGTACATTTCTAATAGATCCCTCACTGCGTATGGTGATGTTACGTGCTGAAGAGTGCAGCGTCTGTTCTTCATAGCCTGTATAGTGTCTACTGTAGGTCTTGACAGGTTTTGATGATTTATAGCAAATCATGAAACCTAGTCGGTACTTTCGAAGGTAAATGCTGTACAGTAAGTGTGTAGACAGATCGTGGCGCTATTTGTAGCAGACTTGTAGGTACTGATATCTTAATGATATCATAACATTTCAGAGCTAATGTGTGGTCAGTTCATAGGTGATTATGGCAGAAAATTCTGAAGAATAGAATGAAGTTTTATTATAAGAGACAGAGTAAGTGATGTCAGCTTTTATGTTGCTTCTTTACTGCATATGGATGTGTGTTGTGCTATCCCCGGGTCTCACTTTTATCTTACGAACAGATTATAAAGCCTTTTATAAGTCGACTCGGGTGAATAAGGATAGCCGTGGTTGGGATGCTTGTTGCTTCAGGAATCGTTTATTTTTTAAAGTACAACTCTTTAAAGAAATTAGTGTAGGCATTAACAGATGATAAATATTTAATTAAAGAAAAAAAAAATTATTTGCCGAAGAATTATCTAAAGGTAATGTTTTGTACCTTGTTCTAAAATTAAATTATGAAGAGTCTTTCAACATGTTTTTGTAGACGTCGCTAACTTAAAAGTCAAACACACACTTTAAAATGTTTAAAAGTGTTTCTGACTTGGGTAGTAGTATTATTATTGTTTGTATGGAGTTAAATCCCTGTCCAAGGTGATCATGAATGCGACACCAAATATTAATTTATAGCATTTTTTTAGCAATTATTTGGAAAATGTAACCTTTAACAAGAAAAAAAATGTTTATATGTTAAGTTTGTATTTTAGGTTTCACTTCATAATTTGATAGTTTGGCTCCTTTTGTGCTAGTATGAATATTAACCTGCAGCATATACACAACCATTAAAAACAAGTGCTGCTATAAAACGGGAAAGAATGTTGAAACTGATGTACATGAATAAAATAAAAGAAACCCAAGAGACGAGCAGTAAAAAATGAATCCAGTTGTGCAGTTCTGCAAAACAAATAGTTATTATGTACTAAATAATGAATCCTCCATGAGTGAAATGAATGCGCTCACTGTCTTGCTCTTGCTTTAGCAGTGTACATAGACTGGGTTTATTAAAATCGGCACATTTTCACCCACAAGCAGCCGAGAACCTGAACACATCGCCATAAGTAATTCTTTAATATTGTTAAAGTGTACGGCGCATGGTAGCCTCATCTTACTCATGATATCAACTATTACAGTAAACGTGCCGGTCGTTCCCTAGGCAAAAGTAGATACTGCAGCCTAACACCCTTAGGCTGGTGATTGAGAATCGGCCTCATAAATTACAAGCCAAAAAAAAAATCCTGATGTCATGTAGCAAAGCAGTCCTGAAACAGCATGAAAGTTTGTAAGTGTGTAAATTGTCATTAGTACTTGCACCATAAACACCAGTGTACAGGATGCCCGGCTGTAGACTGATCTCGGATCGCCAGGGCCAGTAGCGGATTTACGAATTTGATTATGGATTTGTGAGGCGTAAAATTACAATCTCGTTGTTGCATTTACGATTACTTTGGACAGTAGAAGTGACTCCATGAGCACCACGCTCAGCTGATTAACTCTGAGCTGTAGGCCGAGTAGCAGTGTTGAAAAAAAGCGTCCTGATTGTAAAAGTTTCAGGCTGGATACCGACTCAGTCACATGTTCATGTGAGCGGAACTGGTTAGAAGGCAGACACGCTGAGCCGCCGTCTGTCATAAGTCACTTTTTTTACCCTCTCTCTCTCTCTCTCTCTCTCTCTCTCTCTCTTCTTTTGCTGCATGTGGGTATCGAGGGCACTCATTGCCTATGGTCTTTTGGCCTCTAGCACTAATCTGTCCGCTGGTGCCGAAACACTCGCACCCTTTCAATTCCTCCTCCTTCGCTTTCACGATTCATCGTTGTTCGGCGCTCTTTCATCTTAACCCTCCCTTCACTCTATCTGTTCCATTTCCACCATATTTATACCGCCTTTTTTGTCTTTGTTTCTCCTCTTTTTATTTCTTCATCTGTTTCATTTTTTCATGCTTCATCTCCCTCTCTATTTCTGTGTCTTTGTGTCCTCAGCATGCATCTGTCTGTCAGTCCATCTTCATCTTCTCTCTCTCTCTCTCTCTCTCTCTCTCTCTTTTTTTTTTTTTTTTTTTTTTAAACACCCACTCACGGTCTTTGTTCTCGCAGTCCTCATTTTCTCTCTCTCTCCCGCTCGCTCTGAGTATGTGTCTGGTGGCTGAGGTGAAGGGTTTGATGCATGTGTTTCATTAACGTGCTCGATGGATGCGGCACGACTACAGGTAACAGCAGACTAATAGGAGCTGACATGAAACATAATAAAGTTTTTATTGATATTATCATATTGCTCATCACTGGCTGCCTCGCATTGGAATTACAGTCAGTAAAAATAAAACGTACTGTTTGACGTTAGATGCTAATTCTGAAACGCTAGTGTGCACTTGGTCAATCTTCTTGGTCATTGGTAATTTTTGCAAACTAACGGTAGTGTATTTCAGTTCAATTCTATCTTCAGTTTTGTTTATATAGTTATTTTGACAATGGCCATTGTCGCAAAGCAGCTTTTACAGAATCTAAAGAAATGAGTTGTGAGAAAATATGTATGAATCAGATCGTCCCTAGTGAGCAAGCCGAGGGTGACGGTGGCAAGAAAAAACTCCCCGAGATGGAAATACGACGAAACCTTAAGAGGAACCAGACTCAGCAGGGATCCCATCCTCATTTGGGCGATAAGAGACAGCAGGGATTGGTCTGCAATCATAGTGTGTTAGGCGGCTAAAAGTTAAATATAACAGAGTAGGTATTTAAGTTATCATGGAGTCCTCTATTTCTGTAATGTCCTGTACAGTGTTGGGGAAATTACTCAAAAAAAATAATCTACTCCAAATTACTAATTACTACTTTAAAATTAATTTGATTACATTACTGATTATTACATGTAAAAAGTAATCAAATTACTAATTATTGTACGTTACTTTCATGTTACTTTGGAAACATCTCTCACGTGTGCCTCAACTTGCGCCTCTGCAGGCTCGCGAGAGGGGCGGGGCCGCCAGGTTGGGCCAGCTGGCGAAAAATAATGTTAATGGTTCTCCATGTTAAAAATCCTCAGCTTTATTTCTCTTCCTCCCTCTTCTAACCCGTCTTTCCCATTTTTTTCTAAATAAAATCACCCCTTTTCCCGTAAGTCCTCGGCTCGTGTCTGTGGTGTCACCCAAAAAAGAGTGAACCCGTTACATCAAATGTAAAACTACAAAGCTCTCCAATGATGGAATAAAGCGCATGCTCTTGAACTGATGCTGCTGCACGAAAGTGATTTTTAAATGCATCTTAATACATTTTTTAAACACTACATTTGTAATGCTAGTAACGTAATGTTTTTGACATTGGTAACTGTAATTAAATTACATGCATTTAAAATGTAACACGTTACTTTACTGCGTTATCAGAAAAAGTAATTAGATTACCCAACTCTGGTCCTGTACACTTGCAAAAACTAAACCGTGACCCAGCAAACAGTGCCTCAGTCACCCAGGATGATGTTCGGTGTTACGCAAAATTATCGACCATGCGGTCCCATTAATTATCATGATATCGCGAGTTCCATTATCATCCCACAACCAGGCTACAAATACGCTCTCTCTGTAAGTGCCGGAGTGGGCCGCCTTGTCACGGGTGAAGATATACGCTTCATTTAAACCCCTCATTTTCCACCTGCGTTCAGGAGAGAGTGCAGTAGATGAGTATGAATAATGTAGGCAGATTTTTAGAGCGGATGATCGAAACACGTGTTCTCAACCGTGCGCTAATGTAGAAACGCTTCAGCTGAGTGACTGCGGCGTCGCTCTCCCGCTCCACTTCTTTATCTTTAAATTTGTCTTATGTGTTTCTGCTTTTTCCGTTCTTAATTTCTGCCCGTCAATCATACTTTTTTTTTTATTTGTCTCTTAAACATCTCTCGCTCTGTCACTGATCGTTGTAGTGTAACAAAGCCCGGGTGTTCGGGTGAATAGGACGGATTGTGCAGCCTGTTGCACCAGAACTTCAGTTTAATTATATCCTTAACCTAATAATAAGAAAAATCGATGCTGCAGCAAAGGGTGCAAGCAGGTGCCAAAGTGTGTCGTGGAATAATCAGTCTCGTTAACTGCGCAGCTTAAAAATGGCCTTTTGAAATTAAAGATTACGAGAAAATGATTATTAAGCAGTATAATCTAACGGTTTAGGTGTGCTGTGTCAGGCCTAGTCCCTACATAATGTAACCCTTCCTTCAAATACAAGTACATTTGTACTTTGCACAATGACAAAGTTTAACCTAATGTAATCTAATCATCTTTTGACCATTCTCCATCCATTTAGCTTGCATATTAAAAATTTTCCTTTTCTCTCTTGGCAAACTCAAACATGGCCTTTATGATTACGTACAGTATACACAGTACTGTATATACGAGGGTGAGTCAAAACTCTGATTATATTAAAACTCATTTTGGACGCACTTATACATCCTATAAACAGAAGTGCATGGATATCTGCAAAGACAAAAATTTGGCCAGATGCTCTAATGAAGGTGAAAGTTTCTTAAAGAGAATCGTTACTGGTAATGAGACATGGATTCTTCGAGCCTGAGAGTAAACGGCAGAGTATGGAACGGAAACATCCTCAATCGCCGACTGAGAAAAAGTTCAAAACTCAACCATCAGCTGGAAAATTTATGCTTACAGTTTTCTGGGATTCTCAAGGGCCAGTATTGACACATTATCAGGAAAAATGTTCACCAATCAACAGAGCTAGTTACAGTGAGACGCTTATTGAAGAGCTGAAGCCTAAACTTCGGATTAGACTCGGACGACTGCTTTCCAATGGCACTGTGATCTTTCATGACGATGCACGTCCGCACACTTCTGCTCACAGTGTCGACAAGGTGAAAAACCTTTTTTTTCGAGGTTTTAAAGCATCCTCCCTATAGTCCTGATCCCACTCTATTAGACTTTGACCTCTCCTGAAATCAGCCCTATGAGTCACTTCTGATGAAGAAACGAAGACAGCGGTGCATTCATCCCCATTTTTTGTTTTTTTTTTTGTTTAAAAAAATTTGTCCTTTTTTTATTATTAATTTTAATTAATTCTACATCCAGAGTGCGGATCATTTTTGACTCACCCTCGTGCTATAAACTGACCTTATTTTCTTCACACATCCCAGCTTTGTTAGGAAACCTAGGTCTGAGCTTATGCTGACACGCGATATCCAGTACCTGACGCCGAGAGGATTAAAGGCTTTGTTTACGGGCCTGACGATGGCATTGCTGGGATTTGAACTCAGAACTTTCTGATCAGTAACCCCTACTCTTAATCACTGAACCTTAGTCACTAAGCCTACTGTAATGATCCAAATCCCACTATCTGGTCTCTCCCAGAAGAGGAATGGGTCCTCTGAATCCTCTCAAGTTTTTATCCTCGTATTGTCTCTGGAATTTTTTTTTTTCTTCATACCGCTGGCTTGCTGATTAGAGGGGCCGAGACCTGGACCAAGAATCCTGTAAGGCTCCTCTAAACTGTGAGATCAAGTGCCGGAGCTTTGTTGTGTTGTTGTATAGTGAAACCCAGTTCGTTTGTTAAACTGTAACAATAACAGCTATTGTTGCGTTTCCAGTTTGTCAGGTCACATGACCAAACGGGACGTTTCAAAAGAACTTGGCATCATTGCGAAAAACGTGTATCAGTCCAGAGCGAGAGGGATGTAGGATGGAGGGCTGAGGAGTGTAGAAGAGCTCAGTGGTGTCACAGCTGTCGCTCTCGGTGCGTGTGTGAGAGAATGTGAGCGTGTGGTTAGCAAGCAGTGCTGGGGCGTTTCTGATTTAACCTGGCACGCAGTAACGGTTCAGCTCTCTCTGAGTCTCTCTTCAGTCTCTCTGCTCCAGCGCACGGTTATCAGTGAAAATGTCAGAACACGCCGCCCCGCTCGTCCACGCCCTTGCTCACGCTCCGTCTTTTCTTTTTCTTCCGTTTCTCTTTACTTTTCTTTTCAGCCGCCTGCTTTTTTGGAGCAGGTCTGTAATACCAGGGTGTGGAGAGAAGGATGTAATTAGTGATCAGCTACAGGTCTCGGTGCCTTTATTCTGCTAACAACTCTAGCCCTGGCAGCGCTTTGTTCACACAGCCGTGTGCAGCAGAGTGTTATTCTTAGCACTCTCTCTCTCTCTCTCTCTCTCTCTCTCTCACTCACATTATCCCCCCTGCACTTCAAAGGAACAAAGGAGTGAACTAATGGCAGTGCGAAGCAGGGAG
The DNA here is from genome assembly GCA_028565755.1 of Dinotopterus cunningtoni. Lineage (NCBI taxonomy): Eukaryota > Metazoa > Chordata > Actinopteri > Siluriformes > Clariidae > Dinotopterus > Dinotopterus cunningtoni. The sequence goes on along the minus strand of JAOTRS010000011.1, from coordinate 5,691,263 downwards.
TAGGAGACGGCTCCCTGCCTTAATCACGCTCGCCCACTCTTTTCCACCTCTGCTCCCTCTCCACCTGGCTGTCGCTCTCGTTCATCCTGCCCTCCTCTCCCTCTCCCTCTAATGCTACGTTTCGACGCGAGCGCCCTTAGATACGCGTGCGAGAGCGGCACCGCAAATTTGCTTTGCCGTGGTAAAGAAAGACGAGCAAATTACACTTTTATAGCCTTCTGTCACCATCCCTCGCTCCGACTATTACTCATCCCCCAGGCTGAGTGAGGGAGTGAGAGAACACTGTGTGTGACCTGAGCCGTGTGTGTGTCTGTGTGTGTGTTTGAGGTTGAAGGACAAATGTGTAGGTATCTGTCGGCCTGAGCCTCATTCAGCGTTATGATCTCCACCACTTTAGAACCGTGTTGTGTAGAGTGTGCGACTGCAGCTAAAGTTTTTCGTGTTTGTGTTGTAGTTTGCAGTGACTGTCATTTAGAATCCACTGGTGTCTTTATCAGCCATCTGTCTGCTGCAGACTTTGTCTCCCTTTCTCCTTCAGCCCCTTGTTTTCTTGTTCGTCTCGGTACAAAAAATAAAAATAAATACAGTTTTGTGAAACACATGACAGGATTTCTGTCGTAACGTCGGGCGTCACGTATTTGTGCAACATCCTGAGAGCGGTGTAGTCGCTGAGAAGCCTAAAGCTTTATTACATATCATCACTCCGTCTTTCTCTTTAAAAAGTTCCCCTAGAAATGCTTTTTTTCTCCTATTTTTTCTTTCTTTTTTCTATCTCGGACTGAGCTGTATCGGTTTATTCTCCGTCTGCCCTCCCGCTGTCATTGTATCCTGTCTTCCTCTGACATTTACTGTCAGATACTCTCATTATTGAGTCCCTTCAGATTGCTGATTAAGAGCCGCCTCCCCCCCTCCGCAATCCCTCCGTCCCTCCCTCCCTCGCCTTCTCTCTCTTTTTCTCTACCTCTTTCTCACTCTCTTGATTGCTCGCTCTTAGTGGTCCTCTCTGATTCCTTTTTTTTTCCCCCCTTCCCCTGTCATCTCAACTTTTTTTTTGTCATTCATTCTGTGCTACTGTTTGACCTTTTCTTCCAAGTTCTGGGTTTCCTTCATCAGTCATTCCTTCTCATTCTCTGTTGTTGTAAAGGTCGTGGGTAAGAGTGTCTTTCTCTTTCTGCCCATGTCTCAGCTGTGATTTCACTTCCCAAGGACGCTGAGTATTTCCGCCTTAATTATACGCTCTGGGCCCACAGCTTGCCTCTCCCCCTCTTTCTCGAACACAGACACTTTCCTTCACTTACACACACAGTCTGTCCGTCTTTGTCGATCTGTCCATCCAGAGGGCTGTTTCTTTCGGTCTTGCACATCTCTCTCCCTGTCCCTCCTCTCTCTTTCACTTGCTCACAGTCTCTCTCTCTCTCTCTACCTGTCTGTCTGTCTGTCTAGGTTCAAGATTTAAAGGTGCTTTATTGGCATGGCAACTATTTACATTTGTATTGCCAAAGCTTAGAAATAAGACACAAGAAAATAACAGCATAGTATAGAACGAGAAATAATAAATAAATGTATATAAAATAAAAGAGTACAGACATTTAGTCAAAGATAAAGTGACTCTCTATCTCTCTCTCTCTCTCTCTGTCTGTCTGTCTCTCTCTCTCTCTCTCTCTGTCTGTCTCTCTCTCTCTGTCTGTCTCTTTCTCTCTATCTGTCTCTGTTCTCGGTGTGGGTGATATGGACCAAAAATCATATCTTGGTATTTTTAGGCTGAGCGGCGATGTGTATCCGGTGTTTTCCACAAAGTAGGCTTAGTGTTTAGTTGCAAGTCAAAGTCACCTGTGAGAGCTTGCACACACTTTTTATTGAACCTGACAAAAATAAAATGCAAAGACAGGGTTTCATTGCCTTCTTAAAACATGCCTCAATACATCTAAATTTAAAAAAAGGAAAATAAATAGCCTATAGTGAGTAAAAATAGGACTGTCTCTGAGAATGCTCCTTCAGCTGTTTTCAACAACAATGACAGACTGATTAAAGATGAGAGTTAAACCGAGTTGAGGTTTTGCACTGAGGAAGAGCGTGAAGCTCCACGAGTTGTCATACTACACAAAGCACTTTAAATGCTGTTGGATAATTGATTCATTTGTTTAACAGACAGTAAACGACTCGCTGCATACACTTGCTGGCCACTTTATTAGGTACACCTGTTCGCCCGCTCTGTAAGGCAAAAATATCTCTCCAGCCAATCACTTGGAAGCAACTCGATGATTTTAGGCTTGTGGAACCCGTCAGAAGTTTAAACTGAGCATCAGAATGTGGCCGAAAGTTTATTCAACTGACTTAAATTGAACATGGCATTGGTTTATAGGTGTCCGACTCTGCTGCTCCGAGCGTTTTCAAAACTGCTGATCTACTGGGATTCTCGCGCGCAACCATCTCGAGGGTTTACAGAGAATGGTCTGACTAAGAGAAAATATCCAGTGAGTAGCAGATCTCTGGGTGAAAAAGGCCCCGTTTGATGACAGAGGTCAAAGATGGTCCAAGCAGATGGAAACTGAAAAAGAAAAAGAAACTAAAGTTAAGATTTGTTACTTAGTGGCCTAGTCACACAAGGTCTGACTTAAACGTTGATTAAAAGGCTGTGGCTTGACTTTAAACAGGGCCGTTTATGCTCAAAAACCCCTCCATGTCAGTGAATTAAAGCAAATCAGAATAGAAGAGTGGTTCCTCCACAGCGATGTGAAAGACTCATTGCCAGTTACTGCAAAAGCTTATTTGCAGTTGTTGTCACCAAGTGTGGCACAACCAGTTATTCGGTTTAAAGGTGGCAATGACTTTTTCACATAGGGCCAGGTAGGTTTGAACAGCTTTTCCTTTAGTAAACGTCAATAAATAAAAAAAAACATTTTGTATTTACCTACTCGTGTTATCTTTGTGTAATATTAAAATTTGCTCGATGATCTGGTCATTTAAGTGTGACAAATATGGAAGATTATTATTATTTTTTTTTTATCCTTAAAGGGCAAATACTTTTTTCACAGCACTGTATACCGATGCACCTTAAATAGTTGATATACTGCTCAGCTTTGTTTGTCTGTCTGTTCTTCCATTTCACACCTCACCAACGTCTGTCTCTCTCATTCGCCATCTTTTTCCTCTCATTCCTCGTCTCCTTTCATCACTCTCTTTCTCTCCCTCATTCAGATATGCTGCGCCCTCTCCATCTTCTTGCCTTCCCCTTTTATTTCCATCAATCTGCAAAAGTGCCAGCATCTCCAGCTCAGGCGTAGCATGTATGATTGTTGACCTTTTGCTACAGTGATACAGAAGCCGGCCTGGAAAAAAAAGAAATGACACTTTCTGCTTTTTCAGCTAATTAAAATTCACCTGGCAGAAAAGCCAATTCACAGAGGGAGGAAAAATACGGGGCGTGAAAGACACATTGCTTCTGGTCGTGCTTGCTTTTGCTTCACACCGATTTATATATATATTTTTTATAATCTAGCTGAACTTTGACTTACGAATTCGTGAGCTCCTATCTTCTGTGCCAGTACAAAAAAAGGGAAAAAAAAGTATGTGAGACTGTGGTCTTTGGATTAGAAAAAAAAAAAACAGATGGAGTAGCTGCTAATTAGAGATCACCGAACTTTTCCTTGCTGTTTTCTTCATGTTACTTGCACACCTGAACAAAAATCATATTAAAGTAACTAGCTAGCTTAGGTTACGGTTTTTATTTTTATTTTTTCTTCTTCTTTTCCAAATCACAGACGAGGATATTAACATGACGAACCTAGAGTGTTTTATGTATCTGGCAGAACAATACAAAACATACAGATGATGTACAGTATGCGACATTTATTGCAATGTCCCAAATTTCCTTCCTGAGTTGCATAAATTTTTGCCTGATAGTTTTTACTGATGGGCCTCCGAGTGGCGCAGTGATAAAGTGCTCGCCCTATCATCCGGAGATCGCGAGTTTGATTCCCGGGTAATGCTGTAACCTCTCGCAGCCGGAGGTCTAGAGAGAGCTGATTGGCCGAGCTCTCTCAGAGGGGAGGGATGAGAGGTACAAGCGGAAGGAGCGGATAGCGTTGTCCTCCGAGTGTGTTACACCGCCCCCAACGGTCCGTGAGCGAGCAGTTCGAAAAGATGCGGTCGGCTGGCGTCACGTGGTTCGGAGGAAACACGACTAAATTAGGGAGAAAATTGGGGAAAAATCAAAAAAAAAAAGTTTCAACTGATGACAGAAATGTTCTTGGCGTAAGGGCTAGTTCATGTGTGAAAATTATTCATCATGCTCCCAGAACCACTCTTTCACAATGTAAGTCCTGGACCATGGCAGGAAAAACTCCATTGCTGTGATAACCTGGTCATTCAGTACATTCAAGTCGTCAGCTGACTTGTTTCTGTTTCTGAGCCTAGACCTGACTAATTGAAGCAACCCCCAGATGCCTCCAGAGGCTTATACAGTTAGCACTGTGCATTGCTTCATCTGCGTCCCTTCTTACCCTGACGCATCCCTTCACTCTGGAGTTAGTCAGTCTGAACTCATCAGACCACATGATGCTGCAAAGTCCAATCTTTATGATCTCTAGCAAAATGAAGCCTTTAGTCGGAGGCTTTAGTCCAAAATGAAGCGGACTCCTTTTGGACACACAGTCACTTAGTTCCCGTCACATCGTGTGCGTATGCAAAAACTCTTACAGACTATTAAACGTAGCTGTAATCTCCGATCTCCTTAGTTGTGTTGTGTGCGCAGTGTGAAAATTGGTCCTACAAACTCAGCTTGTAAATCCAAACATTTCTAGATATCATTTTTTCCCTCAGTATCATCACTCACTGCCCTACACAAGCATTTTTGTGCTTTAAAAAAAAGTTTTGTTTTGTTCGTAATTAGTTTTGATACTCTTGGCACCCCTGAATCTATCTGTCGTGCTTGTATTTAATCTGTTTCTCTCTCTACAGTTAGTGTCTCACCCAGGCACGTCCTCGTAGTCACTAAGTGTATCTGTGAAGTGCCGACTCGTTGTCAGACCCAGGCACGGCGTAATGACTGCTCTCCCGGTGCTCTCGGGTCAGGGAATGGGTTTGTAAGATAAAGGTCTGTGCCTGCTGATAAGAATGTTCTTGGCTGTTTGTTTAAAGCTGCTATTGACTCCCATACTTGCACAAATTCTAATTACAAGTCTGAAAGTGTTATCTCCTAATTGATGACCCACATTGCCCTGCTTTTTCCCTGCTCCTGTGTAATAAATTACCGCTCCGGCTTAACTTCCTTTATCTCCAGCCGGTTAGGACTCATTTAATGTTCCCATCCTCAAAAACAGCAGGGAGAAATAAAAAAAATAAAAAAATGCAGGAAGAACGTGTTCTGAAGGCTTATGATCTAATATTCAGGACAGTTCAATATGCAGAAGGAGAGTGGTTGAGTGTATCTACCACACATTGTGGTTATCAGGAAAGAAAGCAATGTGAGCACTGTATGAAGGACAAAGCAGGTGATAGCCTTGGACCCCAAGCAGATACTGTGTCTGCGCTGTTTTTCTCTCTTTTTTTTTTTCTTTTCTTTTTCTTCTTAGCTGCTCATCAGACATGTAGGATTAACGGATAAAAGGAAACACAGAGAGACAGAGAAAGGGGGGAAAACTCTTTAAAAAAAAAAATGCAGTTGTTGTGTATGTGTGATACCAAGGTGGCTCGTATCATGTTGAAACGTTTATCAGGAGAAGGTCTATAAGGACTGACCATTTGATCATTTCCTGACGGACAGGAACTCAAATATACTTTTGTGTCCATTATCTGTTTATGTACATATACACGGGGCAGTGGTGGCTCGCTGATTGGCCAGTGTCTGGGATCGTTGTGTGTGTAAGACTGCAAGTATACTGCCGATGCCCCTGAGAGCGCTGCCAGTCTGCTCGCTCGACTCCCGGCTACAGTCGGCTGTAGATTCAAGCTCACGATCTCCGGATGAAAGGTCGAGTGCTTTTCTGTCTGAGTTTGACAGCCACTGAATCAGACTGGTCAAGCTGCAGCAAGACGATCGATCGATCGATGGGCGCATCTTTTATTTACATACATCTGTCTGTCTGCTTGTTTCTCTAAACATGAAAATACATAGTGGTCTGAAAAAGTTTGGGCACCCCCCCCGGTCAATTTTCTGCCGTTGTGAACAGTTAAGAGAGTAGATGATGAACCGATTTCCAAAAGACATAAATTCATAACTAGACATAAAGATATAACTAAGCAAGATTTTTGTTGACATCGCCTTCGCTAAATCCTCTTCACGTTTTGTTTAATTACATTTTTTTTTTTTCCTCCTTCCCGTCTCCTCTCTTTGCCTTTCGTTCCCCTCTGCGAAGCTGGGAAGCAGTGAGGAGTTAGACACCGAGTTAGAGGAAGAATGCTAATTCGATCAGTGTGGCAGAAAGGGAGGAGTGTAAGCATCTAAAATGAGATTCGGTAGACCAACAGTGGCACTCCCACACGCTGCGTGTGTCTTTTTTTTCCGCACGCGCGTGTTTTTGGCCTTGGCCATTTCGTCCCGTCTCCATTTTTCCAGTCAATCATCCGTCTCACACTTCGAAATATAATCACAGTTCGGTGGGGAGCAGCGAAGGGAAGTGGAGAGAAGGGGGCGAGAAAGAGGGAGGAAATGGGGAAAGAGAAAGATGGATAGAACAGTGTCTGGATGAGGGAGAGAGAGAGAGGGAAAGGTGTGGAGGAAAGCAGGAAAAAGTCATTTGTATGTGTACCCAATTACCAGGCATCGCGCCCAAAGTCACCTTCACTTCACCCTCTCCTTCATTTTTCCCTCTCTTTGTCTCTTTCTGTCTCTCTCTCTCTCGCTCTCACTCTCACTGCACATGCTCAAAATAGAAAGGCAGTATAGTTACAGTGTGCACACACACATCAAGTTGAACACGTTTTCGTTGTCAAAAGAATTATAGGTTGTGGTATGTGTATGCATGTGTCAGAGTCATGAGTAGTAGATGTTTGTGCACTAGGTTTCTGAAGTGTTTGTGTCTGTCAGAGTTTGGTGTGTGTGCAGTGTGTGTCTCTGAATGCGAATGTGTCAGCCTCATGGCCCGAGGGTTGTGCACACACCCCGCTGTGTCTCTGCTGATGAGCGACGGCGAAGCCTCCCCTGGCCCATGACCTCATTAGAACAACCTCGTTAGAGCCTCGTTATGGACTGCCTCTTAATTAAGAGACCGCTGCTTGCTCTAGCACACCCACACACGTACACTAATTCTCGCTCGCCTGCTCTTTGCGCCCTCATAAGAACATGGATAAGGACAGAGAGAGTGAGAGTGAAAAGGGGAGAGAGAGTTTAAGGGTACATGTGCACTGAAAGTTCAACTTCATGCCTGTTCCTTTTCAGTGTGGAGTAGGTGTGCAAGGTATTATGGGATATGCAGAAGGATGGAAATTGATTCACAGCACGGGAAAAGTTTCAACTGGGGAAAAAACATATGCTAATTTTATGCTGGAGCTGCGTGCCAGAAGAGCATATAAAGGTGATGAGAGTCAGCCTGTATTATAGTGTGAAAGAAATTCTGTAATTCTGATTTAAAGACTATTCAAAAAAACAGATTAAAGTATCTCGTGAGCTCTATAAGCAAAATTCTAACCAAAAATGAGTTGGATCAAATTGTAGCTAAAAAAAATTTTTTTTTTTCATAATCCCAAAAGTTTACCTGACCATCATGCCTCTGTGTGCTCGTTGATCATCCCCTTCCAGATTTTGCCTGATTTTTATGCTTCTGCATCATGTCCACGCCGTAGGTCTCATGAAGCCACGTACCCTTACCGCCTAACCTGGAGCACAGACAGACAATGTAACTACGCGTAACGGCAACACAGATCACAACATCTCTGATTGGTCTGCCTGGTAGCATCACCTTTCTGGCTTGGTCTACACTTCTATCTTTTTATTGATTCGAACCTCATACTGACCCTCTCCATCTCTTGTTCCTGCATCTCAGTAATTTTAGTAAAAGTAACTGTTCAACGTCTATTAGCTTCAACTTTAACAAGATCCACTCAGTTTCATTCGTCGTACTGTATTACATTAAAAAAAAAACTCACAACAGTGTGTTGAAGGGATGAATAGATATAGATATGGATGGATAGATATAGATATGGATGGATGGATATACAGTGAGGTCCATAAGTATTTGATCACCCTGTGATTTTGCAAGTTCTCTTACTTAGAAATCATGGAGGGGGGTCTACAATTTTTAGCATAGGTGCATTTCCACTGTGAGAGACAGAATCTAAAAAGAAAAATCCGGAAATCACAT